>VDFB02058242.1:221297980-221363441 GCA_007258455.2 Sequoia sempervirens | reverse complement strand
AACTCTTATTCGACGAAAAGGGTATCCAGAAATACAAAAACATCTACAAAAAGAAAACAACAGGAACAAAAATGGAAATCATCTTTTGGGTGATGCAAGATTGCCCTCACACCACTGGATGCTCCTGCATCAAGGTTCATGGTTAGAATCATCAATGGTGAGAGAAGTATAGTGATATTGGGTAAATAAATTCTTAGTGTATATGAAAGAATTGTTTAGGAAAGCAAGGTATATCTATTAGCATGCATCATTTCAAAATTGTAAGTTGATAAAGGAGTGACATATTGATTTATTTTTCTATTTATATTTGTTTCAAGTGTGAGAAGATCTATTTACAAAAAAAAAATCCAATTTAGAATTTCTATGTTTGTGACTTATATTACAATAGTGGTGCTATTTTTTAAACACTACTATTAAACTTTATATATTTTTTATGATTGAAAAATGGTGATCAAAGAACATGGATTCCTTTTATTGAATCTAACATGTGATTCAATATTTAGTTTTTGTTGTTGTAGAGTTTAGCCAATCTATTGATCAAGATGGAAGGCTTTAGATCGAGATGAAAGAAACAAATCATTATTCATCCTTTCTTACTTTACCACATTAAATTATAAATTAATGGGAAGGATATTATCTAATGAATGAACATAATATTTTTTTTTACTTGATTCATTAAAGAAGATTAGTCTTATAAGCTACATACCTCTTATGTGTTAATATTTTATTCTAAGAAAACATAAATGTATATTTTGAATCTAGGTGAATTGTTTTAATATTTTTTCAATAAATTATTGTAAGGGTTTATTATTGGTCAAAACTAACTAGGTGTTGCCACAATAATGAGTTACACTTTCTGGGACATCCTGATTTTTTCCTAAACTTGCATATTTTTAGGAAATATAATGATTTAATCCTAGAAAGGTTTCATTTAAAGGATTTTAATTAAATATGGTTTGATCAAAGCCTCTTAGATTAAACCCCCCTGGATAGAACCTCATTAGTTTTAAACCATATCTATAATGGAGTGTCCTCTACACTTATCAAAATGCTAATAAAAACCAACTTTTGATTTGGGGGATTAAATGAATTCATTTAAAATTTATGTTTTTTAAGTATGTATCCCTTATTGTAAGCTTCCCAAAAAGTATAATTTCAAATATATTTAGTTTGATTATCATATTTATTTTTTATTTCTTGTGAATGTAGGTTTTTTAATGAACATCAAGGTCTTTGTTTCACACATTCAAAAAAGAGGAAAATAGAGAAAAAAATTCTTAAAAAATACATGTTCCCTAGGTATTGATGTCCTTATTGCAACAAAAAAAGAATAATTTAACTCAAATACATACAAAAAAAGTTATGCCATACACATTTATCCTCTATCCAAATTATAATTACTCTGACTTAGAAAATTAATTAAAAAAAATGCAACAAAAAATAATGAAAAAATATCCATGCCTTGGATATCGTGTGAAAATATGTATTTTAAGATTTTGAATTATATCCTTTCTATAAAAAAAAGTTATGTGTTACACAATAAACATCACTTTTTAAAAATGTTGTTTAGTAGAAAAAATAAGTTATTAAAAAATACATAAAAGGGTTCACAATATTTAAAAAAAAAAAAAAAAACTATAATTAGTATCTCCACAAAAATTCTCACAAATCACTAGTTTTCTTCATCTTCAAATTCTTAATGGTTTAGCTGCTATAGGTGTGAGAAAATGAAAATCTAGTGAAAAATGTTGATTTCAATGTCAATTTTGGCCAAAAAGTGTAACCTAGTATCACCCAACATTCATTTTATCATATGAATATGGCATTAAAAATGGAGGTTGTAAGACTTACAAGGAGGATGGAGGAACATTACCATCTCTAGTTATATTCTTTCTTAGAGATTGGTCACATTGCTTGAGAGAAAATTTGATGTAGGAGCATCCAGTGGTGTAAGGGCAATCTTGCATTACCCAAAAATAGTTAAATTTCAAGTTTCTTAGTTTTTAGATGTTTTTACATTTTTGGATACCCTTTTTGTCATAATGAAATTCCCAATTTATGGTTTTTATTTTCTATTGATGGGTTGAAAGATATTGCAGTTTTAATTTCCCAGATTTGCACCTGAAAATCTTCTGAGTTGGATTTGAGGCACTTAGAGCTTCCAGAATGGCCCCGAAACTTGCCGAAATTGGCATAGAAAATTTTGGGCGCATTCTTGACTTTGAGACCTTTCCAATGGTTCAAATGGTTCGTGAATCAGAGCCCCGGATCAAAAGTTATGGCCTTGGGAAGTTGGCGCACTTTCTAGAAGATATAATTGCAAATGTTCTTTTGAAATTTGAACTTCAAGTTGTAATTTTCGGTGCCAAACCACCTAAACCCAAATTTTAATGTTGTTTTGGCTCCAAACTAAAGAGGAGCTCTATTTATGGGCATGTTTCTAATATTTTTGGGTAACTTTTTGGGGACAAGCTCGCATATTGCAAAAGGGTTATTTTGTAGCTTTCTGTAGCTTGCATGCGTTGTAGAACTAGGGGATTTGAGATCCTCTGCATGTAAGAAGCTCCATTTTTTTAATAATAAAATTATTCTCTTGTTTGTGGGTTATTTTTTATGTCTCAGGCTGTGCCCTTATCAAGTGGTATCAGAACGGGTTTTCTTGAGAGTGTGGACAGATCGCCGATTGTGAGGCAGTTCGCACCAGGACTGTGGTTGTGGGTTGAGGTAAAGAAAGATGCCTCCAAGAGTGATGCCTGGTAGGCGTGGTGGTGCCAGAGGTGGTCAAGGTGATAGAGATGCTGGTGGAAGAGATGCATTGGTAGCCCTCAAGAGACAAATTGATAGGTTACAAGAGCAGTTGAGAAGAGGGTTAAACCTGGAGGAAAGTGAGGATGAAGGAGAGGAAGAAGGTTCAGATGTAGAAGAGGAAGAAGAAGCAATTGATCAAGACCAAATGCGGCTAATAAGTGCCATTTCGAAGATCAAGAAAAGACTTAGAGCAGAAGTCCCCAATTATTTTGGAAGTCTAAACCTAGAAGAGTTGATCGACTGGATCAACAAGCTAGAAGAATATTTTGAGTATGAGGAAATAGAGGACCTAGATCAGGTTAAGTTTGCAAAAATGAAACTGAAGGGCCATCCTAGCATTTGGTGGAAAGAGGTCCAGTTGGAAAGAAATCGAAGAGGAAAAGTCAAGATCACCAGATGGGATCGCATGGTAGAGAAACTGAAGAAGCAATTCATACTAGTGGACTATGAGTTAGATCTGTTGAAGAAATTGCAAGGGTTGAAGCAAGGAAGCAAATTTGTGAAAAAATATACTGAAGATTTTCACAAGATAATCATTAGAATGGGTCACACAGAGGCCAATAAGGAGAAGGTAGCTCGATATCTTAATGGGTTATGACTGAGCATTTAGGAGGATTTAAGCTTAGTCAGAATGACTAGCATTGAGGATGTGTATCAGTTTTCTCTAAAGGTGGAAGAGAAGCTGAACAAAAGATTTAATGGCAAGCTAAAAGGACGAGGAGGTCAAAGCAGAAGGGAAAATGGTAGACCTTCAGGAAGCCGAAATGATGATGAAAAGAAAAGTGAAGATGTGGGTACCAGCCGAAGCCAAAGGAATGACAACTTCTACCACCCTCGTGATCAAAACAGTGGTGATCAAAGAGGTAGAGGATAGGGAGATATGGACAAGGATATGGAAGAGGTGGTTTCAAAGGAACATGTTTCCGGTGTGGTGAAGAAGGGCATCAAGCCTATGAATGTCCACAACACCAAGGAAGGGCAGAGAAAAGGCCAGAATGTCATGGAAGGGTTGCGCATGCAGATGAGGAAGCCCAATCTGAACATTCCGATGATGTTGAAAGGGGAGAAGCCCTAGTGATTAGAGAGACCTAGTGGATCGAGGAAAAGGAACCAGAAAAGAGGGAAGACCTATTTCACACAAGGTACAAGTGTGAAGGAAAAATGTTGTGATGTCATTATTGATGGTGGGAGCACCGATAATCTAGTGTTAGAGGAGATGGTCACAAAGTTGAAGCTGAAGAGGGAAAGACACCCACATCCATATCGAATTGCCTGGTTGCAGAAAGACCACAAAGTTTTGGTCAATGAGCAGTGCCTAGTAAAGTTCAAGATCGGGAGCTACCATGATGAGGTACTCTGTGATATCATCCCCATGGATGCATGTCACATGTTGTTGGGGAGGCCATGGCAGTTCGATAGGCGAGCTATACATGATGGCTATGCAAACACTTATTCCTTGACAAAGGATGGGGTTCGTCACAAGTTGAAACCCTTGAAGGAGATCAGAAGAAAAAGGTATGCAGTAGTGCTAGAATTTGTTATGTAGATGGAAGAAAAAATCTTAGAAGGTATGAAGCATGAGCGGTGTGTGTTATGCATTGATTCCTAGAGGAGTAATGGATAGTGACAAGGTTCTAGAAGAAGTTTTGGGATGTTGGATGAGTTTTTAGGATATTGTTTTGGGATAATGTACCGAGGGTTTACTGCCACAAGGAAGATTAGTCATCGATTGACTTGATTCTGGAGCGAAGCTTACCAAATAAGGCAGCTCATAGAATGACCCGTGAGAAAATGAGGAGTTGAATAGACAAGTTCAAGAGTTGTTGAGAAAGGGTTTGATAATGGGATATTGAGTCCATGTGCAGTACCTGTAGTACTAGCACTAAAGAAGGATGGGGAGTGGAGAATGTGTACAGATTCCTGAACCATAAACAAGATAACAATCAAGTACAAATTTCCCTTGCCAAGGATGGATGACCCGATGGACTGTTTGAGTGGAGCCGATTTCACAAAGATTGATCTAAAGAGTGATATCACCATCTAGATTCAGAGCCAGATGAATGGAAGACTACCTCAAGACCATAGAGTGGCCTCAGACGAGTGGTTAGTCATGCCTTTGCCAACCAATACATCGGAAAGCACATTCATGCTCATGAACGAGAGGGTACTCAAAGAATTTTGGGAAGTTTTGTTATTGTGTATTTAGATGATATTTTGATTTCAGTAAGACGCTGGATGAGCATCTGATGCATATTCAGAGAGTCTTTGAGAAGTTAAGAGAAAAGAAACTATTGATTAATCTGAAGAAGTGCAGTTTTGTGAAGAGGGAGTTAGTGTACTTGGGGTTTGTTGTCTCAGCAGAAGGTCTCAAGATGGACCCAAAGAAGGTGAAGGCTATTCTAGAATGGCCTATCCCAAGAACTACTACGAAGGTGAGATCTTTCCATGGTTTGGCTAGTTTTTATAGAAATTTCATTAGAAACTTTAGTAGTATTTGTGGACCCCTCGACCGAACAATGAGAGGATGGAAAATAATTCAAGTGATAATCGAGCAGCAAAAAATTTTGAATTATTGAAGTAGAAGGTGATTGTGAAAGCAACCCTGCTCTAGTTCCATTTCAACAAGGTGTCGTGGATTGTGATGCTAGTGGCATATCGAGCAAAGATTGAGCCAAGAAGGTAAGCCCATTGCCTATTTTAGTGAAAAGTTAAATGATGCTAAGAGAAAGTATTATGTATATGATCAGAGTTTTATGCAATAGTTCAAGCATTAAAGAAATGGAGACATTATTTTTGTCAAGGAAATTGTTCTATATAATCGATCATCAAGCCTTGCAAGACCTAAATAGTCAGGAAAATTAACGAGGCATATGAAATGGGTAGAGTTTTTAGAGTTATAATTC
Organism: Sequoia sempervirens; assembly: GCA_007258455.2. Classification (NCBI taxonomy): domain Eukaryota; kingdom Viridiplantae; phylum Streptophyta; class Pinopsida; order Cupressales; family Cupressaceae; genus Sequoia; species Sequoia sempervirens. The sequence goes on along the minus strand of VDFB02058242.1, from coordinate 221,357,730 downwards.
CTTTGTTTGGAAACATAGAGCGTAAGTCAAATAGGGTTGCAGATGCCTTAAGTAGGAGACATACATTGATTACAAAGATGCAGATTGAAGTGGTTGGGTTCAATGAACTTAAGACACTGTACGCAGAAGATCCTGATTTCGCAGAGGCTTGGAAAGCTTGCAAGGAACCTGTTACAGTGGACAGGACAAGGTGGCTGGATTTCATAATCCAGGATGACATGTTATTTAAGGGAAGTCAATTGTCTATCCTGAGGAGTTCCATGAGGGAGAACATGATAAAGGAGAAGCATAGTGGAGGAATGGCGTGACATTTTGGTCGAGATAAGACCATTGCCATTATCAGTGAGCATTATTATTGGCCTCAGTTGTCACAGGATGTGAAGAAGTTTGTACAAAGTTGCAGGGTATGTCAAATGGCTAAAGGAGTGAGCCAGAATACAGGCTTATATCAGCCCTTACATGTACCAGAGAGGCCATGGGAGGATATAAGTATGGACTTTGTTCTTCATTTGCCAAGGACACAACGAGGGAATGATTCAGTCTTTGTGGTGGTTGATAGGTTTTTTAAGATGGCACATTTCATTCCATGTCAGATGACCCATGATGTAGTCCACATTGCTAACTTGTTCTTCAAAGAGGTGGTGAGGCTACATGGTCTGCCAAAGAGTATTATTTCAGATCGTGACATCAAATTTGTGGGGTACTTTTGGAGGACCTTGTGGAAGAAGCTGAAGACAGAGTTGAAGTTCAGTTCTGCACACCATCCAGAAATAGATGGGCAGATAGAGGTTGTTAACAAGAGTCTGGGTAACCTACTGAGATGTTTGGTAGGAGATAAACCTAAGGGATGGGACTTGATCTTACCCCAGGCAAAATTCTCTTACAACAATTCTGTCAATAGAAGCACTGGTAGATCACCATTCCAGATTGTGTATGGAGGTGGCCCTAGAACAGCTCCAAAATTGAGGAAGATGGACCAAAAGAAGAAAATAAGTGTTGAAGCTAGAGATTTTGGAGAACACATCAAGGATATACATGAGAAGGTAAGAGAACATATTAACAAGATGAATATGTAGTATAAGGCTAAGGTAGATCAGAAGCAGAGGTATAAGGAGTTTCGGATTGGTGATGACATGATGGTCCACCTGAGGAACAATAGGTTTCTAGTGGGAACATATAACAAATTGAAGATGAAGAAGTTCGGTCCCTGTAAAATTTTGAAGAAGCATGATTCAGAGAATGCATATGAGGTAGAGTTGCCGGATGGATTCAACATTTCCCTTGTGTTCAACATTTTAGATTTGATAGAGTATCATGAAGGTGGCACAGAGGAAGTACCAACGATGGAACAGTGTGGGATTCCAGCACCTACTTCAGAAAAGGAGGAGATTGAGGAAATCTTGGATAGTCGTGTGGGAAGGAGTACCAGAAATAGGTAGTATGAAGAATATCCAGTGAAATGGAGAGGAAGTCCTGTGGAAGATTCATCCTAGCTATCTAAGGTAGCGGTTGACCAGTTGGGTTTTCCTCAACCATTTGAGACGTGACGGGGTCACTTCTCAAATTACCCTGGGTGTCTGATGCAGGAGCATCCAATGGTGTAAGGGCAATCTCGCATCACCCAAAAATAGTTAAATTTCAAGTTTCTTCATTTTTAGATGTTTTTACATTTTTGGATACCCTTTTTATCATAATGAAATTTCCAATTTATGGTTTTTATTTTCTATTGATGGGTTGAGAGATATTGCAGTTTTAGTTTTCCAGATTTGCACCTGAAAATCTTCTGAGTTGGATTTGAGGCACTTAGAGCTTCTGGAATGGCCCCGAAACTTGCTGAAATCAGCGTAGCAGATTTTGAGCGTGTTCTTGACTTCAAGACCTTTCCAACGGTTCAAACGGTCGCGAATTGGAGCCCCGATTTAAAAGTTATGGCCTCGAGAAGTTGGCGCACTTTCTAGAAGATACAATTGCAAATGTTCTTTTGAAATTTGAACTTCAAGTTGTAATTTTCAGCGCCAAACCGCCTAAACTCAAATTTTAATGTTGTTTTGGCTTCAAACTAAAGAGGAGCTCTATTTATGGGTGGGTTTCTAATATTTTTGGGTAACTTTTTGGGGACAAGCTCGCATATTGCGAAAGGGTTATTATGTAGCTTTCTGTAGCTTGCATGTGTTGTAGAACTTGGGGATTTGAGATCCTCTGCATGTAAGAAGCTCCATTTTCTGGATAATAAAATTATTCTCTTGTTTGTGGGTTATTTTCTGTGTCTCGAGCTGCACCCTCATCAAAATTTTGGTAGTTGTGTTAGTAAGATTTGCTATAAAATGCTCTATACCATTCAAGATTTTGATATGGATTCAACCACCCATGACCTAAGAGATTAAATAAAGGTTTAAGAGATAAAATATGAAAAAATCATGTTGGGTTGAAAGCATGAAGTTGAGTCCACTTAAAGTGGAAGTTTCATCCTTAGAAAAAATCCCAAAATCAGGTTCAACGAATCAAGATCCCATTTTGCTTCAGGGTCCCAAGTCTAAAATTAAAACATGATCCTAATTTTTTTTAAAAAGGGATCCCATTTTGTTTCAATGTCTTGAGCCTGGCTTTAAGAAATGGGATCCTACTTTTTTACAAAACACATCCTAATTGCTATGAAACATGATCCAAATTTGAAATAAGTGGGATCCTTTTTTGTAGAAGTATTTATTTAAAAAAATGATAGTGAACTGATTCTCACTATGAGTAATTGGGATTTAAGGTGAGTGTTGGTTCCAAAACTTGTCATCCACTTAAATCCTAAAGGGTTTCCAGGCCTAATGGTCTGATTCAAGGAGAGATTTGGCCAATGAATGGGAGATTGTTCATTCAAACCCTTTCTCCCCTGCACTTTGGGCTTTGTGAAACCCGAGCGGGTGATCCCAATGGTGTGCTTATAGATAATTGTGTACCAAAGTATCCAAAACACTATAAATAGATAATTCTCCTTTAAATGTTTAATAGAAACAATACCCAAAAGGCTTGGCTAACCTTCATGGTAATGTCTGAATTAAACATGAGAGATATAATTCAATAATTCCACATGTGAATGCCTAATCTGCAATTAACTAACAACAAACAACAAACAAGTGTTAATCAAGTTAGAAATCCAAAAAAAGCACTCCTTATGAGATTATTAGCTAAATAAAGATGAAAACATGAAAATTAAAGCATAAATTAGATAAATGATAACATGTAATCAACTAGAACAACTAAACCTCCATCCCATAGGGGGATTGGTGCTCCTTTGATATTGAAAGAAGCCCTTTCCAATTCCCTTTGATAAGCTCCAATGATGTAGTTGATTCCAAATGCATAAGATGATGAAACAAGCTCAAATATGATGAAAATGGTGAATGCTATGAGTGATAAATTCCTATACTTAACTTTCTTGAGATTGTAGGTCCATATTGTATAGAGGAAGCCTCTACTTATAGGACTCAAGGGTTGAAGAATGAGAGAAATTGGTGAATGTGGGATAAAAGGGGAGCTAATAGGAATATGGCACTTGTCACAATTCTATTGGATGAGGGTGGAGCACATTTTGGGGAATGTGTAAAGGAGATGTAAGAGAAATAAATGAAAATGGTTGAGGATTTGAAAGGTTGTAAAAAGAAGTAAATGAATGTGGTTGAAGATGTAAGGGAATGTTGTTGAGAGTGTAAGAGGGAATGTTGTTGAGAGTGTAAGAGGAATAAATGCTCTTGGAAGAGACAGGATGGCATGTAAGAGGAATTAAATGCCTTTGTAAGAGGTATTTATGGATGTGTAAGAGGTTATTTAAAACCTTTGGAGGGAAATTGAATGAGGAGGTGGTTGATAGGAATATTCCTAGGAATATGCCATTGTGAGGATAAATAGGGTAATTAGATAATTAAAAGAAATAAATTTCTTATGCAACCTGGTTAGTTGACCATGGGTTGATTTAAATCTTGAGGAGTTAAAAGCTAGAGGATTTGTTAATGATAATTAGAGAGTGGTTTAGTTTTAACTAATTCATAATTAATTAACTTGGATGGTTTAGGGGATTGCGACATTTGATTTAAATTAATTAATTTATTTAATCAAATGAGAGAATTTTTAGAGGGTTTTAATTAAATGACTTGATTTAATTAAATACTGTGAACATTAGTTAGAAGAAAGGTGAATTAATCTAATAATTTTAATTATTTGATTAATAATAGAAATTGATGAATTTAACTAAATAATGTTTATTATTTAATTAATTGGTTAGTCTGAAGTGATTTAGGAGGAAATGGTGTTAGTTAATTAGAGTCAGATGCATAATGTTAATCAAGACTTTTTAAGTTTCTATATTTTTCTCCTCTTTGAAGCGTGGTACTTGTTGCATTGGTTGAAAGAATAACACTACCGCAATCAAAATTCATTTTTTTTTTAATTTTTTGGTTTCCCCCTTGTTTCCACAGTTGAAGGAATTATGTTGCTACACTACCCCCTCGGGCGATCAAGCAAAAATTTCAATTTTTGGTCAAGCTCATGAAAAAGATTCAACAATGATTCAGGACAAAAAATAGCCTAGAGATGTGAAAATAGGCTCACAATGATGAAAATGGGTCAAAATGTGCTTCATTAAAAAAAAGATTGGTAGGCTAAAAAACCCTCAAAAACCCTAATTTTTTAGCATAAATGGGAGGGTAGGAATCATTTTCAACTCATGTGTGCACATACTCTTCTAGAATTTTCATGATTTCTCTTTGAGGTGCTGACAAAATGGTGGCTTGTGTGACTCTCAAGCATTAGATGGAGCAGGTTTGAGAGTTCTAGTGGCCTCAAGATTTAGGACCTCTAGAACACAATTCAAAAAAATTCTCATTTTTTGTGTTTTTGGTGCATTTATTAGGGTCCAACTAGGTCAGCTAAAAGTGGCTCTCTAGGGCATCACAAATGAGTCGGTTGGCATCACTTTTGTCAATGTTGACCTGCCGTGGTAGCATTGCACTACACAATGCTGTGAGGTCTCAGGGTCACACATGGAATGCCAACCCACCTTTTTGATGCAACGCTGCACGAGCCCAAAGGAGTCAAGTGTCACCCAAGAAAGTTGATTGACTTTTGTGATATGGCACTGATTATTAATATAGCATCACCTTTGTAAAAACATAGAGCACTATCTTTGTAAAAGCTAACTCACCTTTGTGATATGGCACCACTTATGAATATAGCACCGCCTTTGTGGAAATAAAGAGTGTCACCTTTGTAAAATCCAACTCACCTTTGCAGTTTAGGGTTTTTTGATTTTCAAAATTGTGCCAAGTTTATAAAATTTGATGTCGTGGGAATTTTGAATGTAGGAGGTCCTTCACGTGCTCCACTCAAAGTAGCAAAGAGGTTGGATACTACACTGAGCAAGGAATTTGAGTGATGATGCATTATATTTCCTTGGCTCAATTAGATTTGGCCATGTGGTGTAGATGCCTGCAATTAGGACACACTTGGCTATGATGACAATATTAGTGGAGAGATGGTAGAGTGAGACATCATTGTTCCATTTACCTATGGGGGAGGGAACAGTTACCTTGGAGGACGTATGGCAGATCCTATAGATCCCCATGCACTGTGAGTGGATCATCTACAATGTTGAGGTCGGCGGTGATGCCATTTTCCAATTGTTTGGATTCGACAAGTATGAGGTGCACAGTCGGCAGCTTGACCTAGATTGGTATGAGGGGGGTACGCATAGGATCATCATGGAAAAAATAGGCCCTTAAGTGGCAAAAAATTCAGAAAAATCAGAGTTAGGCAACTTGACGTACAAATTTGAATAAGTTATCTATATTATTTCAAAAATGTGTAAGAATAGAATCTATATAGAATTGAATGCAATTTCTAAACTAATAGGTTTATTTTAAAAAAAAACTATTTGGTGACAATTTGAAATTTCAATGCAATAGTACTTAAATTTCAGGGAAAAAATAAGAAGTAGGTGTTTGTCTGACCACCCTAACCACAGTAAAATGAGAATTATTTTTTATAATATTTTAGATATAAGTAGAGGACTCATGTCCCAATGTGATGCATATGTTTTTGTAATTTTTTCCAAGTAAATAATTAATTATGAATTTTTATTACATTTTTTAAAAAAATATAAAAAAACTCGTATGTCTGACCACCTTAACTTGGGAAAAAATTCATGAAATTTAGTTTTTCTTTTTACTCCTATAGTATGTGAAGTATAGAATGTGATGCATGTTTCAGATTCAAAAAATGTGATATCGTTTGAAAGCTATAGATTTTTTTGGGTAAAAAAAAAGTCGTCAGCCACATACCCTACACATACCCATCATATCACCACTTTTTGGCCTATCATGATCCTGCACATACTCGAGGACTACCACAGATTTGGCATTATTCGTCAGTGCACTAATCTTAGGAGTTCTCCTTCCTGATAGATTAGCACAGGGATGCATCATGGGATGGGGAATCATCTGGTCCTAGATGATGGAGGATATGATCATATATGCATGGGGGCTAGTTGTCCTTGCCTCATTATATCATGACATGCACCAGGTGGTATACTGCATGGTCGACAACATTGGGGTCACGGTTACACTTCTCCATGTCTAGGCATATGAGCACATAGTGGTACTAAGGCCCACCATAGCAAATGTCTAGATAGACCGTGATGATCTTGTGGTTTAAAAGTATGGGAGTATGAATCTCCTCCATTATACTGGCATTATTGGTATCTCACACTAGTGGTGGGTCATTAATGAGATGATAGATTTTAGATGGAGGCCTTGGTCCCATTATAATAGGTGGCACGATGATGATGAGTAGTTCTATTATTGCTAGACTAGATATATGTAGGGGCAAGAGCACCACATGATCGAGCACTACCTGCTAGACAAGGTAGTGAGGAAATCCAGAGAGGTACGGGATGCACCTGACTTAGCATACAGAGCTATATTTTCTCAACAAGCACAAGAGATAAACTAGGGATAGAAAATCCAACCCTAGGTAGCCATCAATGATTTCAAATAGTTGGTTATGCAACCATGGTTATACTTTGATCATCCCCCAGATGTAGGGATGACACATGCCTATGACACATACTAGTAGGCACACACTCCAATTATATTGACATTTCCTATAGTACCAACAATGAGTAGAGGACGGGTTAGAGGACCTTGAATTAGACAGGTTCCATAGTAGCCACCACAATAGCCACATGATAGCTAGGATAGATAGGATGGGTATGGTGGGCATGATGGGCATGATGGATAGGTGTCACCCTTGGTACAATCGATTGGATAGAAGGTACCATTGTAGCCATCACAACAGCCACCACCAGGTCCTGACCCTCGAGATGGATAGATAGAAGTGCTATAGGCACAAGTACAACTTTTGATAGGGAAATTGCTATAGCCAGTAGCCTAGATATAGGCCCTGACCTTGGAGAGGGATGAGGAAAGATAGGAGATTGTGAAGGAGTGCTAGATAAGGTAGGATGTAGACCTTGGTTTTTCTCTTCAAATAGGTCACTGCTAGCAATTGGAGGTAGCAGCACAGTAGGCATAGGGATAGGTCACAATCTCCGCAGAGATGTACAGATCAACCATGTAAGAGGCCTCATATTATAGGAATTTGTATTATTCATCCTACCCACAAAAGCACCGAGAGCCAAATTTCTCCCATATCTTCTAGGTGGCACCGAGTAGGTCTTGCGGGGGACCATCAGCCAGACCGACAGGGTCACACCATCTAAGCTAGGACAGCCACCACAATGATAGACAGAGCAAGGGGAGCTATGTTCACTAATTTTTTTTAGACATTGTTTTTATGTATAACCTAATTATATGTTGCATCACACTAGATACCATGCCATCCTGGTTGTCTATACCTTGATGGATTGTATCTATGTGTGTTATCAAACATAAGGAAAGTTATGCTCTTTACATCCCCAATCCCGAGATAGGAAACACATCATCACTTATCATCATATCTAATAAAGTCTCGACAACTTATAGACTTGTTGGACTTTTGTATTTTCTCATAATAAAGGGTTTATCCCTCTATTTCTTCTATCTTCTTCCCATACTAACATGGTATCATGGAATTCAAACAAAATTTACCTGCATCCATCCTGCATCCAAAAAAAATCAACATATTGCATTACCATACATATCATCATAATAGGAAACATCATCCATAAATTACATTATCATTTCAGATGTTTACATAATATAGATTTGTTATTCTAAGCATCTTAAAATCATCACATTTTGCATCATTCATATACCACATGGAACATATACTAAAAAATACATAAACATATCCATTGCATTACATTCTCTCACATACATTGCATTATCATTTGAGTTGTTTAGCATAATATAGATTTGTTATTCTAAGCATCTCATAACATCGCATAACCATATAAATGAATCCATAGGAATAGTTCCATCATACATTACATTGATAAGCATCACATCATAAAACATTAAAAAATCATAGCATGATCATTAGTTACATCCATCCACATCATACGGATCCATACATCCATAACACATAAGGTAAAATAAAAGAGTAACGCATTATATAAATCAGAGCCATCTCATATATATATATATATATCAAAAAAGTTGAATGTCATGATACAATCAAAATTAGATATGTAATGTCATCATACGTAATATACAAGAGGCTAATCCAAACTTAGCTAATGAATGTATATGCGACCGGCAAGCTAAAGATGCTACAAGTGTCAGAATTTAGTGTTCTTCATAGCAATGGATTCAGATTGTTTAGAGGAAGAAGATCCAAGACTTTGTTTTCACTTTGCATGCAGGTTTCATCAAATTCCAAAGAAGAGATTGGAAAATTTTTCAGAAGCAGAACAAGCAAAACTTTCTATCTTCTGTCTTATTTCTTCTATTTCTCATCTTAGATACTTTCTTCGCATGTCAAAGAAATTTAGCGTATTTTTAGAATTTGATCATTTGGGTTCACATACTTCAGTATTTGCAGAAAAACCCATGTCTTAGATTTTTTTTAGAAAATTGCCCCGTAGTCTTCACTCTGAAGCTCTGTGCTTTTTTTCTGAGAATTTATTTGCATGTGGGCCTAAAACACATTTTTTTCAAGAATCAAGCTCTTTGGGTTGTCTTAGAATTTGATTCTGCACAAAACCCACGTTTCAGAAAAATTCCAAAAAATTCTTTCGTCGTAGGCTATTTTTAGCCTTGTCCAGAGATTTTTAATTCTTCAGAAAGTTGTTCAAGTACATTCGAATTTACAGTCAAAAGTCTTCATTTTCAAAATGCAGTTCAATCTCATTGATTATAAGGCCAAATTGGCTCTTATGCATAATTTTTTCAAAACTTTAGATACAGACCTAAATCATGTTTATCCAGTGGTTAATCTGAGCAGTCTGGAGGGTGTTAGTAGCAATTCATTGAGAAATCTTGAGCGTTCTGGATTGCTGGCAGTGACATCTATTCCTGTTACCACTTTTGATCTTGAGTTCATTCTTGCTTGCATCAAGCATTATCATTCATCTTCACAACAAATTAGATCAGCTGATGGAAGGGTTGTTTGCAGTCTCAAACTGAAGGACATAGAGAAATGTTTTGCTATTCCTCCTCATTCAGATAACTTTACTGTGGTTATTGAGGCCTATGAGAAGATATGGGATGGAGATCAACAATGTTCCCAGAGAAAGGTGGCTCAGAAATGGCTGAAAGTTTAGAAGACTAACATGCCTAAAAAGGTTGGTAGTGGTGAATTCAAGGACGAAGTTGTTGTTTTGATAACTTTGCTCAATCGAGTTACCGGTCAACAGGATGCTAGCACTTTCTATTCATGGATGTTTTACCTAATTACCATAATTCTTGATGGCACAGAGCATTTTGACTAGGCTATATTGATTAGTGATTGCTTACATTAGCATATTACTAATTTTCTCAAGTTGAATCATGAGTTTCATATGATATCATACTTGGTCTACTTAGTTGCATTCCAAGGCAGCTACAAGCATCTAAAAACTAATGGCACTCTCAATGTTCAACGTGTTCATGAGTATTATCCTCAGTTGGAGTTCTCTCAATCCAAGCAAGATTTTCAAGCGGTGAATGATCACTTTTCTATGAAGACAGTTAGAGATCTTGACAATGAAATGTACATTCGTATTTCTACCGAGGCAAAATCAGCGATGGATACTTGGGCAGATTGGTTTATCCAATTCCCTACTTTCACATATATTCAGGTTTATGGATATGTTGGAGATCCCTTGATGTTGCCAAGATATCCTTCAGACAAGATCATCTTCATGGAGTTTCTTAGGCAGATGCAACATGTTCATTTATTTCTTCGCAATCGTCATAAGACTGTGGCTAATTTTCCATTTACATTGGGAATTTTCACATGCAATGTGACAACGGATGCCAAGCTTATGTCAACTGAGATAGAAAGGTTCAAACTTAAGACTCATACTAAGAGGCATTCCTATGATCCGCTGGGTCATTATGCAGATAGGTTAGAGTGAGGGATTGCACATAAGCTAGCACTTGAAGATTTATGGGCTAATTGTGAAGATGAGTTCGAGGTTCATCGTCATCACTATTGTAGACTCACTATCGGTCAGCTCTTTGATTACCTATCAAAAGATGTTGATGGTCTATTAGATGATGATGGAGAAGTTCTTCTCAATTCATATGTCAGAGATCAAATTGCTCGGCAACCACTTCATTCACCAGATTGGTATGCTAAGGAGAATACTTCTATCGAGGAGGTTTCTAGAGCGGTTATCAAGACTAGCAAGCTATTCTTGGAGAGTAAATGGAAGCGAAAGTCAGTTCCTGTGACAGAGCCACCAAAAGATTTTTCTTCATTGCCTTCTACTTCTAGGTCAAGACCTTGGGTCAAGGCTATTGTGATAGCTCCTGAAGGAGTTAAACTTAGTGGAAACACGGGGAAGAGAGCTACTAGTAAGAGGAAGTAGAAGCAAGTTGAGAATGTACCTGAGATTCCAGTAGAGATAGTTATTTAGGCTGAACCTCATATTGAAATTCCTAGTTTGCCTCAAATACAAACTATTGACATAGATGTTCTGACAACTTTCTCCGAAAAGCTAAAATGGCTCCTACTGAGGCTAAAAATAGCCTGTCAAAGGATAATTTTCACCAAAAATTCTGAGACATGGGTTTTGTCTAGAAAGGGATTCTATGACAACCCATAATGTCAGAATTGTGAAAACATGTCCTTTAGCTTGACATGCAAAGATTCTTCAGTCGAGAACTGCAAGGGTTTTTAGAAGGCAGTTCAAGTAGACTAAATTCAAGACCAAATCAGTCTTAATTTAGGTTTTCATCAGAGCAGCTAACAATGAAGCATTAAGTTGCAAAAGGAACAGAGATCACTCCATTTATAGAGCCACCAAAGTCACGCAAATCCCGTGCCATTATCTTCATGAAGATGGTACCTATGCCAATCTCGAGGCTATACAAACTAAGTTCCAAAAGCATGTTTGTGATATCTTGATGGAGGTTCTGGATCACATTTCAGTAATTTCAACTAGTTTCAAGAAAGTGGCTGAAGATGTCAAAGAATGCATGCATACGATCAAGGATGCTGACAAGGAATTGAAGAGACAGATTATCGCTTTAAATAGTATCAAAGTGCCAGATGATAGAGAGATTGATGAGTTCTTGGTCAAAGTGTTAGATCAAGATGACATGGAGTGATCTGCTAGTTGGAACCTGCAATTAATTTTGAGGGTTGAGTCATGAGCAACAGTTAACTCGACTTTCAATCTTGTGTTCACTCACTGATTTCACACATGCTTATCTCGTCCTTGGAATTATCTTCATAGGAGTTAGGGCTAGGGTTTCCAATTAACTGAGGGTAGTGTCTATTTAACTTTACTTTAAATAAGGACATGCATGCTTGCACATTGTCCATTTAGGTTAAATGTTTTGGTTAACTGAAGGTAGTTTTCCAGCGAACTGTATAGTTTGCTTTATTAGGGTTTAGTAATAAATCTTGCATGCATTGCAAGACTGTAGTTGACTCAAGGTGATTTTATGGTTCTCTACACCTTGATGTATATAAATAAGAGCTTTTTCTCATTTGTAAATAAATTTTGCATGAGAGAGAAATATATGTTGTGCCTACCTTGCCTGTAATATTGCTCGTTCGGTATCTCTTCATGAGTATTTACTATTATGATGAATTGTTATGCCACATAGGGTTTCATGCAATTGTGATGGTGAATGCTTGCCTTAGTTAGATATAGTGGCTAGTTGATCATAGATTGTATGCGTGTATCACCAATGCAATTTATTATCCTAGTTGGATATCCTTCATGTTATGGGTTAAATAAACTTGTTCAGATTGAGCTGATAGATGTGTCACCTTGCCTTCAAGTTGAGAATCTGTTCTTGGTTATCATATGATGTGTGTGAATAATAAAATTATTCAGATTGAGCCAATAGATGTGCCACCTTGCCTTCAAGCTGAGAAACTGTACTTAGTTTATCATGTATTGTTGTTTCCAATAAGCCTATTCAGACAAGCAAATAGTTGTGCCACCTTGCCTTCATGTTGTGACTTCGTACCCGGCTTATCGTCAGATAATTATCCCTGCTCCATTTCCTCATGCTCTATTTTCTTGAGGAAACTAGATAGATTTAAAGTAGTTAGCTTAGTTGTAGTTAATGATCTGTGAAACCAGAAAATCCTTAGCTGTAACATTCTTGGTTTTCTTAACCTTGTGCCTCTTCCAACTAAGAACAAAAAGATAGGACTTAGATTACTTTTCTATTCCACACATTCTAGCACTATGAGGGAGCTTCCCCTCCTAATTTGAAGAGCACTCATTACGCACTGTGCATATCTATCCGTACAAACCTGCACTCCAGAGGTGTTAGTTTTTACGCCAACGGTCTTTTTGCCGCAAATACTGAAGTATGCAAACCCAAATTATCAAATTCTGAAAATACACTGAATTTCTTTGACATGCAAAGAAAGTACCTAAGATGAGAAATAGAAGAAATAAGATAGAAGATAGAAAGTTTTGCTTGTTCTGCTTCTGAAAATTTTTCCAATCTCTTCTTTGGAATTTGATGAAACCTGCATGCAAAGTGAAAACAAAGTCTTGGATCTTCTTCCTCTAAACAATCTGAATCTGTTGCTATGAAGAACTTTGAATTCTGACACTTGTAGCACCTTTAGCTTGCTGGTCGCATATACATTCATTAGCTAAGTTTGGATTAGCCTCTTGTATATTACGTATGATGACATTACATATCTAATTTTGATTGTATCATGACATTCAACTTTTTTGATATATATATATATGAGATGGCTCTGATTTATATAATGTGATGCTCTTTTATTTTACCTTATGTGTTATGGATGTATGGATGCGTATGATGTGGATGGATGTAACTAATGATCATGCTATGATTTTTTAATGTTTTATGATGTGATGCTTATAAATGTAATGTATGATGGAACTATTCCTATGGATGCATTTATATGGTTATGCGATGTTATGAGATGCTTAGAATAACAAATCTATATTATGCTAAACACCTCAAATGATAATGCAATATATGTGAGAGAATGTAATGCAATGGATATGTTTATGTATTTTTTAGTATATGTTCCATGTGGTATATGAATGATGCAAAATGTGATGATTTTAAGATGCTTAGAATAACAAATCTATATTATGTAAACATCTGAAATGATAATGCAATTTATGGATGATGTTTCCTATTATGATGATATGTATGGTAATTCAATATGTTGATTTTTTTTGGATGCAAGATGGATGCAGGTAGATTTTGTTTGAATTCCATGATACCATGTTAGTATGGGAAGAAGATAGAAGAAATAGAGGGATAAACCCTTTATTATGAGAAAATACAAAAGTCCAACAAGTCTATAAGTTGTCGAGACTTTATTAGATATGATGATAAGTGATGATGTGTTTCCTATCTAGGGATTGGGGATGTAAAGAGCATAACTTTCCTTATGTTTGATAACACACATAGATACAATCCATCAAGGTATAGACAACCAGGATGGCATGGTATCTAGTGCGATGGAATTTGACACAACAAGTAAATAGGAGTATCCTTGTTCACACTTGGCATATGAAACCTTTTTTCTAGAGTGTACTTTAGACATTTCAAACATCTTGAAACAAAACACAAAAGGCAAAACCTCCCAATGTAATAGTAAATAAGATATCCAAAACATCCTCCCTACACAACAAAAAAAATTAGCATGACCAAGGTTGTATTACAAGAATATCCAACAAGCACAACAAATGAAAGATAATGATAAATTCCCCATTCATTTCTCTCTAAAGTTTTTTTATTAGACTTCATCGAGAGGTCATTGGAATGAGTGCAATAAGATAAATCAATAGAAAAGATCAAGTACACAAACAAGCTAATGCTCTTCATACCTCTAACCAAGACTAAACTACGGTGATGTCTGATGTTGATGTCTATTATATGAAAGATATATCCTAGGACATGATGTTATCAGATGATTGTGAGACTAATGGGATGACAGGCTATTGATACCAAGAGTTGACCAACTTGTTTACCTATTGACCTAGACTGAAAACCCTGATGTTTCAGTTCATACTTTCAATTTTTTGTTACTTGTTTCCGAACGCTTGTCAAAGATTGAAGATGGCAATTGATTTATTGTGAGTGGATGTTTATTATGAGTGAAACCAAAATGGGATGGATTATTTTTGGTTTTTTAAATTTTTTTGGTATTTTGAAATGTTTTGAGGTTATTTTGGGATTTTTGAGGTGTTACAAATGTTTTAATTTTCAAAATTTCCAATGTTTTTGGTATTTTCTGATATTTTGACCAAGAACCTAACCTTAGGATCTATCCTAGGAGCCTTGGGGCATGATCAAAGATTATCCTTTCCTATGTTATACATGCAGAGACCACATAGTTTGACTAACACAAACTTGTTTATTAATGAAGAATATGAACGTATGGATCGTCAGTTTACTATGGCAGACTCCTAAGGACTCACCTAGTGCCTCAGGGGCTGATCAATAATTATCCTTGCCTACATTCAAGCTTAAAGACAATGTGGTTCAACCTAATGACTATTTTTTTGATGTTTCCTATTTTCAACTTGTTTTCAGATTTTTGAAAATTTTTGGATATTTTTGGATTTTTTGGTTTTATGAATGTTTTTAGATTTTCTAATGTTTCAAGGATATACACAAATCCAATCTGATGCACATATAAGGACATGCCCCCAGCATGATGCAATAGACTACCTCAATATAGGTGGAACAAACTGACCTTAGGAATTTGCCAAGTTGTTCTAAGATGGAACATGATACTAACATAGGATCAAGCTATGATCTGAACACAGATAGAGTATGGAAGAAAAATGGAATGCGATGGGTGAATGCAATGGAAAGTGATGCAGAACAAGCTGAAGAATCCATGGTGGATAGAAAGTGCTTATTTACACAAGGCACCTGATTTCCAAGTTTTCACCAAGGTACTTTCCCAAAGTGCCACTGAAGTGGTTTTCACTAGAGGATGGCTTTTTTCTTTACAATTTTCAATCTTTTTTTTTTTTGGATTTGATCATTTTTTTTATCTTTTTGTATTTTTGGGTTTACACCTTGCAAGCTCAGGTATAATTTTTTTTAAGATGGGAGCTATTGATGGGCTCTTTCAAAGGCTCCCCTTCAGGTGTGGATAACTTATATGCTCCTAATTTGTAATTTTCCATGATGATGAAGGGTACCAAAAAAATTGGCTTGAACTTTCCCTTGCTATTTGGATTTGGTACGTTCTTCTGATTTTCTTTCAACATGAGCTCTTCGACTTGAAATGACCAACTCTTGATCTTCTTATTATAGTTTCATTTGAGATGATTCTAGTACACTTGTAGGTGATTCAAAGCATCCATGCATCGATCATCCCATAGTTCTAGCTCATTCAACCATGACACCTAATAATCATCAATAATAAGATTCTCCAATGATATTCTTAGGGATGGGAGCTCAATCTTAATTGGAAAGATGGCTTTTGATCCTTAGACTAGGGAGAAGGGGTTTGCACCTGTAGGTGTATAGATACTCATTTGATAGGCCCATAAGGTAGGGTTTAACTATAGGTTCTAGTCATTACCAACTTCATTGACTATTTTCTTGAGGATTTTTAGGATGGCCTTGTTAGAATCCTCAGCCTGGCCATTACCCTGAGGTAATACAGGGTGGAGAAGTGATGTTGGATATTGAATTTTTGGCATAGCTCACAAACATCTTGGTTTTTTAAGGGTTTTCCATTATCAGAGATAAGGGCTTGTGGAACATCATAATGAAAGCTAAGGTAGTTCAGAATGAATTTAGATATCTACTTCTCTACAATATAGGTCATGGGGACGGCTTCTACCCACTTTATGAAGTATTCTATGGCAGTAATAATGAACTTGTGTCCATTGGATGAGGTGGGTGTAATTTTTCTGATAAGATTGAGCCCCCATTGTGAAAAGGGCCAAGGTGTTATAATTGGTTGGAGCTCCTAAGCTAGTGCATGGATGAGCTCCCAATGTTGTTGGCATTGCATAAATTTTTGGACATAGTCATGAGCTTCTTTCTCCATAGTAGGCCAGTAGTATCCCATCCTCAGCAATTTCCTGGACAAGGTCATACTACTAAAGTGAAAACCAAAAATGTCATCATGTACCTTTGTTAAGGCACTTAAAGCTTCCTTTGGTTTAAGGCGTCACAATAGGGTTCCTTCAATACTCCTACGGTAAAGGGTGTCACCTAAGATGATGAAACAAGATGAATTTTTAATGAAGGTTCTATTGAGGTTTGGGGTGATGTCAGCAGGGAGGACTCCTAAATTCAAGTAGGTGAATATTTCATGGTACCAAGGATCACCGGGACCAATGATTTCATATATAAACTCAAATTTTGGTACCTCAAAAGCTAGTATGAGAAAATACTCTACAAGGAATTCATGTTTATGGACATTCCATAGGATATCTAATAATGACCCAATTATAGCCATAACATCATCTTCTCTATTGTTTACCCTTGTTATATACTCAAATTTTATGTCGATAAAGAACTCCTTGAGATCCTCCACCATCTTTTGGTACCTCAAAAGCTAGTATGAGAAATTACTCTACAAGGAATTCATGTTTATGGAAATTCCATAGGATATCTAATAATGACCCAATTATAGCCATAACATCATCTTCTCTATTGTTTACCCTTGTTATCTACTCAAATGTTATGTTGATGAAGAACTCCTTGAGATCCTCCACCATATTTTTGTACGAGGTAATTTTTTCATCCTTAGTTTTATATTCATCTTTGACTTGATTGATAGTCAGTTGGGAATCCCCATAGACCTTGACTGCCATGATTTTCCATTATACTGCAATTCAGAGTCCTATGACAAGAGCTTTGTACTATGTAATGTTATTGGTGCAAGGGAACCATAACCTACATTATTTTGGGATACAATCCCCTTGTGGTGTGATGAAGAGGATTCCTTCTCCTGACCCATGTTGAGAATATGATTCGTCAAAGTATACCTTCTAATGGTCTACTGTGCTTAGGTTGAAAATTGATTCATCTAGAAATTCTAATACCAATGGGTTCTCTGCATATATAGGTGCCTCGACCAATTGATTTGAAATTACCTATCCCTTAATGGATTTCAACTCCATATATTCAATATCATATTCTATCAAGATCATGACCCACTTAGCCATTCGTCCTATGAGCATTGCTTTAGAAAGTAGATACTTTAAGGGGTCTATCTTTGTGATGGACTTTATTTGATGAGAAAGCATGTAGTGTCTAAAATTTTGTGATGCAAACACTACTGCAAGACAATCTTTCTCAAGGAATGTGTAGTTTATATAGTGTCCCACAAAGTTTCTATTGATGTAGTGGATAGCTCTTTATTTCCCTGTTTCATCATGTTGTGTCAAAATATCACCAAGAGCTTCCACCGTAGCTAATATATAGAGGATCAATGGTTTGTTCTAGATTGGTGGCATGAGGATTGGTGGTGTTGGAAAGTATTCTTTGATTTGGTTAAATTCCTAATCTTATTTCTCATCCCATTTGTAGGCCACTCCATTGTGAAGGAGATGAGAGTATGGGATTGTTTTATCTACTAACTGTGTTATGAATCTTTGGATTAATTAAAGGTTTCCCTACAAACCCCTCAATGGTTTTAGTTTGAGTGCTTCCATTTTGAGGATTGCTTTTACTTTTGAAGGATATATCTCAATTCATCTCATTGATACAATATATCCTAGGAGCTTTCTTGATGTGACGCCAAAGACACATTTCTTGGGATTGAGTCGTACCTTATATTCTTCTAGTCTGTCGAAGATAGGGCCCAGTGTTGAGATATGGTCTTGGCCTTTTCTTGATTTAGCTAGTATGGCATCTACATATTCCTCTATAGATTTATGGTTCATGTAATGAAATATTTTATTCATAGCCCTATGATATGTTGTTCCAACATTTTTGGGCCCAAATGGCATCATATTCCAACAGTAGGTGCCCCATGGATAGGTGAATGCTATTTTATGTTGGTCATCCTTTGCAATCATAATCTAGTTGTATCCTACAAACATGTCCATCAATGATAGCATTACATGCCCCACTATCAAATATACAATCATGTATATGTTAGGCAGAGGGAAATCATCCTTAGGGCATGCTTTGTTCAAGTTGCTAAAGTTAGTGTAGATTCAGATGCCCCTAGTGGGATTGGAAATAGGTACAAGGTTCGCAACCCATTCAAGATAATAAATTGGTTGTATGAAGCCAACATCAAGGAATTTTTGTAGTTCAAGTTTGACCAATAAGGTGATTTGCAGATGCATCTTTCTCAATTTCTATCTTACTAGTTTCGCTTCTAGATAGATTGAAAAATGATGGACTATTACCTCTAGATCAAGGCCTGGCATGTCGGCATATGTCCATGCAAAGTTCACTTTCCTTTCCTTTAGAAATTCTACTAGGTTTTCTTCTTCCTCAGTCAAAAGTGACTTGTCATAGAAAGTGTTGTGCAGTGTCTCTTCAGTTCCCAAATTGACCGGATTGCACTTCTCTACTAGGATTGTTGATTTTTCTTAATGGATGGAACTAAGGGGAAGATTGAATCCCTCAACCTTTGGTTCCTTAGAGAGGTTTTCACCATCGGTTACATCCTTTCCTTTTACTATTTTGGGATTAGAAAGTGCCACAATGTGGTTTTCACTTAAAGATCGAGTCGTTACTCTTAGATTTCAATATTGTGACTAAGAGATTCAATTGTTTACCCATAGTACATATGTGTGTCCAAATCTATTTTAAACCATGCTTTGTGATCTCCATATGGTAGATTATCCCTTAGTCCCGTGAATTCCAAGAGATCCTCATCATTTTTTAACGTATCTAAGATCAATGATCCTCGTTGGTCACAGTTGATGAGTTGGGGGTAAATGAGCTTTAATTCAATGACTTGGTTATTTGGATCAAAATACATGGTAGTTATCATAAAAAGGGAGGAATCCTCAAATAGCATGGGTAGATTGGAGAGGGGATCCTCAAAGGGACAACTAAGTGATATGGGTACCGACGAGGAAGCTTAGACCATTTTAATAGAAGCACCTTTTCCAAGTATGGTTATCTTTGCAAGGGTACATCCAAGGCCAAGATTCTTAGGGTTCTTCTCAGGAATGATGGGTTCAAACAAGTTGTTGTCATTTTTCCTAAGCTTTTCATTTTCGTTGTAGCCCCAACCAAACATTAACTATAGACCTTTGTTTTTTTCTTCCATGGGAAGATTAGGTACGATTCTTTCATCTTGATACAATATGATTGATACACCTTTTTCATCCACCACCTCTTTTCTTAGGTATCCCCACTTTTTAAAGGTGTTGGGTTCTTATTTGAAGGTCTGAGATGTGTTGATTGGTTGCAGGTTTCCATAAGACCTAGGAGATTGAGGTAAATCTCCTATCACAAAGGCACTCTTTTTCAATTTATAGTCACCACACCCATTATCTTGGATTACAACCTTGACATCTGGGATGTTCTGAATGATAGGTGTCTATCTCAGAAGTGGCGGCTAGAGTGGATGGATCACATATGGGGATGTGGGTCCTGTTGGCAACACAAGGGTAGAAAACTAAGAGGGGGGTGATTCAGTTGTCACAAAATTTTAAACTTATTCAACTTATTAACCTTATTCTTAGATCTAATCAATAACCATGAAAGCATAAATCAGCAACACATTAGAAACACACACAACACCAATATTTTTTACATGGAAACCCTGTTAGGGGAAAAACCACAGTGGAGGTCAGTCCAGAATATTATTCCCTATTAAAAGTATAGTGAAATATGAATGGGGAATGCACATGCATTTAGGTGCACTACCTAGAGCTCACTACTCAATTAGAAAAGGAAGACACACTATCTTACAAAGATATGAATTACATCGACAAGATTTGAACTGAGAAATATAACATCTGCTAATGCCTGATTATAGTTCTGATTAAGTAGATGAACACTTCTTCACTCTTCTTCAGTCTTCTTCACACTCTACTTCTACCTTCAAAATATTTGAACAATATTCACACATAGGACTCACACACTTTACATACTCATACCTTCAAATGATAAAGAAATCAATTATATATATCTATAACAAGAAATTACATTGCTACATGTTAGCCTCAATAGAATAATAAAATGAATACAAATTGTCAGTCCAAAAAATTAAAGATTATTAATGTGAATCAACCAAGGTTGGCCACAACATAGTGAAGACTCAAAATAAAATTCTCAAACATGAACCACATTTAAAAATTAATCGTTGAAGATCCACAACATGCTACAACACACTATTGGCCAAGAACATGAAAAAAATGAACATGCAAGAAAAAATATTGAATCACGAGCACAATGATCAATGAAGACATGCAACACAGATAGAGCATGATCTAGAAACATCCACAAAGATCATGAATCACTAGAGAAGCATTTGTAGCAACTGAACTTACTAAAATCAAATCATCTTCATTCAAGAACACCAACTGAAGCAATAGAAAAATTGCCAGAATACAAATCTTCATAACATGATCAAATCTTCATGCGGATATCTGAAACTTAACATGGATAAACTAGATATACTAGACAAGAAACTATTTAATCCAAAAAAATTGATCATCAACATACTGAACTCACCAACATACTAAACTCCACTTCACCACTGACAACCTGCAACTCATTTCATTACAATTTTCTCAATATCCTCAACATATACAGCTTCTAAGTCATTAATGCCAATAGTGTTGACATCAATTGCAACCACATATTAGCAACACAACCACAACATCCAACAATCTCCCCCTTTGGAATTGATGGTAACACATGATGTGAAAAACACCATCAACACAACTATCTTCAACATTTAATCCCCCTTAGGTTTTGACTCTTTTCATCTCAACTCTTTCACACAACTCTTCTCCCACATGAATCTTTTCCTCAGATAATTCACATTTTTTAACATGAATCTTCTCACCCTTTTACATCAATGAAAAATATCTCTTTTCTCCACACAAGCTCTAAACCACATATCTAAACATCTGACTGCTCCCCTTGAGTAGCAACTACCACAACATCAATCCAAATCAAAATATGACCATGAAATGCATGGATTGATGCAAGTTAATGCATCTTAGTTTTGATTAGGAGGGGTAATCACCCTAGCTTCCCTCTGGGATACTCAAAAGTATCCTTAGGAAATGAATTTGTAAAGATATCTGCAATCTATTCCTTAGTAGGCACATACTCCAATCTATCTTCCTTTTGACTCACCTTTTCTCTCAAAAAGTGAAACTTGATAGATATATGCTTAGTCTTTGAATGCAATACTGAATTCTTAGAAATGTTAATTGCACTTGAATTATCACATAATATATCAATGGGATCATCATACACAACTCTGATATCTTTCAACAACTTTTTCATCCACAATACTTGAGTACAATTATTAGTAGTAGCAATGTATTTTGCCTCTGTGGTAGAAAAAGAAATTGCATTATGCTTCTTGCTTAACAATGAAATCAGCTTCTTACCCAATAAAAATGTACCACCACTAATACTCTTTCTATCATCCACATCACCTACCTAATCAACATCAGTAGAATAACTCAAAGTAAGATCATCATCTTTAGGATACCACAACCCAAAATCTGTTGTCCCCTTCAAGTATCTAAAAATCCTCTTCACAATAGTTACATGAGATTCCTTAGGATCAGCTTGAAATCTTGCAACAATGCATACAACATTCATGATATCTAGTCTAGTTTGAGTCAAGTAAAGAAATCCACCAATCATTGATCTATATCTAGTTTGATTTGCTTTTAGAGAATCATAATTTTGTGTCAACTTACATCCAGTCACCATATGTGTACCAACTGGATTTGAATCTTCCATACCAAACTTCTTTAGCAATTCTTTCACATATTTGGACTGAGATATGAAAATCCCTTTATCTAATTGAGTAATTTGCAATCCCAAAAAGAATTTCATCTCACCAATCATAGATATCTCAAACTCATTCTGCATCTCATCAACAAACTTCATGCACAAACATCATCTCCTCCAAAAATGATATCATCAACATAGACTTCAACAATCATATCTTTATCATGATCAATCTTGAAATACAAATTACTATCAACAATACATTTGTTAAGTCCAAGCTTCAACAAATACTTAAAAAATCTTGCATACCATGCTCTTGGGGCTTGCTTAAGTCCATACAATGCTTTCTTCAATCAAAAAACCATATCTCCATGATCATTCAATTAAAATCCATTAGGTTATTCAACATACACGTCTTCTTCCAATTTTTCATTTAGAAATGTTGACTTGGCATCCATCTAATAAACCTTGTAATTTTTGTAAGCAACATAAGCAATAAATAATCTCACAGCTTCTCTCCAATAGATATGAGGAACATTTCCTTCCAGCATCATAGTCCTAGCAGCATCTTGAACTGTCTTGTTCTTCCTTTCCACAACTCCATTCTGCTGAGTTGTTAGTGGGGCGGATAATCATATCTTTATCCTATGCACTTCACAAAAAGAATTAAATTCATGAGAAGTGAATTCACGACCTCTATCTAATCTCAAACATTTAATCTTTTGACCTAATTCTTTCAACTTTCCACTAGCACATCTGATACCACACACAAGTTCATTCATTCTTTACATGAAAATAGTAATGTTCTCATCATCACCCATTCTTAACATTTCATATTTCTCTTTCAGACTTTGTAACTTAGCAATCTTCACATTAGCATTACCTTCATACAAAGTTTCTAAATTTTTCCAAATCTCATAAGTAGTCTTTAGATCCATAACATTTGTCATCTTAAAATCAGTCAAAGCACTCAACAATGCTTCCTTAGCCCTGATATTGTACTCAACATCCCTAATCTCAGCAGTAGTAGTAGGACCACAATGGGGAATAAAATACCTATTGCTTGTAATGCTCCAGTAGGGTTCACCAATTCATCTCAGATGGCACTCCATTTGATTCTTCCATAGAGAATAATTTGTTCCATAAAATCCCAAGCTATCCTTCTTATATGTTGCCATCCCGGATCACCTCAAGCTATTAAATTTCTTCCAAGGATCCTACTCCAATACCAATTGTTGGCAACACAAGGGAAGACAACTGAGAGGGGGGGATGAATCAGTTGTCATAGAATTTTAAACTTATTCAACTTATTAACCTTATTCTTAGATTTGATCAATAACCATGAAAGCATAAATCAACAACACATCAAAAACATACACAACACCAAGATTTTTTATGTTGAAACCCTGTTAGGGGAAAATCCATAGTGGAGGTTAGTCCACAAGATTATACCCTATTAAAAGTGTAATGAAATATGAATGGGGAACACACATGTATTCAAGTGCACTACCTAAATCTCACTGCTCAATTGAAAAAGGAAGACACGCTGTCTTAAAAGATATGAATTACATCCAAAAGATGTGAATTGAGAAAGATAGCATCTGCTAATGCCTGATTACAGTTCTAGTTAAGCACATGAACACTTCTTCACTCTTCTTCACTCTTCTTCACACTCTGTTTCTACCTTCAAAAGATCTAAAAAATATTCACATATAGGACTTGCACACTTTACATACTCATACCTTCAAATGATAAAGAAATCACTTATATATATTTGCAACAAGAAATTACATCGCTACATGTCGGCCTCAATAAAATAATAAAATGACTACAAACTGTTGGCCCAAAACATTAAATATTATTAATGTGAATCAACCAAGGTTAGCCACAACATAGTGAAGACCCAAAATAAAATTCTCAAACATGAACCACCTTTGAAAATAGTCCTCAAAGATCCACAATAGGTTACAACACCTTGTCGGCCAAGAACATGAAAAACATGAACATGCAAGAGAAAATATTGAATCACGAGAACAACGATCAATGCAAACATGCAACATAGATAGAGCATAATCTAGAAACATCCAAAAACATCATGAATCACCAAAGAAGCATCTGAAACAATTGATCTTACTAAAATCAAATCATCTTCATTCAAGAACACCAACTGAAGCAATATAAAAACTATTAGAATTCAAATCTTCATAACACAATCAAATCTTCACACAGATCTTTGAAACTTAATGTGGATAAATGAGATATACTCGACAAGAAACCCTTTAATCCACAACCACTGATCATCAATGTATTGAACTCATTGACAGACTGAACTTCACTTCATCACTAACAACCTACAACTTATTTCATTACAATTTTCTCAATATCCTCGACATATACAGCTTCTAATACATTAATTCCAATAGTGTTGACATCAATGACAACCACATATTAGCAACAAAACCACAACATCCAATAGGTCCCTCACCATTCTTTGGAACTTGGGTGATCTTGTAATATTTGGCTTCCATATTTTTACAATAATAGAACAATTTAGGGTTGCCATGGATTGTGACTTCTTTGTTTTGGTAAGGGAATTTAGCACATTGGTAGAATGTAGATGTGATAGCTTGCATCCCATGGATCCATGGATGCCTTGGGAGAATATTATAGGTAAGCTCAAGGTCAAGGATCTGGTAGGTGGTTTCCATGATTGTTGGCCCTACTTGGATGGGGAGTTAAATAGTGCCATGGGACATGCATTCTTGATCATCATAGGCCCTAACAGTGATACCTTTTCCCTTTTCAATGACATCCTCTAAAAATCCTAAATTATTTATTAGCTAAAGGGTACAAATATTCAAACCCACAGCCCCATCCACCACAACTCTTTTGAATTTGTTCTTATGGACTAAGACTTCAAGATAGAGTGTGTGGTTATGAGATGGTTTGGTCAGGATATCACGCTCATAAAATGTAAGGAGGTGTGATGTAGTGATAAGTCTGACCATAGCTTGAAATTGGTCTGCATCAAGGTCTATGGGAATGGAGGATGCAGACAATGCCTTCTCTAGGATGGCCCTATGTGTAGGCGATATTTTTTAGCAACTCCATGATGGAGATTTGGGTGGGGGTCTTTTTTAGTTGTTCCAAGATGCTATAACGAATAGGGTTTGATTTTTTATTGGTGGTTGGTGCCTTAGGTGGTGGTGAAGGTCCTAGGATAGAAATTATACCATTACATGTGGTGATTCCACACTCGGCTCTAGGTCCTTTGATATTGAAAATTCTTACCCATTCATCGAATGTGTTATCTCTAAAAAATGAAAGTAAAATGCCTCAAGAGGTTACTAATCTCTTGATACATTTAAGGGTAATAGACAAGGCCAAATGACTTAGACCTTCTACTCTTTAGGTGCTGCTAGACCTAGGCGAGTGTACCTAAATGGATGAAGTAGACTTGACTTATAAGTATTTCTCTTAATATATTTTACCCACAATGGAAAATGGAAGTGGATAATATGATTTGGTATCAATTCTATAAAAATATCAAACTGGAACCTAATGTATTCAGTTTGATATTTTAACAAATGAATGAGCTTAAAATAATGAGAATGCAGAGACTAGTGACTTATTGGGTGTGTGGAGCCAAAGGAAATCTAAAATGAGTAACTTTTTCTTGGAAAATATTCAAATTGTATGGAATATATTTTAGTTTATAACTTGTATAAACATGCAAGATTATGACTACCAAGTTCTTCTTAATGATCCAAATTACGTTCCCTAATTACTATGATCAACTAAAAGGATTTATTCTTTTCTTGAAAGAACTAATTAATTAACCATATAGATGCAACAAATGTGCATAGATAAATTGGATATAAACTTCTTATATCAACGTAAATAACCAGAAAACACCAATCTTGGAGACAACTTCAGTAATACATTCAATGAACACAATAAACAACTTATACCAGAAATATGCCACCACATTAAATGATTCTCATTGATATCTCCATAATTTCAAACATGCATCATAGTCTCATGATATGACAATCTAATCTATTGTATCTTTCTTATATCTCCTATCTTATATTATCTATATTCTATGGTTTTTTATGTTCCACTATCATAATAAATATTTATACATCAAATTCTCAAAAGGACGCATCCTTCCAGAAATGTCATTTTAAAAAAAAACAATAGATTAAAAGATAATCAAGCTCTGTTAAGCCATAAATGAATCTTAGATAGGTGATCCAAGTAATCCCGTCATTCATGTGTATCTGCATCTTCTACTGCATTCTAGATTGTGATCTCCATTTTTAATATCTTCTCATTTTGCTCGCATGCCTCATCCAATGACATGTCTTCTGTAGTAGTCATCTTTAGAATTTATTGCAATATCGATTCATTTTCATTTTTCCATCTAATCATTTCTTTTAATTCTCGTTTGTCATCAAAGAATGTTGTCAATCCTTTCCTGGTGGCATTCATCAATCCCTGCACATCCCCTTGTAATTCTTCAAAGAAGTCTCAATGCTTATTCACAAAATGGTTTGTAGCTTCAATTGCTACACTGTTAGTAACATCCCTCTGGTTTATTTCTTGAAACTTCTCCTAAATCCTTCCATCCATTCTTTCATGTTCTTTTAATGCAACAAAGTTATGTGAATGTTTTCCCCATAGCTTATTTAACCAAGTTGTTAGGCTAGCCTGTCTTTTCTTCATCACTGCCACAAGTGCATCATATTTCCCTTGAGAATAAGCACTTGATCCTTCCCAATGATCTTTTTACTGTGAACTTTCACCATGGGTGAGTAGCTTGGTTGATTTCATTGTAACACCTAACAAATGTTTTAAGTGGTCATTTTCCCTCAACTTCCTTTCATTATTCATTTTGTACATTTCCCTCTCCTTAATTAGCATCTAAATTTGGGCTTTGTTTAATTTTGCAATATTAATTCCAATTTCTATAGTTGCCACAGGATCAACCTCTCTAATTTCCAGATTCATAACATGCCCAAATGCCTTCTCTGTATCAATGACAACTTAGTTTCTATGAGGTGGATATAAGGTCAAAATCATCAGTGACCCCTCATCTAGATTATACTTTGACCCTACATATACTTCTGTCACATTTTCAGGGATGACCTTATGTGTAGTATTACTATATTTCAAGAAACTATCAAAAACTAGTGCAGAATTGAGATCCAAACCAGGAAAAATCATAAGACCAGTAGTTTCCAACATTTTCCTCCCCTTTTCAAGGGTCATATCTACCATCTCCTTGTCCACACACATATTTAAATAATTCAACAATTTCTCTTCATTACCTGAAGTGATATTATCAACCTTTTCCCTTATTTCTTTTCCTTTTTGTTTATACAAAAATGCCTTAAACTCTGGGGAGTTTACAAATTCATCATCTGATACAAATGATATGTATTCTACATGCCTTGCATCTACCTCTACATTCTCTTTAGAACTCAAGTATCTAGCAGGGAATTTGTAATGTTGAGTTCTCAATCTGGACATTTTACTTGGTTGGTCTTGTGGCACATTATCCTTAGGTGCCTCCTCCACAGAGGACAACAACTCTACATCCTACAACCCTTGATTATACCTTTTGACCACCATCTCTGCTTCTTCCTCTTCAAAATTATGTATCATGTCATCAAAGTGATAGAGCACATGTTGATACCCTCCAAAGTTTATCCTTATTTTAGTAGAATTAATGTACCCTTTTGGGTATAAATATTTTATGGGTGGTCCTCTCTTCATATTGTACTACAATAGTTTATCAATGATCAAATTGTATCCTTCTTTGGCCAACACAGTAAAATCACCAAATCATAATGTACTAGGCATGAAAGCCTACTTCCCAAAGGAGCTAAAATTCATAACACTAGAATAATCCATCTGTCTAACAATTTGCAAATATACAATTTCTTTCGGGACTGTTTTCAAAAAAATGAATGGGGCATCTTCAAACCCATAAATCTAATCATAGTAGCTTCCTCGAAGCAATACTAATCTCCCCAATTATGACTAATTGGCCCATTGAAATACTTTGGCCAAAGAAACCTCTTTATCTCTTCAGATAAAGAATAATCACATGGATGATTGTATAATTTGTACAATTTCTTCATAAAATATTCTTCAAAATGAACAAAACTAGAATTGGAAAATATATTGTCCCAAATAGCAGTCCATAGTTGAATAGGTAATTTGCACCTTCCTTGTCTAATTGAGCAATTCTCATCTCCTAAGGCCATAGTCCCAACTCTTGTCTAAAATATAGCACTATATGCATCAACAATGAATAATGCCTAAGATGAAAGATAGAGGCTCCGCCCTTTATTACCATATATCTAGAATCAAGCCCCTTAAAAATGTATGAGGCATAGTTAGATGGCCTAGAGTTGTGGTACTGGATATCTGCAGAAATTATCATGGGCACAATTGACATATACTTGGAGACATCCATTCCCAATACATGGCCCACTGAGAAATAAGTATATTTCATATAGGGTTCAAATAGGTCAACATGAAAAAGAGGTCCATCACTATCCTATAGAGGAATTGGTTTTCCACCTTGTCTAGTCCTGTGAATTGGTAACCTCCAACCCTTATAGATCGTGTCCATTCTCTTGAACTCCATTTCCAATTCTTCACATATGATCTTTTCATTGCAAACCCCTTTCAAATTTAAAACCTCCCCTATTGCCTCTTCTGATAAAAGTATTTGTGGCTTCCTAGATGGGTCATATATAGCTTTGAGTTTTGAGTTATAATGGACAGCTAATAATTTTATGAATTTTGCATTAAAAAATGCATTAGGGCACACCAGCTTTCCCAAATTAAGCTTCCATGGGTTGCACATTGGTTCAAAATAGTTTCTCCAATAATAGTGAAAGTTAAACAATTCATACCCTCTTATTGGAGTCCAAACATATCCTATGAGTTTACATTTATCATCCAATTTATCTATTTCTACCCTAAGTTATGCAGATCATCTGGCTTTAGGTCTAGAGCTAGGTAACTGGTCAATGAGGTCTTGATTTAATCTTCATTCAGTGCCCTCATGTTCTATCTCAGTTTTATGTTTCTTTCCTTTTGGTTGACTACTTTCACCATGTTTTCTACTTTTTTATTTTCCTTAGCTAGGGGACTCCATTCCTCAAAAATTACAAAAGTCAAATTTACATGAACTAAGGCACAAGAAATTACTATATTTTTCTTGAAGCTTTTGGATTGAAAGAATTCCCTGGTTCTTTGTTCACCTTTCTAATTTTTCCACTATCAATTCCACACTACAGTTTCCAATTGAATTCTCCTTATTGTGCTATGTCGCGCCATTAATGTGTTAGCTGAAACATGAGTGCAGTAAGTCCTTTTTCAAAACTCACACTGTCACATCATTAGTATTATCAGTGAGATATTTTCAAATCTTGGGCAATAGATTTTAGCAATGTTCATTAAACCATTCATCAAAACATCTTGTAGTCTCCTCGACACCTCAAAGTCTCACCACCTATTGCAAACTATATATCACTCTAATGTCCCATAGTCTTATCAACATTTAGAGGCTCATAGATAGTTATCCTCTAAGTCTTATGTGTATCACTGTGACATTTTGAGTCGAGGAGATGTTCCATAGATTGTTTTGTGTCTCACCGAGATATACCTCTTAGTCTATTTTCTAGTCGCTATGACATTTATTTTCTCACCAATAAACAACACTCGACATGACTCTCATATCTTTCTCCAATGAAATTTGTCTCACTGATAATCAATTCATACTATTGAGTCCTTTATCCACATAATCCTATCAACGTGACATATAGGTCATCAAGACTCCCTAACTTCACCCCGATAGTCATTGATAGAATCCCCTTACACTTTGTTGGCAAGACTTGATGCATGCGATAAGACTTCATTCTGATGACTTTTAGTCTGGCTGATATGTCTCCTTGTGTGTCAGTCGGTAAGACATATATGAGTTCATTATGACTTATTCTAATGATAACTTTCTTGCTGATATGATCTTTCTATTGCCAAGACAATGAATTGCGTCCTGTTGATATGTGTCTACAGATGAAATATTCGGTATGACATTCTTGAACTCTTGTCAATAGACGAAAAAAGATACACATTAGTAAAGATGATTTATGGATTGGGGAGACCCTCACTATCTCTTGCTGATATAAATTATACAGTGAAATATTCAGGACTAGATGGATTCTATGGGACCATATGACAAAGTATGGGAAAAAATATTATGAAGAGAGAATTTTGTGGTTATGGTAGGGACTAATTTAGAATCTCCTGGGTATAAACAACTATAAAATTTTCAAAATTTTACAGTTTTAATAGTGGCTCCGTTTGGGGATGAATGATTGTGAGATCATTGCAAAGATCCAAATTTCTGGGTGAGCAGACCAAACTCAAGGTGATGGATTAGTGAGCAAGGTGGAA
Organism: Sequoia sempervirens; assembly: GCA_007258455.2. Classification (NCBI taxonomy): domain Eukaryota; kingdom Viridiplantae; phylum Streptophyta; class Pinopsida; order Cupressales; family Cupressaceae; genus Sequoia; species Sequoia sempervirens. The sequence continues at coordinate 221,326,738 of VDFB02058242.1, read as the reverse complement.
TGAATGGAAATGGAAATGAATATGACCCTATACTATTGTACATGGAAAGACTTATTTTCAAAGAAGGAATATGAGGATTGTCCATGTACTGGAAATTCCCGCTCCTTTTATTTCCTAGACTACTATGCATGGAAGAGAAAATTTTGAGAGGATTGTCAAGAGTTGTCCATGCACTGGCAACCCTTAATCCTCTGTATTGCTCAAGAGAAAAAATGGTTCAAGAATTTCCCATGTACAGGAAACTCTTGTTCTTCACCAGTCATGTTTTGTAGATAATATGAATCTTTACCTTTCTTACCAACAACCACAAAAGGTCCTAGCCACAAGGCTTCAAATTTCCCGTGCATGCCCTTCTCCTAACACCTTGCGTTCCACATCAGTACCAGATCATTCTCCTCAAATTTTCTATCTTTTTCCTTTGTATCAAATAAATATTTCATCTGTGCCTACAACTTCATGTTGTGGTTTGAGCTACTCTCCTTATCTCATCAAGTTCTGCCAGGTGCTCCATTCTTTCCTCCATAGGTTCTAGAATATTTATATCTTCTTGAAGGATAAACTTGTAAACTGGTAACAAATTTTACAAAGGAATCCTCGCTTGTGTTCCATATACTAATTCAAATGGGGATTTTCCAATTTCCTTCTTTACAGTGATCCTATCAGCCCAAACATCCATTCTCAATTTTGAATCACAAGCCTTCTTATTCTGACCTAGCATTCTCCTTATGATTTTTGAAGACTTTTGTTGTTGGACTCTTCCTGACCATTAGCTTGTGGATGGTAGGGACCTGCATAAGAAATAGTAATACCATATGTGCTGCAAAAATCTTTGAATACATCAGATCTGAAACACATCTCATTATCTATAATTAGTCTTAGTGGTGTACCGAATCTGGTAATGATGTTCTCCATTAAAAAATTAGTTATAACTTTACTTGTATATTTCTTGGTTGGGACTACTTCTACCTATTTGGTAAAATAATTAGTAGCTACTAGTATCCACTTATGTTCTCCACTTGATTTCTCAGTAGAGTCACCAATTTTTTAGCTCTCAAAAAAAGTAGGTGAAATGCCTCAAGAGGTTGCCAATCTCTTGGTATGTTTCAGGGTAACAGACAAGGCCAAATGGTTTAGACCTTCTTCTCTTCAAGTGGTGCTAGACCTAGGTGGGTGTACCTATATGAATGAAGCATACTTAAAGTTGTATGACTTGATCAATTTGATGGCACAAAGTGTAATAGATGAAAGCTTGCTAACCACTCCTATTGAAATGTGAGATGGGAATGTTTGAATAATATTTTATAAAATTCTAAGATGGGATTGGTGTGACCAGTGCCTAATTTTTTTGGGCTAATGGAGTCAAGAGGTAAATGATATGTTTTTCCCTTTTTGGCTTAACTCTAGTTGCTAGGCACTTTGAGAATGAGGTTCTATGACTGGCATACAACTTCACCAAATTTATGACTTGCATAAATTGTGTTGGAATGTTTTCTTACTAGGTTCTTCTTTAATTATCCAAAGAAATATTAAAATCACTGTGATTCATCCAAAAGAATTTAAATCTAACTTGCAGACACCAATTGATTAATTCACACAAAATGATAATGCATTTTGATAAATTAGAAATATGCTTGATATACTGACTTAAATGATTAAAAGACCTCAAGTTGGAGACAACCATATAAAAATGTAAATAATTGCATCACAACAACTGAACACCAATAAAGGATTTCACCAAATTTATGTATTCTTCTCCATTATAGAATTTGAAAATATTTTGCAATATACAACATGATGCTTTATTTCGGCAATAGTTCACCCTATCCAACTACCTAATCTACTTATTTCTCCTAAAATCTCCCCAATGAAATCAATTCCCCACTAATGAATAGGGGCTTCAGCCTACAAACGCCTAAGTGGTAAAGTTCCCTGATACTTCATTTTCCAGAGAATTTCTAGCAGGCTTCACATCTTCTCACATATGAAAAAGAGTCATTAAAAACTTTTGGACAATAATAATCTGCCCTAAGAATTTTATGTGTAGTTGTCTTTACAGAGTAATGGCCTCCACAAACCCCTTCATGTATTTCTCTTAAGACATGATTTTTTTGTGACTCATCCAGACATAACAACAATATTCCATCCCTATTCTTCTAGAACAAATCTCCTTCCATGAACACATACTTAGATGCTTACAACTTTAAAGTTATTTTTTGACTATCACTTAACCCTTCTAGACACTTCATGTATCTAAGGTAATGCATGATGTCTACATACCAAAGGGTATGCTCAATAATTGCAATTGCATTCTCATCCTCTTCTATATTACAAATTTGATTTGCTTCGATATTTGCTTATGCCATTAGCCTAGCCAAACCCTAACCCCTCACTAATTTAGTGATTTGTATTTCCATATCAAACTCCTGGATTTTATTAATCCATCTGCATCTCTTTCCTATTACCTCATACTGTGTCAAGATATCTTTAATAGCTACATGAGGGACATAAGCAATCACCTTAGCTCCAACAAGATACAGCCTAAAATCCTTTGTAGCTTTTACTAATGCAAATGCTTATTTTTCCATTATATCATATTTCAATTCTGACCCTTGCAATGACTTACCAAAAAAGGACACAAGCTGTTCATGACCTTCCTCACTTTTCTGTAACATGACAACAACTATAGTATGCAATGAAGCAAATGAAAATATTTGAAAGGGTTTTGAAAAATCTGGAGACTTAAGGATAGGGGATTCCTTGATGGCCTTTTTGATTGATATAAAAGCATCTAATGCTTTTGCAATCCAATCTATTTTTTTCCTTTCCTCAACATTTTTTATATGGGCTTAATGATTTCAACAAAGTTAGAAACAAATCTCCTAACAAAGTTGATCTATCCAAAAAATGATTGGATGGCCTTGACAATTTTAGGGATAGGAACTTTATCTATGGCCTCAACCCTCTTAGCATCTATTCTAATTCCATCCCTTGATACAATATGTCCAAAAAAATTTCCTTATATGACCTCAAAATGGCACTTTTTAGGGTTCAGGCTAATACCATATTCTAAGGCTTTAATAAATATTTTTTCCAGATGTTCTACATGATCTTCAACCTTTTTTGAATAAGTAGTAAGGTCATCTTGATACACCACCATTATAGCATTAATCAGGTCTACAAATGCTACATCCATAGCCCTTTGGAAGGTTACTCCTACATTTGTGAGACCAAACAACATTCTCACATAAACATATGTCCCCCAAGGGGTTGTAAAAGTTGTCTTATACTGTTCAGATTCTTTAACTTTGACCTGGTTATAACCTGTAAACCCATCCATCATATATAACAGCTTGCACCCTGTCACCTTATGTAGTATAGCTTCCATATTAGGTAAAGGGTAATTATCCTTAAGGGATGCCATATTTAGATTTCTAAAATCCACACAATCTAATATCTCTATTTTTCTTCCTCATAGGAACTAGGTTTGAGACCCATGTTGAGTGTTTGATTGGTTTAATGATTCCCCCATCTCTGAGCTTTGCCAATTCTTCCTGCATTTTTGGTTTTGATGTTGGGTTAATGGGTCTTTGTTTCTATCTAAATGGCTTTGCATATGGCTTCAATGGAATTTCATGTTGAAACGAATCTTCCCTGTATGCTTTAAGATCCTTATATGACCATGCAAACACATGCTTATATTTTCTCAGTAATGCTATCAACATTCTTCTAATTGTCAGGCTTATTTTCTTCCCTATGTATACCTTTCTTGGTGCCAGTTCAGTCCCCAAGTTGATCTCTTCAATGTCCTCCCTCTTGACTAGTGTCTGCTTCATGAGGGACCGATCATTTCCATCATATACCCTCTCCAATGCCACTAGTCCTTTGGGAAGCTTGTTAGTTTTAAGTTGTATGAACTCCTTCCTGAATATTATCTGCTTCCCATCTACTTCTTCTACAAAGGAATTGAAATCAATTTCTTGAGCTTCATATTGATCTATACAGTGAAGAAATTTCAAGAGGTCAGTATCATCATTAAAAACCTACCAACTATATATATTATCAGGCACAACGGGTCTTGTTTTGAACTCAATCTGTGATACTCTAGCCAGTGTAATGTCATCCCTCTTCAATGCCACATTTTCTAAAAAATATGCCATTATGTTCTTTGACCTATCTACCCACTCAATTGAGAAAGCATCAAATAGCTCGATGGTGTCCCGCACAACATTCCTATATTGCTTCAGTCTCTTCTATTTTGCTGCATATTTCAATTTTACTTGTGAAACAACAAGCTTGAAATCCCCTAGAATAGCTAGCAACTTGATTTTATGTTTTACAGCTATATTCAAACTTGTTAATAAGGCTTCATACTCTGCCATGTTTGTACATTCAAATGCTAGCAAAAATGAATACTTAAATATAATTCCTTTAGGTGAAACAAATACTATTCTTTCTCCATTACCTTCTTGGGTACATGCTCCATCAAAGTACATTTTCCACACACCATTGTAGTTTTGTGCAACATGATTTTCAATTGGATCAACATTAACTAATTCTGGTTGGGTTGGTTCTATCTTAAAATTTCCAAGATCCACATCACAGAAACAATTGATTTGATCTTGAGGTACACAATCAAAAATTTGGTTCATCCTCAGCTCCCTGTATAACTTAACTTCCTAATCATTCACTAGAATTGTTGCATAAGAAAAGTCAAATTGGACATTTCCCCCAACCACTCTCATCCACTCTCTTGATAGAAGCATCCCAAATGGAGGAGGGGTATCAATTACTGTTATATCTATATTATAGGCTACCTGTGGATAGGAAGCCCGTTTTACTTCAACATCTTTCATAATAACCACCACAAGAACATACATGTTATCCATCGCATAGAACTTCCCTCCATTAGTATCCACCCACATGCCAAGTTGTTTCATAATTCCCGCTAGCATAATATTGATAGCAGCGCCAGAGTCTATCATGCAATTCCTTAACAATTTGTTATTTATAAGTAATGTACCGAAAAAAGGATCAACTTGTGGGGGATTTGTTAATACATCATTTAAGCATACTTCTAGGATACTTACTTTCTCTTGCTTATTAATTATTTTAGTGGCCATCTTATTTTTAGAATTTATATATTTTTCATTTCCATTTGTTATCAATTGAACAACACTATCTCTATATTTTTTAATTTTCATCATCTCAAGTAGTGGAATAGACATTTTTACCTGGGATAAAGCCTGAGTGAAGTCAAAAGAGGAACCTTCTGCCTTAATCATTTTCTTCTGCTCCAATGTTTCTCCTTTGTTCTCTTCCTTTTCTCTTTCACTTGATTGATCAGTCTTTTTCATTTCTTTGTGTAGCTCTTTAACTTCCTCCTTTTGGATAGGCTTTCGTTCATTTTTATCTTGTTTTTTATTTTCTACTTTCTTCACAATTCCTTGTATTGCCTTTTGATCTTTTATAAATATTCCCCTGGGGACACCTTCTTTCTCATTCACGATCCTATTTCTTAACCAATACTTACTCTCTGCTTCTTCAACTACAACAATGGTTAACCTCTCTATCTCTTCTTCAGTGAGTTTCCTCATACTACACTGAGTAGGCACCTCAACAGAGTGTCGTTCTGCATAACCTTCTTCATAATTAGAAATAAATTGTTGTTCAACCATGTGGACATTGCACCTTTGATTTGAAAAATCGTACTCATAACCTTCATCTTCTGAAGATAAGTATTTCTCCTCAACACAGTGAAAAGTATTTGAAGTCAAATACACTGTGTGATCTTCTCCACTATTACCTGCTAACATTCCTTCTTCTTGCATTCTTTGTGCCACAACACAATAATCTGGGGAAGGTGGCTTATCACAAATTTCACAAAAATAATTGTTATTGACCATATACATTCCCTTCTTTCTTAATGGATCAGGAGTTTCCTTATTTCTAGGCCTATCTATTACAGGTTTTCCATCCTTTCAATTTTTATTGTAGGGCATGTCATGTAACCTAGGCCTTTCATTTCTATATTTATTCTATTTGTATTGGTAATTATTGGCTTGCTAAGGAACCCTAGAGTTTTCTCTCTTACTGATTATCCTAGCAACCTTCCTATTGTTTTCAATTGTTAATGCTATCTTCTGGGCTTCAGTTAAATCTCTTGGGAACCTATTTCTTAATTCATACCCTATTTTTGGATCGAACGCATTCAAATAAACACTCAATGCTATAGAGTTTGGAAAATTTGATCCAAGAGGTATCTTATGCTGTAATTTATTGAATCTCTAGTTAAAATCATAAATTGAGTCATTCTAATTTTTCTGAGTCTGCAGTAATTCATGAAGAGTAGCATCTGGTGCACTTAGATTCCCATATTGCTCAAGGAATCGATCCTGAAATTCTTAGACATAATTGATAGAGGCTATTGGTAGGTTGTTGAACCAATCCCTAGCTTCCTCAGTGAGCGACATCATGAATAGCCTCATATGTAAATCCTCACAAGGCACATCCAAATCTTGGATGAAAGCATTGAAACTCCTTAAATGATCAACAATAATTGCACTACTCCCTGTAAACTTAGGAACAAGACTCCTCCAACTGCCATCCATAGGGTAAGGGTATAATTGAAACCATGTCAAGTCAAATTGTCTGATCATTGTTGTGTGTTGATGAGGGGGAGGGTTAGGTGGGTACTGATACTAGTACATCAAAAATTTTGTATTGTGCATGAGTATGTGACACGTAATGTTGACCATGAGGTGCTTGTATATTTGTATATTGTGAGGGAATATGTGGTCAATGGTTTGGTTATTTGTATTGATTTCCTATCTAATTGTGAGGAGCCTTTGATGGATCAGAAGGCCTTGCATTATTATTACCTTGCTTATGAGGTGGTACATATTTTAAGAAACCAACTATTTGAGCAATAATTTGGGCTTTCTGCAATTTAAAATATTTTATTACTTGTATCATTTGGGATTTTTCCTATTCATTTTTTAATCTTTCTAGTTCTTGTTTATGAAACTCAAACTGCACTTTTACTTCTTCACGAGTTGAGAATTCATAATTTTCTTGACGAGTTATATGATCAATGAACTCATTTTGGTTACCCTCCATTCTTTGTTCACATTCCTATTGATATCTGATTCCTTCAGCTTCAAGTTTAGCATCAAACTCTAGTTGTTTTTGAGGATTATAAAAGGGATTTCTTTGTTCTTGTGGGGTACAAGGTTCTACACTTGAATTATCTCTCCATGTATCATAACGGTCATAGGTTTCACAATGTGGTCTCAATGCTTTGTCTTTGTTTGTTATGCACATGTCATCATTTATCCTTTTACCCTTATCAACCTTATCATCCTTGTGTGTCCACTTATTATTTCCAACTGGACCTCCCATAGGACCTCCCTTATATTGGGATCTTCTACCACTCATGTTGCAATGTTTTTGTCAAAGTCACCACTCACTTTCTTAAAAGTGAGAAAGTGTTTGTTGTTCTTTTTCTCCAGCAGAGTTTGTACAAGGTTTTTGACTCTATGATTAAGGCCCTAATTATGAGTTAACTCCCTAACAGAGTCACCAATTTGTTAGCTCTCAAAAACGTAGACGAAATTCCTCAAGAGGTTTCCAATCTCTTGATACGTTTCAGGGTAACAGACAAGACCGAATGACTTAGACCTTCTACTCTTCATGTGCTGCTAGACCTAGGTAGGTGTACCTAAATGTATGAAGCAAACTTGACTTATAATTATTCCTCTTAATGTATTTTACCCACAATGGAAAATGGAAGTGGATAATATGATTTGGTATAAATTCTATAACAATATCAAATTGGAACCTAATGTATTCAGTTTGATAGTTTAACAAATGAATAAACTTAAAATAATGAGAATGTAGAGACTAGTTCCTTATTGGGTGTGCGAAGTCAAAGGAAATCTAAAATGAGTAAAATTTTCCGAGGGGAAAATTTTCAAATTGTATGGCATATATTTTAGTTTATAACTTGTATAAACATGCAAGATTATGACTACCAAGTTCTTCTTAATGATCCAAATTGTGTTCCCTAATTACTATGATCAACTAAAAGGATTTAATCTTTTCTTGAAAGAACCAATTAATTAACCATACAGATGCAGCAAATGTGCATAGATAAATTGAATATAAACTTGTTATATCAATTTAAATAACTAGAAAACACCAATCTTGGAGACAACTTCAGTAATACTTTCAATGAACACAACAAACAACTGATATCAGAAATATGCCACCACATTAAATGATTCTCATTGATATCTCCATAATTTCAAACATGCATCATAGTCTCATGATATGACAATCTAATCTACTATATCTTTCTTATATCTCCTATCTTTTATTATCTATATTCTATGTTTTTTTCAGTACCGCTATCAGAACAAATATTTATACATCAAATACTCAAAAGGATGCATCCTTTCAGAATAGTCATTTTTAAAACAACAATAGATTAAAAGATAATCAGGCTCTATTAAGCCATAAATGAATCTTAGTTAGGTGATCCAAGTACTCTCGGTGTTCATGTGTATCCGTATCTTCTACTGTATTCTAGATTATCATCTTCATTTTTACCATCTTCTCATTTTTCTTGCATGCCTCATCCAATGACGTGTCTTCTGCAGTAGCCGTCTTAAGGATTTCTTGCAATATCGACTCATTTTCATTTTTCCATCTAGTCATTTATTTTAATTCTCTTTTTTCATCAAAGAATGTCGTCAACCCTTTCCTGGTGGCATTCATCAATCCCTACACATCCCCTAGCAACTCTTCAAAGAAGTCTCAGTGCTTATTCACAAAATAGTTTGCAGCTTCAATTGCTACACTGTTAGTAACATCCCTCTAGTTTATTTCTTGAAACTTCTCTTAAATCCTTCCATCCGTTCTTTCAGGTTCTTTTAATGGAACAAAGTTATGTGAATGTTTTCCCCATAGCTTATTTAACCAAGTTGCTAGGTTGGCCTATCTTTTCTTCATCACTACCACAAGTGCATCATATTTTCCTTGACAATAAGCACTTGATCCTTCCAAATGATCTTTTGACTGTGAACTTTCACCATGGGTGAGCAACTTGGTTGATTTCATTGTAACAACTAACAAATCTTTTAAGTAGTCATTTTCCATCAACATCCTTTCATTATTCATTTTGTACATTTCCCTCTCCTTAATTAGCATCTGAATTTGGGCTTTGCTTAATTTTGCAATATGAATTCCAATTTCTACAGTTGCGACATGATCAACCTCTCCAATTTTTAGATTCATAACATGCCCAAATGCCTTCTCCGTATCAATGACAAATGATTTTCTATGAGATGGATATAAGGCCCAAATCATCAATGACCCCTCATCTAGATTATACTTTGACCCTCCATATACTTCTATCACTTTTTCAGGACTGGCCTTATGTGTAGTATTACTATCTTTCAAGAAACTATCAAAAAATAGTGCAGAATTGAGATCCAAACCAAGAAAAATCATAACACCAATATTTTAAAACATTTTCCTCCCCTTTTCAGGGGTCATATCTGCCATCTCCTTGTCCACGCACATCTTTAAATCATTCAACAATTGCTCTTCATTACCAAAAGTGATATTATCAACCTTTTCCCTTATTTCTTCTCCTTTTTGTTTATACAAAAATGACTTAAACTATGGGGAGTTTAAAAATTCATCATCTGATACAAATGATATGTATTCTACATACCTTACATCTACCTCTACATTCTCTTTAGCACTCAATTCTCTAGTAGAGCAAGTGTAATGTTAAGTTCTCAATCTAGACATTTTACTTGGTTTGTCTTGTGGCACATTATCCTCAGGCGCCTCCTCCCCAAAGGACAACTCTACATCCTGCAACCCTTGATTATACCTTTCAACCACCATCTCTACTTCTTCCTCTTCCAAATTTTGGATCATGTCATCAAAGTGATAAGGCACATGTTGATACCCTCCAAAGTTTATCCTTATTTTAGCAAAATTAATGTACCCTTCTTGGTCAAAATTTGTTTTGGGTGGTCCTCTCTTCATATTGTACTACAGTAGTTTATCAAGGATCAAATTGTATCCTTCTTTGGCTAACACAGTAAAATCACCAAAGCATAATGTACTACGAATGAAAGCCTCCTTCCCAAAGGAGCTAAAATTCATAACATTGGAATAATCCATCTATCTGACAATTTTCAAATATGTAATTTTGTTCAGGACTGTTTTTGGAAAAATGAATGGGGCATCTTCAAACCCATAAAATCTAATCATAGTAGCTCCCTCTAAGCAATACCAATCTCCCCAATTATTACTATTTGGCCCATTGAAATCCTTTGGCCGAAGAAACCTCTTTATCTCTTTAGATAAAGAATAATCACATGGATGATTGTACAATTTGTACAATGTCTTTACAAAATATTCTTTAAAATGAGTAAAACTAGAATTGGAAAACCTATTGTCCCAAACAGTAGTCCATAATTGAACAGGTAATGTTGCACCTTCCTTGTCAAATTGAGAAATTGTCATCTCCTTAGGCCATAGTCCCAAATCTTGTCCAAAATATAACACTATATGCATCAACAATGAATAATGCCTGAGATGAAAGAGGCTATGCCCTTTATTTCCATCAATCAAGAATCAAGCCCCTTAAAAATGTATGAGGCATATTCAGATGGCCTAGAGTTGTGGTACTGGATATCTGCAAAAATTATCATGGGCACAATTGACATATACTCAAGGAAATCCATTTACAATACCTGGCCCACTGAGAAATAAGTATATTTCATATAGGGTTCAAATAGGTCAACATGAAAAGGAGGTCCATCACTATCCTATAGAGGAACTGGTTTTCCACCTTGTCTAATCCTGTGAACTGGCAACCTCCAACCCTTATAGATTGTGTCCATTCTCCCAAACTCCATTTCCAATTCTTCACATATGATCTTTTCATTGAAAACCCCTTCCAAATTGAAAACATCCCCTATTGCCTCTTCTGATAAGTGTATTTGTGGCTTCCCGGATGGGTCACATATAGCTTTGAGTTTTGAGTTATAATGGATAGCTAATAATTTTACTAATTTTGCATTAACAAATACATTAGGGCACACCAGCTTTCCCAAATTAAGCTTCCATGGGTTGCATACTAGTTCAAAATGGTTTCTCTGATAATAGTGAAAGTTAAACAATTCATACCCTCTTATTGGAGTCCAAACATCTCCTATGAGATTACATTTATCATCCAATTTATCTATTTCTACCCTAAGTTATGCAAATCATCTGGCTTTAGGTCCAGAGCTAGGTAACTGGTCAATGAGGTCTTGATTTAATATTCATTCAGTGCCCTCATGTTCTATCTCAATTTTTTGTTTCTTTTCTTTTGGTTGACTGCTTTCACCATGTTTTCTACCTTTTGATTTTCCTAAACTGGGGGACTCCATTCCTCAAAAATTGATAGAAGTCAAATTTACATGAACTAAGGCACAAGAAATTACTATAGTTTTCTCGAAGCTTTTGGATTGAAAGAATTCCCTAGTTCTTTTTTCTCCTTTCTAATTTTTCTGCTTTCAATTCCACACTATGGTTTCCAATTGAATTCTCCTTATTGTGCTCCGTCATGCCAATAATGTGTTAGTTGAAACACAAGTGCAGTAAGTCCTTTTTTGAAACTCCATTGTCACATAATTAGTATTGTTGGTGATACATTTTCAAATCTTGGGCAATAGCTTTTAGCAATGTTCATTAAACCATTTGTCAAAACATCCTGTAGTCTCCCCGACACCTTGAAGTCTCACTGACTATTGTAAACTTTATATAACTCTAATGTCCTGCAGTCTTATCGACATTTGGAGTCTCACCAATAGTTATCCTCTAAGTCTTATGTGTATCACCATGACATTTTGAGTCGGGAAGATGTTCCATGGATTGTTTTTTGTCTCACCGAGATATACCTCTTAGTTTGTTTTCTAGTCATTGTGACATAATTATTTTCTCACCGATAAACAATACTCAATGTGACTCTTATTTTTCTCCAATGAAATTTGTCTTGCCAATAATCAATTCATACTGCTGAGTCCTTTACCCACATAATCCTATCGGCATGACATATAGGTCGGCAAGACTCCCTAACTTCACCCCAATAGTCATTGATAGAATCTGCTTATGCTTTGTCGGCAAGACCTAATGCATGCGATAAGACTTCATTCTGATGATTTTTAGTTTGGCTAATATGTCTCCTTGTGTGTCGGTCGGTAAGACATATATGAGTTTTCTATGACTTATTCTGATGATAACTTTCTTTCCGATATGATCTTTCTATTGCTGAGACAATGAATTGTGTCCTACCGATATGTGTTTGCAGATGAAATATTCGGTATGACATTCCTAAACTCTTGCTGATAGACTAAAAATGATACACATTAGTAAAGATTGTTTATGGATTGGGGAGACCCTCACTATCTCTTGCCGTTATGAATTATACAGTGAAATATTTAGGACTAGATGGATTCTCTAGGACCATATGACAAAGTATGGGCAAAAATATTATGAAGAGAGAATTTTGTGTTAATGGTAGGGACTAATTTGGAAACTCATGGGTATAAACAACTATAAAATTTTCAAAATTTTATAGTTCTAACATAATGATGCTATAACATGGTCATAGATATGGTTCACTTTGTGGTAACTTTTTCCTTTACCATTGTTGTTTCCTTTATTGTGATATGGCATCGAATTTGTGTATATTTGGAGATCTTGATTCCCTGTTGGTTGTTGAATGGTTATAACTTTATCATCAATGAGATATTGGATCATATTTTTGAGTCTCATACAACTAGTTTTCATGTGTCCCTTTATTTTGTGAAAGTAACAAAGGTGCTTCTTGTTATACCATGGTGGTTTAACTTGAGGCTCTTGGTAATTTTCGTAAACAAGGAGTGTGATTAGATTTGATTGTTCTAGCTATTGTATGAAAAATTTAATGGGTTCCTCAAGTGGTGTGTATTTTTATTTTGGGGGATATTTTTTCTTTTGGGGGTGATCCCCCTTGAGCGTTTACATTGTTCAAAATTTGATTTTTGGGTTTTTGTGGTGATGGATTGGTTTGTGGGGTGTTTTGTGTGTTTATTTTTGTTTGTGGGTATGTTTTTTGTTGTGTATTCTACCTTGGGGCACTAATAACTACCTTGGTTTCAATGAAACCATCGTTGGTAATGTTCTTGTTCTTGTCCCACATGCAAGGTTTTTCATTGTAACTTTTTGATGGTTTATTGTTTTGGTACATAGGTGTGCCCCCTTGTGCTATAAGGGACCTTTCGATGTTGAGTGTGTTGGGGATAAATTGGTCATATGTTGTGATGCATTTCATTTTTAGATGGAAGGACAAGCTCCCTTCAAGGTTAGAGATAATGGTCTCAATTTTTTGTTCATATGGCATGGACCATTCGTTCTTGCTAGCTCTAGATCTCCATCATTGTAAGGTCTCTCTCTTAGCTTGTTTGAGGCCAGATAGTTCTTCTAGGCTTACCTCCATGTCTAGGTTGAAAGAGTAGTTTTCAACAAATAAATCCATGATTTATTGGAACTTTTTTTATTTCAAGAGGTAAGCAAGATAACCATTCCATTGTGGGACCAGCCAAGCTTTGATGGAAAAGCCACATAAGATAAGAATCATCATATGCTACCTCCATGCAATGTAAGCAGAACTCTCAGATATGGTCCTCAGGATTTCCCTTTCCATAGTATTTTTTGAAGTTTGGTATTTTGAATCTTGGTGGAAATGGAACCATAGCAATGCTTCTATCAAACTGATAGGGACAAAAATTTCCCTGCATGCGTGATTTCTTCACTTTTCCAGATTGGATGTCTTGTATCTATTGTGAGAGAAAATTGACCTTTGTGGAGAGGCCATTTTGTGGATCAAGTGGTGGGATATGCATGTTTTGGGATGGTATGTTTTGTTGAGTGAAGGATGGGGTGGCTTGCATGTTTGTTTTCAAGGAATTTTGTTGCATGTTTATGAAAGGTTGTTGTAAGTTTTGTTTTGTGAGAAATGCTTGTTGGTATGCATGTTTTTGTTGTTGCACCAACAATGATTTTTGTTGGGCTTGTTATTGTTGTTGTTGTTGTTGTTGGTCCAATAGTGCTTGCTATTGGGCATGTTGTTGTGTTGCTTGTTTCTTTTGTGCTATCAATTCTTGTTGTTGTACATGTTGTTGTAAGGCTTGTTGATAGGCTTGTTGTTGTAACAAGGCATGTTCTTGTGCTTGCTATGCTTGGTATTGAGGTTGTGCTTGGGCTTGAGCTTGAACTTGAACTTGGGCTTGTGCTTCTTGTTGTGCTTATTGTGTAGTTTTTTACTATTGTAACAAAGCTTGTGCTTGCACTTGGACTTGAGCTTGTGATAGAGATTGAGCTTGTGTTTGTGATTGAGTTTTAGCTTGAGCTTGTTGGGTTTGGAATTTCTATAAGGCCTTTTGGTAAGCTTGATGTGCTACTTGTAATATGATACTATATGTTGTTGAGGTTATGTCAGTAATGGCAAGGGGTTATGTGGTGGATGGTATGGTTGACATGCTTAGTCCTTGAGAGACTAGGTTTTGGGATGTTTGAGGTGTTGTAGATGATGTGATGATTGGTTGAGATATTTGGATTGGTGCCACTTGCTGTTGAGATATAAATGACACATTCAAAGGATTTGGTATGATAGATGTGCTGATTTGATTATGCTTGGGGGATTGATTTGATTTGATTGGTTTTGGATTGATCTGCTTAATGAATGGATTTTCCCCATACCTTGAATAGGTGTGGATGATGATGTCAAGATAGGGAATGGTGCTTGAATATTTGAGATGTGTTCCCTTGTGGAAGTGGGGATGAAGCATTGAAAATACCCACTTGTCCAAATAAATTCACTTTTCCTTGTGAGATTTTAGGAATGTAGCCTTGTGTATCAATAGAATATGCAGGGGTAGCATGGAAAGTGGTTGAATTATTTGTATCAAGGAAGATGAGTGGAAAATATGGTTGCTTGGGGTCTTGTGGGATGGTGTTAGGCATACCCAATACAATATTGGCTTCCACATTTTGGTTTTTGACATGCGGATGCCCTTGGAGGGCTTGGAGAAGTGAATTTCCCTTGGTGATCATGGGTTGACTTGGGGCGTGAGATGATGCTATTTGTATGATTGGTTGGATGAAGTTTGGGAAGGAAGGTATGAATGATTTTTGTGGCACCAAAAGGTTGTTCAACAATAGTTCTCACATCAAAATTGGAAGGGAGTTCAGCCCCTTCTTTTTCCAATGCCAACATGTATTGAATGGGATTTAGCCTCATGACTATGTTGATGAGCTTGTGCATTTCAAGATTTTCTACTAGTTTCAATATTTCATCTTGGGACATCTCTTGGAAGTTGTTGGTCACATCCTCTACTTGGAAGCCTACCTCTTGAGGATCTTGTGGTAGTTGAGGGGGGTTAGTTGGAGGGTTGATATATTCCCTAGGGTAGAATTCTAATGTAGTTTGACTTAAATTACTTGAAGTTGATGTTTCTTTGTTTTGCTCCATGATCTTCTTCTGTTGTGACCTTGTTTGGACCATAAAATTGGGATCAACTTTTAGGAATATGGGAGGTAAACCTCTAACTCCTTTGGTTGATCTAAACTTTAGGTACAAAAGGAAAATCTAGGATGTTTTAAAGATCAAATGATGATGATGTGAATGATGAGGAGTGAGTGATATGGATGTTTTGAACTTTTGAGAACTTTGGATGAATACAAGACCTTAGGATTTTGGATTTTGATTAATTTGATTTGGATAATGGACTTGTAGATCCCAATAAGTTGGATATGATCATGGATTAACTTGTCCAAAAGGGGTGCTTATTTAACTAAATGTGTGAGAAATGATTCATTCCCACACACCTAGCCAAACAAGATGATTTTGATTTTTTATTTTAAGGATTTACCAAAATTCTAGCATAGATGATTTTTCCAAAGTTCTTAAAGTTTTTTGTGAGATGGGTTTTGGTAAAATGTGATAAATGTAAGTGTTGGTTTTGATCCTAGATGAGCCTAGAAAGACTTTGTTTACAAGATCAAGGTGTTGAAGAACATGCTAGACCTCTAAAGTGTTTTCAAAATTCATAGGGTTCATATTGAGCATACATGTTAGGATTGTTGAGTGAAATAAGTCTATAAGCCTTGTTACCTTCTTGCTTATCTTGCGGAATTTTATTAAGTTCCACTTTCTAATGTATCTTTTGATAGATTTTTGAGTATGACTCCTAAACTTGAAGTGATGGCATAAATACTTTTGCTTTAGAATCTTGTTTATGTGGAAAATCATTAGAACAAACATATATGTAGCCCCATT
Source organism: Sequoia sempervirens (assembly GCA_007258455.2). Classification (NCBI taxonomy): domain Eukaryota; kingdom Viridiplantae; phylum Streptophyta; class Pinopsida; order Cupressales; family Cupressaceae; genus Sequoia; species Sequoia sempervirens. The sequence goes on along the minus strand of VDFB02058242.1, from coordinate 221,310,354 downwards.
CAATTGTATTTTATCTTGATTAAATAGATTCTTTTTACCATATCAACACATCTTGTTTACATTTCAAACTAAATGCCTATGTTTTAACACCTTTTCATTCCATAAGGTCCATTATGTGAAAATAAAAGAGCGAAGGCCATAATTTCCCTAGGTTGAATTTGGAGAGAGAAAATTGAGGCATGAACCCAAATATTTAGAAGCTTCTAAGGATAAAATCCTTAGGGAAAAGCAATAATAATTGGACTCTTTAGAGATATTCACTCTTTCCAAAGGGTTTGAAATTTTGATGATTTATTAAATGTTTGTTTTCAATGTTTTGAGATCCAAGAAATGTGTTCAACTGAATTGAAAAATGCACAATCCTAGGCTTCAAAGTTACTACTTACTAAGTCCTCACTAGGATTTCTCCAAATACTAAGACAAAGTGAACAATTAGAGATTTGGTGACACTAGCTCCCCTCTACGACACACACTTGTTGGTACCACCAAATATCAAAATACTAAAGATCCAAAGATCCTAAGGACTTTTTTATTTGTACTCTGAATAGTATAAATGTGGGGCAACTTCAGAACGACCATTACTGCATCAACAAGAATGAAGGTTTTTGGTCACTAAACAAATGGTTCGTAATAAGGGATTTTGTTCAAGGTGGCCATACACATGGAAAGATTAGCTCAAGACTATGGTCAGTCAAGAGGCCTCCCAGTCCTTTCCCTAAGGAATTATTTTAATGTATCACACATATACTAAGGGTGACACTTGTCAGTATGACACATCTGCACCTGTTGTTTGTAAAAATTTTCACAAACACATTTTTATATAGCAATTTGAAAGAGATTGGCTTTAGCCCATTACCTCTTGGGTCATTCCCTTCTTTTGAAGCAGGGAGGAAATCCCTCTAAAGATAGACAAAATCAATGGAGTACATTTGTAGTTTGACTACCTAGATCATGGGAAGTGCAAGGAGGGAACATACATAATGTATTTTCCTCACACTAGCATGGGGTTCAATTTTAGATCCGAAATGAAATGTGTGGGTGATTAGACAACTAATGTCAAAGGAATGCTTTTGATTCTCAAGATCACCAAGTGGCATGAGAGAATAGTATAAGCATTCAAATGACAAGAATTTCAAAACCATAAAACAAAGAAAGCACAAGTTATTTTTAATCCCCAAAGTAAATGTGGGTTCATTTTAAGCTCCAAAAACTAAGTGTGAATTTGTATTGTTTAATTTTAGCCTACAAAGCAATATCTAGTAAGTTCCTAATGTTCAATTTTAGTCCAACTTTCAAAAACTTGAGTAGATGGTTAATTTTAAGCACAAAGTAATGCTAGTTAATCCTAAAATAGAAAATGAAAGAAAAATTGGAAAGCTTAAGCTATTACAAGGAGCATTAAAAAATATTTTTAGTTTTCCAAGGAAATATTCTTCCTCTTCTTGCAAAGGCGATGATGGGAAACAAAGGCGATGCTTTCTGGGTTGAAAAAAGTGTTGTTAAAAATAGAAGTGGTGCTCTGGTGAAATACAAAGGTGGTGGTCTATCAAAAAGTAGAAATTTATCAAAAAAGCTGAGCAGATAGAAGCAACAATATTGCAAAGGCAATGCAACAGAAACCTACAACCATGATGCAACTTGAAAAATGTGACACTGAAGACAAAGGTGGCACTCTATGAGAAAAAAAGGTGGTGTTGTATGCAAAAGTGGCACCATATGAAGCAAAGATGGCATCGCCCTCCTCTAGTTGTAAAAACTACTAGTTTCAAGCAAAACCTGTCAAAATGAAAAGGTCACCAGTCCTTCTAGCACCAAAATGTTAATGCCTAATCTATAATTAACTAATAAGAGACAAAAAACAAGTGTTAATCAAGTTAGAAATCCAAACAAACCACTCCCTATGAGATTCTTAGCTAAATAAAGATGAAAAAATGAAAATGGAATCATAAGTAAGCTAATTGATAGCATGTAATCAACTAAAACAACTAAACCTCCATCCCATAGGGGGATTGGTGCTACTTTGACATGGAAAGAATCCATTTCCCAATCCCTTTGATAAGCTCCAATGATGTAGTTGAATCCAAATGCATAAGATGATGAAACAAGTTCAAATATGATGAAAATGGTGAATGCTATGAGTGAGAAATGCCTATAGTAAACTTTCTTGAGATTGTGGATCCATATTGTGTAGAGGAAGCCTCTACTTATAGGACTCAAGGGTTGAAGAATGGGATAAATTGGTGAATGAGGGATAAAATGGGAGCCAATAGGAATGTGATACTCTTCATAATTCTATTGGATAAGGATGGAGCACATTCTTGGGAATGTGTAGAGTAAAGGAGATGTAAGAGAAATAAATTAAAATAGTTGAGGATTTGAAAGTTTGTAAGAAGAAAATGAATGTGGTTGAGGATGTAAGGGAATTTTTTTGAGAGTGTAAGAGAAGTAAATTCCCTTGTAAGAGACAAGATGGCATGTAAGAGGAAGTAAATGCCTTTGTAAGAGGTATTTATGGATGTGTAAGAGGTTATTTAAAACCTTTGGAGGGAAATTGAATGAGGAGGTGGTTGAGAGGAATATTCCTAGGAATATGCCATTGTGAGGATAACAAGGGTAATTAGATAATTAAAAGAAATGAATTTCATGTGCAACCTAGTTAGTTGACCATAGGTTGATTTATCTCTTGATGAGTTAAAATCTAGGGGATTTGTTAATAGTGATTAGAAAGTGGCTTAGGTTTAACTAATTAAGAATTAATTAGCTTGGATGGGTTAGGGGATTGTCACATTTAATTTAAATAAATTAATTTATTTAATCAAATGAGAGGATTTTGAGAGGGATTTAATTAAATTACTTTATTTAATTAAATATGATGAACATTAGTCAGAAGAAACATGAATTAATATAATTAAGTTTAATTATTTGATTAATAGTAGAAATTGATGAATTTAACTAAATAATATTGATTATTTAATTAATTGGTTAGTCTGAAGTGATTTAGGAGGAAATGGTGTTAGTTAGTCAGAATCAAATGCATAATGTCAATCAAGACTTTTTAAGTGTCTACACCACACACAATCACACTAAGATACATAAGTAAAATTGGTTTTAATTTGTAGCTGCTCACAAATACTCTTAGGAAACTACAACATTAAAAGGCTAGTGCCATTTTCTAGGGCAGATTCACCTAAACCATGTAATTCAAAATACATCACAACATTTACCTATCATAGTTATGCCTACCAAGTGATGCCTTACACCACTGATACCAGAAACTCAACTAGTCATACTTAATAATCCTTGCACACAGTTGCATAAACCTCTCTTTGTGCTAATACAGTTTATTTCATTATTTTAATGACAATAATAACACCAAAAAAAAATTCAAGGAAAGAGAAGAAGATAAATATTGGAAATCTTTGATTGTTCATATTCATAATATATGCAATGTACATGGTGGAGAAAACTAGTTCAAAATATTGTGCATTTATAGAAAAATATGACAATACCATAATTGAATCCCCAATTACATGACTTAGACTATCAAAAACTTAAAACCAACACTCTTTCATTTTTAGACCCTATTACAAAATATGCTTCCCCATGAGACCAAACAGTGAACAACAACCCTTCGCAAATGAAGTAGAAATTAAATTTAAGGAAAAATGTAATAACCCTAAATGGAAATCCCTTGTTGACAACTGGCACTAGGTGAGCCTTTAGATCCATAACCTCCTCAGCTTGAAGAAAAGCCCCATTTTCCGTTTACTTTCCCTCTCACTTCATTTTGCTTGCTTTCCAACTGAAAATCTGATTTCTTACCATAAAAAACCTTTATTCCCTTTTATCTTGCCCTGTAGATTGAAATTAGCTTTTACTGGAGTTGAAAGAAAAACCTTCATTCTTCTTTTATTTTTCCTGTAGCTGAAGAATTTTGTTTTTATTGCCTAGCAACAATTTTTTTATTTTTTTCACACTATAAAGAGTTTAATTATTTTATCCGGCTATAGAAAAATATTTACTCGTGGAAATCATATTTTAACTATCTCCACCATTAAAATAAAACTCAAATATTTTCCATTTTATTTTCATGCATCCATGATCACTACCTCCTTTACCATCACCAAATAAATTTGAAAAAGAAACCATTATAGTGATGAGCAATGAGAAAGTCCATCGCTGAAATTATTTTACCTCCTCTCATTACTACAATGAGCGACAAGAAGCTCAATCATTGTAATTGTTTTGTTTCTCCATTCACTGGCACATATCCATTTTATTTTACTTGTAGCCTGAGATATTTTATTTGTGAAGGATTTGATTTATTTGTATCTGACTGCACTTCACCTTTGATTTATTTCCACACCATAGACTTTACATTTTGCATTTCACACTTTATTATTTTCTAGCAAACAAAATTTTGATTTTAATTGGTGAAGGCTCTAATTTTAATTGGGTTGTGAAAATATTTACATGTGCCTTTCCTTTTTCAGTTAGTTCCTCACCATAAAAAATATCCCTTCAAATAATTCCACGAATTCCTTCCATAGGTCCCACTGTCTCCTTATATCAACCATATCGCAAATTGCAGAAACAAAAGAAAATGGAGACATTTTACTATGATGAGCAATAAGATCAATCCCAACAATTATCGTGCATCGCATAAGTGATGTGGATAGAAAGAAATATTAAAATGATGGGAAATGAAAAGTAACTTCCATAGCTCATCGCTAAAATCAAATTGGAAAGACAAAGCTTTTTAGCGATGGGCAATGAGTTTTGTCGTGCAACAGTGAAAGTCGTGTTTAAGCTAATCAAAAGCAAGAATTAAACTTGCTTTTCCTCCAAAAAATTTAAAATTGTACTCTATGTTTTCCCTAAATGTATTTTTCACATTTACATAATGTTTAAAATATTCAAAAATATTTTAAACATAAGCATTTGAAAACCATTAGAAAAAATGCAAATTTTAATTACACGTGTAGGCTAAATGGAGAAATTTCACTGTGCACAAACGGTGACCCCTGGAGCCAAGATTTTTTGTGTGCAGTCACAATCAATTGTTTAGAACATGTGTTTTCAAACAAACTTTTCCCAACCATCAAAAAATAGGTACCTCCTTTGTAAACTGACCCTCAAGATGTGTTCGTCGCACCCGAAATACATTAAAATAACACATCATATGACCTTCATTTTTTATGAAAATGGAGTTGGGGACATTTTAGACCAAAAAAAGAAATGCGTTACCCTTAAAATTTGAAATTTTAAAACTTTTTGGAACACCAATTTTGGCCCTATCACAATCAAAAAAGGATTAATTAGCCCATCAAAACTCTTCTAGGAGGCACAAAATTGAACAAGTGCACTACCATTTGTACCAAAAAACACTCCACCAAAGGGATTTGTAGGATGACCTCTGAGTCACAAAATATCAATCGAGAAAGAGGGCCTCCAAGGCATATTTAGTAGGATGCAAGCCTAGGCTTTGTTGACAAATTGAAAAGATATAGGCACTTCAAATTTTCAAAATTTGAAGGTGCCATCAGTGGCTCCGACTAGGGATGCATGCCCCTTGCAAGCATGGTGAGATTCCAGATCCCTAGGTCGAAGCAGACCAAGTGCCAAGTCCATTGGGTGTTGTGTAATTGCTCCTTTATTCAATCTTTTAAACACCATTTGGTGGCCCCAGGCCACCAAATGGAAAAGGGAAGTCAATGTTTACCAACACCAATCTATTAAAATATTTGATCTCCTTTAATCGATACTTGTCTTTGTCACACCACAACATGAGTGACTTCATTTTTGCAAAAGCAAGTGTCAAGCTACCTTTGAATACGTGAGAACATGCTCCATGGTTAGCTTTATTGTCACATGGCCACCAAATCACATAGGTGACATCACTACAACTCATTTCATTTTTTATTTTGTGGAAAGTGAAAAAACATGAGGATAATGATCAAAACTATATGAAGACACAACCTTATCACATTTATTAACTCCCTCATAATGATTAAGGTAAACAAAGATATGATCCCACAGAAATAGTATGCAATCCTCCTGTGTATTAAGTAGAGAATGCTCACACATTTGTAACTCCAACTAAATTGCATCACAGGAAATTTTATCATCATCCCAACAACACAACCCAATAACATTATCACGTGTCTTAAGGTTTTGAAAATGAGACTCTTCAACATTCACAAGTCCATTGTCCACATTCAAATCATATCATTCAAAATATCCATCAACATCCAAAATAATGTTTTCCACTTCAGGTTTATAAACAAGATTATCAATACTCATCATGTTATCACACAAGAAAGCTTTGAGTGTAGGTTCACATGACTCAAAATCTTTGTTTGCAATAAATCCCTCATAGTGAGTGTTCAAAACACATTCACTATTGTGAGGAGTATCATACTCAACATTACCTCCTACTGCATCAACATGATAATCTAAAGCATACTACTCATGAGGAAGACTATGAGTTGCAAATCTAGAAAAAAGATCCTCATATGCATCCATGTGATTGATAGGATCACATTCTTCAAGTGTAAACTCATCACAAAAATAGTCATTAGTTGCATTAGCATTTCTCTTCTCATTTTCACCTTCATGCACAACTCTATATATGCTATCATCATGATAATAGTTAATAGAAACTTCAAAATTAGAAAAATTAATGGAAGAAGGTGAAGAGCCAAACAAGAAAGGTTTTCCATCTTCACCACTTACATCACTAACACATACATACTCTGCATAATAAACTACTTGAAATAATTCATCCAATAAACCTCTTGCACACATCCCCTTTTCTTTGTCCATGTCATTGCAATTTAATCAGTAGGCTCACATTCCTCACTATAAAGCTAAAAAACATCACCTGTTTCTTCATTACGACTACTCATGAATGATTGATTTGGCTGAAATTTGTTGCATACTCCATCATTTGCATTTGATATATTGGAATTGTCAAAAGCATTCCCTAAATCAGCAAACTCCTTTGTCTTATCATCAAGAAAGCTTGTATCAATGCTACACTCAACACTTGTAGAAGAGGCAGGACCAAGTGTACCATAGCACTGCTAATCACACATTTCCTCTACAAAAATTTTGTTCAATTCATATCCATTATCATACAAATGTGAGGCTTCAAAAATGTCCTCATCATTTTATTTTTGGAAACATTTTCCACTAAAACAAATTAATTATGCTTCCTTCTTTTGAAAAGATTCACAGTTACTAAGGCTGCAAGTAGAATTGTAATCATCATGGTGACCAAGATAAGGGGACTTTTTAGTTGGTTGAATATGAACATATGCAACACCAATGTCATTACAATGAAGAATTGAAACTTCAAAATCAACGTAATCTTCAACTGTATATTCAAATTCCATAGAGGAGAAAATACTTTTAGTGTCATCCACATCATTGTAGCCTTTATTTGATTCAAGAAATTGACTCTCTATTTTGGTACTCTTAGAGCACATAGAAGAAACCTTGCATATTTCATTCATTTCATCATGATCATTATGGCTGAAATCTTCAGCTGGATAGATTTCTTCCATAGGTTGTTCAAAAAGAACATCCTCATCACTACAAGATGCATTATCATTGTCTTTTTCTATACCATCCACATCCATTGGACCAAGTCTTGAAAAAGTACTATCACATAATTGAGTTAGGAGATTAAGTCTATATTTCGCTATCATTTTCTCAATTATTGAAATCCATTGATATGTAGACTTAAGGTGAGGGGGCTTCAAATGAGTTGGCATGGTACTAAGACTTGGCTCACAATTTTCACACAATAAATCAATGCAAAATGATTTATCAGATCTTTCTAATTCTAGTATATGAAACTAAAATTTCATGAATCTACCATGAAATTCATAGGGGGGTTCATCCTCAAATATTTCTATATCACACAATTTATCAATATATGATATGGATTCAACTTTTTTTTTATATTTCTCTTCTAATTCTTCTTGGATATGCAAATTTCTACTTTTAAACAAGTACCTATTATCATTTGGTATTCCATTGAATTGATCAATGAAAAGTGTTTCAAGCTCTTGCCATAAATCAATGGAATGCATTGATAAACCAGAAAACCAATACTCAACAACAACTTCTAAATTTATTACAAAATACTTCATGATAACATCCTCTTCTATTATTTGACAATCTTCTATCAAATTAATAAAACCTTGTACATGTTGCCACTTTGACATTTCAAGATTTCTAAACTTAGGAAAACATTCATTAATTCTTTTGGGGACCAAATATGGATAACCTTGGATTTTACTGAAATCTAGAGGGTTATATCTTTCACTAGTGAACACCTTTCTTTGGGACATGACTATGTTTTAGGCATGACATTACAGCTTGTAGAGGGAGAATTAGGACATCCATACATATTTGCAAATAAAATTTATTTCCCTTACAACTATTGAACTCGTAATATCGCTTTATCCCTTTCTTGTAATGTTCGATTTCATTTAATAAGGGAACCAAATTTTTCAAGGATCTTCAAACATGGTCATCATATACAGATTTATGCTTCTTGAAATACAAAATATAGAAATTAACTAGGTATGTTGCAGCTACTACAAATTCTTCTTTCTGACTGGAAATATTTATAGATCTGAAAATTTCTTCACATCTTCACCAAGTTCTTTAGAAGATTCCCTACCTCCTTTAAGAGGAAAAAAATTTCAAGCAGTTGAAATATCTTCAACAATGAGATTTCCTTTTGAGTTCTTCTCACCATCAAAGCACTATTGATCATGAAACTTTTAGGTATGCAGCAACAATTTCTTTCTCTAGGTATGAATTCTTTCAATATTTGAACCAAAGGCTCAAATCAACAAATAATATGACTTTGTGATAGGACAGTCCACAATAGGAGATTGAAAGTTCTCCCCAGCTAAGTCACCAATCTGTTGGTTCCCAAATCTATTATCCACTTGAATCCTAAAGAGATGCCATGCCTAATGGTTAGATTCAAGGAGAGATTCGGCCAACAAATAGGAGATTGAATTGAAACCCTTTCTCCCCTACACTTTGGGCTCTGTGAAACTCAGGAGGGTGATCCAAATAGTGTACTTACAGATACTTGTGTGCCAAAGTATCTACAACACTATAAATAGATAATTTTCCTTTAAATTTTTAATAGACACATTACCCTAAAGACTTGGTTGACCTTCATGGTAATGTATAAATTAAACATGAGAGATATAATTCATTAAATTCCACACACAATCACACTAAGATAGATAAGTAAAATTGATTTTAATTTGTAGCTGGTCACAAATAATCTCAGGAAACTACAACATTAAAAGACCAGTGCCATGTTCTAGGGTGGAGTCACCTAAACCATGCAATTAAAAATACATCATAGCATTGACCCTATCATATTATGCCTACCAGGTGAAGCCTCACACCATTGATACCAAAAACTCAACTAGTCATACTTAATAATCCTAGCAAATAGTTGCATAAACCTCTATTTCTACTAATACAACTCTATTCATTCTTTGAATGATAGTAATAACACCAAACAAACATTAGAGGAAAGAAAAGAAGAAAAATATTAGCAATCTTTGATTGTTGATATTCATAATCTATGCAATGTACACGGTGGAGAAAACCAGTTTAGAATATTGTGCATTTACAGAAAAAATATGAAAATACCATAATTAAATCCCCAATTACATGACTCAGACTATCCAAAACTTGAAACCAACACTCTTTCATTTTTAGACCATGTTACATAATATGCTTCCCTGTGAGACCAAATAGTTAACAACAACCCTTTGCAAATGAAGCAATAATTACATTTAATAAAAAATGGAATAACCCTAAATGGAAATCCCCTATTGATAACTAGCACCAGGCAAGTCTTTAGATCCATAACTACCTCATCTTGAAGAAAAGCCCCATCTACCCTTTGCTTTCCCTCTCCTTCATTTTGCTTACTTTGCAACTAAAAATATGATTTTTTTACCATAAAAACCTTTATTCCCTTTTATCTTTCCCTGCAAATGGAAATTAGTTTTTATTGCAGCTGAAAGAAAAACTTTCATTCTTCTTTTATTTTTTTCTCTAGTTAAAGAATTTCATTTTTACTGTGAACATTTTCACTCATCTCCATCAACTGTGAAAACCCCATTTTCACCCCTATATTCCCGTGAAATATTTTAATGCCCAATAACAAAAGTTTTTTTTTCACATTATAAAGAATTTAATTCTTTTATCAGGGTGTAGGAAAACATTTACAAATGGACATCATATTTTAATTATCTCCACCATTAAAATAAAACTCAAATATTTTCCCTTTTACTTTCACGGGCCCTTGATCACTTCCTCCTTTACCATCGTCAAAAAAATTTGAAAAAGAAACCATTACGGTGAGGAGCAATTAAAAAATCCATCACTGAAATGATTTTATTCCTCCTCTCATTACTAAAGTGAGTGATGAGAAGCTCCATTTTTTTAATTGTTTTGTTTCTCCATTCACTAGTGCATCTCCATTTTATTTTACCTAAATTGTTTTATTTGTGAAGGCTTTGATTTATTTGTATCTATCTACACTTTACCTTTGATTTATTTCCACACAGTAGACTTTACATTTTGTATTTCACACTTTATTATTTTCTAGCAACCAATTTTTTTATTTTAATTTGTGAAGGCTCTAATTTTTAATCGAACTATGAAAATATTTACATGTTCCTTTCCTTTTTCATTTAATTCCTCACCACAAAAAATATCCCTTCAAATAATGCCATAGATTATTTCCATAGGTCCCACTGTCTCCTTATATCAACCATATCGTGCATCATAGAAACAAAATAAAATGGAGACATTTTACTGTGATAAGTGATAAAAGCAATCCCAATAGTTACCATGCATCGTGGAAGTGATGTGGAGAGAAAGAAATATTACAACGATGGGTGACGAAAATGAACTGCTATCACTCATCACTGAAATCAAATGGGAAAGACATTTTTTTAGTGACAGGCAATGAGTTTTGTCATTTAAGCCAATCAGAAGCAAGATTTAAACTTTCTTTCCCTCCAAAACATTTGAAATTGTACTTTGTGTTTTCCCTAAATGCATTTTCACATTTTCATAATGTTTAAAATATTCAAAATTATTTTAAACATAAGCATTTGAAACATTAGAAAAGTTGCAAATTCTAATTATTCCTATAGGACAAATAGAGAAATTTCACTATGCACAAATGGTGACCCCTAGAGCCAAGATTTTATGCATGTTGTCATGTTCAATTATTTAGAATATGTGGTTTCAAACAAACTTTTCCGAACCATCAAAAATTAGGTACCTCTATAAGCTGACCCTCAAGACATGTTTGTCGCACCTGAAAAACATCAAAATAGTGCATCATATGACCTCCCTTTTGATGAAAATAGAGTTGGAGACATTTTAGACCAAAACAAGAAATGGGTTGCCCTTAGAATTCAAAATTTTGAAACCTTTTGGAACATCAATTTTGGCCCTGTCGCAGTTAGAAAAGGATTAATTAACCCATCAAAACTCATCTAAGAGGCATGAAACTAAACAAGCACACTAATATCCTGATGAGGGCGCAACCTGAGACACAAAAAATAACCCACAAATAAGAGAATGATTTTATTATTCAGAAAATGGAGCTCTTACATGCAGAGGATCTCAAATCCCCAAGTTCTACAACACATGCAAGCTATAGAAAGCTACAGAATAACCCTTTCGCAATATGTGAGCTTGTCCCCAAAAAGTTACCCAAAAATTAGAAAACCCGTCCATAAATAGAGCTCCTACTTAGTTTGGAGCCAAAACAACATTCAAATTGAGTTTAGGCGGTTTGGCGCCAAAAATTTACAACATGAAGTTCAAATTTCAAAAGAGCATTTGCAATGGTATCTTCTAGAAAGTGCGCCAACTTCCCGGGGCCATAACTTTTGATCTGGATCTCTGATTCGCAAACTGTTTGAACCATTGGAAAGGTCTCGAAGTCAAAAATGCGCTCAAAATTAGCTATATGAATTTGGGCAAGTTTCAAGGTGGATCCGAGAGTTCTAAGTGCCTCAAATCCCACTCAGAAGATTTTCAGGCGCAAATCTGGGAAACTAAAATTGCAATATCTTTCAACCCAGGAACAGAAAATAAAAACCGTAAATTGAGAATTTAATTATGATGAAAAGGGTATCCAAAAATGTAAAAACATTTAAATTTTGAGAAACTTAAAATTTAACTATTTTTGGGTGATGCAAGATTGCCCTTACAACACTGGATGCTCCTGCATCAGACACCCAAGGTAATTTGAGAAGTGACCCTGTCACGTCTCAGATGGTTGAGAAAACCCAACCAAA
>VDFB02058242.1:220762304-221294936 GCA_007258455.2 Sequoia sempervirens | reverse complement strand
GGACATTCATAGGCTCGATGTCTTTTCTTCACCACACTTGAAACATGTTCCTTTGAAACCACCTCTTCCAGATCCTTGTCCATATCTCCCTCATCCTCTACCTCTTTGATCACAACTATTTTGATCCTGAGGGTGGTAGTTGTCATTCCTTTGGCTTCGGCTAGTACCCACATCTTCACTTTTCTTTTCATCATCATTTCGGCTTCCTGAAGGTCTTCCACTGCCCCTTCCACTTTGACCTCCTCTTCCTTTTTGCTTGCCATCAAATCTTTTGTTTAGCTTCTCTTCCACCTTCAGAGCAAACTGATACACATCATCAATGGTGGTCATTCTGACTAGGCTTAACTCCTCCTGAATGCTCGATCGTAACCCATTAAGATATTGGGCTACCTTCTCCTTATTGGCCTCTGTGTGGCCTGTTCTGATGATTATCTTGTGAAATTCTTTAGTATATTCTTTCACAGATCTGCTTCCTTGCTTCAACCCTTGCAATTTCTTTAATAGATCTAACTCGTAGTCCACTGCTATGAACTGCTTCTTCATTTTCTCTACCATGCGATCCCATCTAGTAATCTTGACTTTTCTTCTTCGATTTCTTTCCAACTAAACCTCTTTCCACCAAATATTGGCATGGCCCTTCAGCTTTATTTTTGCAAACTTAACCCGATCTGGGTCCTCTATTTCCTCATACTCAAAATATTCTTCTAGCTCATTGATCCATTGATCAACTCTTCTGGGTTCACACTTCCAGAATAATTGGGGACTTCTGCTCTCATTCTTTCCTCTTCGAAATGGCCCTTATTAGCCGCATTTGGTCTTGATCAATAGCTTCCTCTTCCTCTTCTACATCTGAACCTTCTTCCTCTCCTTCATCCTCACTTTCCTCCCTCGGTTTAACCCTCTTCTCAACTGCTCTTGTAATGCATCACTATCTCTGGAGGGCTACAGTGCATCTCTTCCACCAGCATCTCTGCTGCCTCGACCACCTCTGGCACCACCACGCCTACCAGGCATCACTCTTGGAGGCATCTTTCTTGACCTTGACCCACAACCACAGTCCTGGTGCAAACTGCCTCATGATCGACAATCTGTCCACACACTCAAGAAAACCTTGCTCTGATACCACTTGATGAGGGCGCAACCCGAGACATAGAAAATAACCCACAAACAAGAGAATGATTTTATTATTCAGAAAATGGAGCTCTTACATGCAAAGGATCTTAAATCCCCAAGTTCTACAACACATGTAAGCTACAGAAAGCTACAGAATAACCCTTTCGCAATATGCAACCTTGTCCCCAAAAAGTTACCCAAAAATTAGAAAACCCGCCTATAAATAGAGCTCCTCCTTAGTTTGGAGCCAAAACAACATTCAAATTGAGTTTAGGTGGTTTGGCGCCAAAAATTTACAACATGAAGTTCAAATTTCAAAAGAGCATTTGCAATGGTATCTTCTAGAAAGTGTGCCAACTTCCCGGGGCCATAACTTTTGATCTGGGACTCCGATTCACGAACCGTTTGAACCGTTGGAAAGGTCTCAAAGTCAAGAATGCGTTCAAAATTAGCTATGATTATTTTGGAAAGTTTTAAGGCCGATCTAGGAGCTCTAAGTGCCTCAAATCCCACTCGAAAGATTTTCAGGTGCAAATCTGGGAAACTAAAACTATAATATCTTTCAACCGAGGAATAGAAAATAAAAACCGTAAATTGTGAATTCATTATGATGAAAAGGGTATCCAAAAATGTAAAAATATCTAAAAATCGAGAAACTTGAAATTTAACTATTTTTGGGTGATGCAAGATTGCCCTTACACCATTAGATGCTCCTGCATCATATCTATGCCAAAAACACTCCACCAAAGGGATTTGCATGATGACCTCTAAGTCATAAAATATTAATCAGGAAAGAGGGCCTCTGGGGCATATTTAGTAGGATGCAAGCCTAAGCTTTGTTGACACATTGAAAAGATATAGGCACTTCAAATTTGCATAATTTGATGGTTCCATTAGTGTCTCTGACTATGGATGGATGCCCCTTGCAGGCATGGTGAGTTTCTAAATCTCTGGGTTGAAGCAAACCAAGTGCCAAGTCCATTGGGTGTTGTGTAATTGTTGCTTTCTTCAAAATTTTAAACACCATTTGGTGGCCCCAAGCCACCAAATGGAAAACGAAAGTCAATTTTTACCCTTTTCAAACACCAATCTATTAAAAGAGTTGATCTCCTTTAATCCATACTTGCCTTTAGGTATGTGTAGGATCATGATGGGCCAAAAAGTGGCAATATGATGGGTATTTGTAGGGTATGTGGCTGACAACTTTTTTTTACCCAAAATTGATGAAATAAAAAGGGTTTTTAAAGGAGATTCTCAGCTTTCCACCAATATAAATTATGTTTTACTTTGAATTTAATAAATAATTATTATTCATTTTCTATTTGAATTACAACTAAAGTCCCGATTGACATGTCAATTGAAAAACATCTATAGCTTTCAAACTGTATCACATTTTTGGAGTCCAAAAATACATCACATTCTATGCTTCGTATACTATAGGATTAAAAAAAGAAAAAATGAATTTCATGAAGTTTTGACCAAGTTAAGGTGGTCAGACATGCAAGTTTTAATTTTTTTTAAATGTTGTAATAAAAAATTCATAATTAATTATTTACCTGAAAAAAATTACAAAAAAATATGCATCACATCTGGACATGAGTCCTCTACTAATGTCTATAATCTTATAAAAAATATTATCATTTTATTGTGGTTAGGGTGGTTAGACAGACACCTACTTCTTATTTTTTCCCTGAAATTTAAGTACTACTACATTGAAATTTTAAATTTTCACCAAATAGATTTTTCTTTATTTAAAATAAACCTAGTTGTTTAGAAACTACATTAATTTTGCTACAGATTCTATTCTTACATATTTTTCAAATAATGTAGATAACTTATTAAAATGTTTATGTCAAGTTTCCTAACTCTATTTTTTTTGAATTTTTTGCCACTTAAGGGCCTATTTTTTCCATGATGATCCTGCACATACCCCTTTGCCACACCACAACAACATGAGTGAATTCATTTTTTGCAAAAACAAGTGTCAAGATACCTTTGAATAAGTAAGAACATGTTCCATGGTTAGCTTTACTGTCACATGGCCACCAAGTCATATAGGCCACATCATTGCAACTCATTTCATTTTTTTATTCTGTGGCAAGTGGCAAAACATGAGGATAATGATCAAGACTATATGAAGACACAATCTTATCACACTTATTAACTCCCTCATAATGATTAAGGTAAAAAAAGATATCATCCCTCAAAAACAACATGCAATCCACATGTGTATTAAGCAAATAATGCTCACACATTTGTAACTCCTTCAACTGAATTACATCACATGCAAGTTAATCATCATCCCAACAACACAACCCAATCACATTATCATGTGTCTCAAGGCTCTAAAAACTAGACTCGTCAACATTCACAATTCCATTGTCCACATTCAAATCATAGCATTCAGAAAATGCATTAACATCCGAAATAATATTTTCCACTTTAGGTTTATAAAAAATATTATCAACACTCATTATGTTATTACAAAAAAAGCTTCAAGTGTAGGTTCATATGACTCTAAATCTTTATTTGCAATAAATCCCTCATAGTGAGTGTTCAAAAATTCATTCACTATTGTAAGGAGTATCATACTCATTATTGCCTCCTACTACATCAACATGACAATTTGAAGCATATTTCTCATGATGAAGACTATGAGTTGCAGATCTAGAGAAAAAGACCCTCATATGCATCCATGTGATTGACACAATCACATTCTTCAAGTGAAAACTCATTACAATTTTTTTTCATTAGTTGTATTAGCATTTCTCTTCTCATTTTAACCTTCATGCACAAGTATATCTATTCAATCATCATGAAAATATTCAATATAAAATTCAAAATCAGAAAAAGGAATGGAAGAGAGTGAAGAGCCAAAAAAGAAAGTCTTTCCATGTTCACCACTTACATCACCAACACATACATACTCTACATAATCAGCTACTTGAACTAATTCATCCAATAAATCTCTTGCATGCATCCCCTATTCTTTATCCATGTCATTGTAATAATCGGTAGGGTCACATTCCTCACTATCAAGCTAAAAAACATAACTTGTTTTTTCATTACAGTTGCTCGTGAATGATTGATTTGGCTTAAATTTGTTTTATACTCCATCATTTGCATTCGATATACTAGCATTCTCAAAAGCATTCCCTAAATCAAAAAACCCCTTTGTCTTATCATCAAGAAAGCTTGTATCAATGCTACACTCAACACTTGTAGAAGAGGCAAGATCAAGTGTACCATAGGACTGTTGATCACACATTTCCTCTTCAAAAAGTTTGTTCAATTAATATCCATTATCATATAGTTGAGATGCTTCAAAAATGTTATCATAATTTTTCTGTTGAAACATTTACCACTCAAATAGATTAATTGTGCTTCCTTCTTTTGAAAAGATTCACAGTTGCTAAGACTACAAGCAGAATTGTAGTCATCACAATGACCGGGATAAGGAGACTTTTCAGCTAGTTGCATATTTACATCTACAACACCAATGTCATTACAATGAAGAATTGAAACTTCAAAATCAAAATAATCTTCAATGGTATATTCAAAGTTTGTAGAGGATAAAATACTTTCAATGTCATCCACATCAGTGTAGCCTTCATTTGATTCAAGAAATTGACTCTCTATTTCGGTACTCTTAGAGCACATAGAATAAACCTTACACATTTCATTCATTTCATCATGATAATTATGGCTGCAATATTCATCTGGATAGATTTCTTCCATCTATATTGTTAAAAAAAAACATCCTCATCACTACAAGATGCATTATCATTGTCTTTTGCTATACCATATGCATCCATTGGACTAAGTCTTTAAAAATACCATCACATAATTGAGTTAGAGATTACTTCCATATTTCTCTATCATTTCCTCAATTGCTAAAATCCATTTATATATAAAAATAAGGTTAGGGGGATTCAAATGAGTTGACATGTTACTCAGACCTAGCTCACAATTTCCACACAATAAGTCAATGAAAAATGATTCATCGGTCTTTCTGATTCTGGTATATCAAATAGAAATTTCATGAATCTACCATTAAATTCATAGGGGTATTCATCCTCAAATCTTTCTATATCACACAATGCATCAATATATGATATGGATTCAACTTTTTTTTCAGATTTCTCTTCCAATTCTTCCTGGATATGCAAATTTCTACTTTCAAACAAGCACCTATTATCATTTGGTATTCCAGAAAATTAATCAATGAAAAGTGTTTCAAGATCTTTCCATGAATCTATGGAATGCATTTGTAAATAAGAAAACCAATAGTTGGAAACACCTTCTAAAGTTCTTACAAAAAACATCATGTTAGCACCCTCTTCTATTATTTGACAATCTTCCATCAAATCAATGAAACCATGTACATGTTGTGACACCGACTTTTCAAGATCTCCCCTAAACTTAGGCAAACATTCATTAATTATTCTAGGGGCTGAATGTGGATAACTTTTGATTTTACTAAAATCTAGAGGTTTATATCTTTCACTAGTGAACACCATTCTTTGGGTACATGACTGTGTTTTAGGCATGACATTACAACTTGTAGAGGGAAAATTAGGACAACCATACATATTTAAAAATAAAATTTATTCCCCTTACAACTATTCAATTCTTAGTATCCCTTTATACCTTTCATGTAGTGCTCAATTTCAATAAATGAGGGAACCAAATTTTTCAAGGACCTTCAAACATGGGCTTCATATACAGATTTATGCTTCTTGAAAACTACAATACAAAAAATACATGGGTATGTTTTAGCTATTGGAAATTCTTCTTTCTTACTGGAAATATTTATAGATCTGAAACTTTCTTCACATCTCCGCCAAATTCTTTAGTAGAGTCACCACCTCCTTTAAGAGGAAAAAACTTCAAGCAAATGAAGCATCTTCAACAATGAGATTTCCTTTTGGCTTCTTTTCATCATCAAAGCACCATAGATCGTGAAACTTTCAAGTATGCAACAATAATTTCTTTCTCCAAGAATGAATTATTTCAATATTTGAACCAAATGCTTAGATTATCAAATAATATGACTTTGTGATAGGACAGTCTACAATAGGAGATTCAAAGTTCTCCCCAATAGATTCGCCAATTTGTTGGTTCCCAAAGGGTAAACCCACAAAAGTGGTTTACAATTTGAGTGAGGAATGAAAAGTGGTAAAAAATGACCCCATATAAAAAAATTGGTTTTGGGGGTTTGAATGAACCCTTTGGTTTGAGTGAACCAAAAAAGGGTTTGAGTAAACCCTAGTTCATGTGAACTAGTTAAATGCAAGGTGGGCCTCATTCCCGCTGAAAAACCAAAGAAACACTCTTTATGGTAGGGGGTTCGAATGAACCCTGGTTTGAGTGAACCCCAGGGGGTTCGCTTGAATCCCTTTGGTTCACTCTAACCCCCTAAATCTCACCTTGACATCCTCTGGCATAAAAAAAATCCATATTTTTGCATTTTGAAGCTCGAGTTGAGGATGAAAAAGGAGACTTCAAAAACCCAAATTGAATTAGGTAGTCCTCAGAACAAGCTATCAAATGACTATAATTTTAATATGTTTTGGTTTTATTATGTATTTATTTTTTTAGTTTTATAATTAAACTTACGTTTTTCACCAAAAATCAAGCTCTTTGTTTTGCACATGTGGAAAAATAGCAGATTATCAAGAAAAAAATTGAAAAATATAAGTACACAAGATATTGAAGTCCTTGATCCAAAATTAAAAATTTGAATTTTGATACATACAAAAAAAGATACGCATTATACAGTCATGCTATGTTTGAATTGTAATTGGTTTGACTTCAAAATTTGATTAAAGAAAAAATATTTAATACAAAAATATCTAACCAAGTGGACAAAAATATCTAACCAAGTGGAAGTACTAGATATCAGAGTTACAAATCTAAATTTTAAAGAATTATAATTTTATCCTTCATGATTTATTTTTTTGCATTATACGATGAGCATCACTTTTTAAAAATGTTGTTTTATGAAAAAAACTAATTTTCAAGGGAGCTGGAAAAAGAAGTGCAGTCTGATTCCAAAAAATTTGAAAAAAAAAGTTTAGAATCTATAGACAAAATGTCATGAAACTCTAGTTTTCATCATCTTGAAATTCCTTAGGGTTTAGTCATTATAGGTGCCCGAAAGTGAAGATTTAGTTAAAAAAATTATTTCAGTGTCCAATTTGGCCAAAAATTGTAAACCACTAATGTGGGATTACCCCAAATCTGCTATCCACTTGAATCCTAAAGGGCTACTTGGCCTAATGGTCATATTGAAGGAGATATTTGTCTAATGAATGGGAGATTGAATTGAAACCCTTTCTCCCATGCATTTTGGGATCTGTGAAACCCGGAGCATGATCCCAACAGTGTGCTTATATAGATACTTATGTTCCAAAGTATCCAGAAGACCATAAACAGACAATTCTCCTTTAAATTTTTAACAAACACATTACCCTAAAGACTAGGCTAACCTTCATGGGAATGTCTAAATTAAACATGAGAGATATAATTCATTAAATTCCACACACAATCATAATGTGATAGTTACATAAAATTGATTTTAATTTGTACATTCTCATAAATAATCTCAAGAAACTACAACATTAAAAGACCAATGCCATGTTCTAGGGTAGAGTCACCTAAACCATGTAATTCAAAATACATCACAACATTTACCTTGTCATAGTTATGCCTATTGGGTGATGCCTTACACAACTGATACTAGAAACTCAACTAGTCAAACTTATTAATCCTAGCACATAGTTGCATAAACCTCTATTTGCACTAATCTAGTTTAATTCAATCTTTGAATGATAGTAATAATACCAAATAGATATTCAAGAAAATACAAGAAGAAAAACATTGGAAATCTTTGATTGTTCATATTCATAATCTATGCAATGTAAATAGTGGAGAAAACCAGTTCACAATATTGTGCATTTATTATAGAAAAATATGAGAATACCATAATTGAATCCCCAATTACATGACTCAGACTATTCAAAACTTGAAACCAACACTTTTTCATTTTTAGATCCTATTACAAAATATTCTTCCCTATGAGACCAAATAGTGAACAATAACCCTTTGCAAATAAAGCAGAAATTACATTTAAGGAAAAATGGAATAACCCTAAATGGAAATCCCTTACATTGACAACTGGAACTAGGTGAGCCTTTAAATCCATAACTGCCTCAGCTTGAAGGAAATCCCCATCTTCCCTTTGCTTTCTTGCTGAGCCCTTCAATTTACTTGCTTTGCAATTGAAAATATAATTTTTTTACCATAAAAATCCATTATTCCCTTTTATCTTGCCCTACAGATGGAAATTAGTTTTTACTGCAACTGAAAGAAAAACCTCCATTCATCTTTTAATTTTCTTGTAGCCAAAGAATTTCATTTTTACTATGGAAATTTTCACTCATCTCCATCGGCTATGAAAACCCCATTTTCACCTCTGTATTCTTGTGAAATATTTTACCACCCAACAACAATAGTTTTTTTTGTTCACATTATAAAGAATTACCCATGTACATCATATTTTAACTATCTCAACCATTAAAATAAAACTCAAATATTTTCCATTTTATTTTCACGGGCCCATGATCACTGCATCCATTACCATCACTGAAATAAATTTAAAAAAGAAACCATTATGATGATAAGTGATGAGAAACTCCATCGCTGAAATGATTTTATTCCTCCTCTCATTACTACTATGAGAGATGAGAAGCTCCATCGCTGTAAATTTTTTGTTTCTCCATTCACTAGCACATCTCTATTTTATTTTACCTATATCCTGAAATATTTTATCTGTGAAGACTTTGATTTATTTCCACAACATAGAATTTACATTTTGGGTATGTGCAGGATCATGATGGGCCAAAAAGTGGCAATATGATGGGTATGTGGCTAATGACTATTTTTACCCAAAATTGATGAAACAAAAAGGGTTTTTAAAAGAGATTCTCATCTTTCCACCAATATAAATTATGCTTTATTTTGAATTTAATAAATAATTATTATTCATTTTCTATTTGAATTATGACTAAAGTCCTCATTTATAGGCTAATTGAAAAGCATCTATAGCTTTCAAATGGTAACACATTTTTTGGATCATTCTATGCTTTGCAGACTATAGGATTTAAAAAAAAGAAATGAATTTCATGAAGTTTTGACCAAGTTAAGGTGGTCAGACAAACAAGTTTTTATATTTTTTAAAAGTTGTAATAAAAAATTCATAATTAATTATTTACTTCAAAAAAAATTACAAAAAAATATGCATCACATCGGGACATGAGTCCTCTAATTATATCTAAAATCTTATAAAAAAATATTATCATTTTATTGTCGTTAGAGTAGTCAGACAGACACCTACTTCTTATTTTTTCCCTGAAATTTAAGTACTATTGCATTGATATTTCAAATTTTCACCAAATAGATTTAAAAAAAATAAAAACAAACCTAGTAGTTTAGAAACTACATTCAATTTGCTACAGATTCTATTCTTACATATTTTTGAAATAATATAGATAACTTATTCAAATTTTTACATCAAGTTGCCTAACTCTGATTTTTCTGAATTTTTTGCCACTTAAGGTCCTATTTTTTCTATGATGATCCTACACATACCCTTTTGCATTTCACACTTTATTATTTTCCAGCAACAAAAAATTTGATTTTAATTTGTGAAGGCTCTAATTTTTAATCGAGCTGTGAAATATTTACCCATACCTTTCCTTTTGCATTTACTTCCTCACCATAAAAAATATCCCTTCAAATAATTCCACAGATGCCTTCCAAAGGTCCCACTGTCTCATTATATCAACCATATCATGCATCATAGAAACAAAAAAAAATGGATACATTTTACTACGATGACTGATAAAAGCAAGACCAATAGTTATCATGCATTGTGGAAGTGATGTGGATAGAAAGAAATATTAGAGTGATGGGCAAAAAAAAGGAACTGCCTCACTCATCACTGAAATCAAATGGGAAAGACAAAGCTTTTTAGCAACAGGCGATGGGTTTTGTTGTGCGACCACGAAAGATGTGAAAGGCATGTTTGAGCCAATCATAAGCAAGAATTAAACTTGCTTTTCCTCCAAAAAAATTGAAATTATACTTTGTACGCATCATATGACTTCCTATTTTGATGAAAATGGAGCTGGAGACATTTTAGACCAAAACAAGAAATGGGTTTCCCTTAGAATTTAAAAATTTGAAACTTTTCAGAACACCAATTTTGGCCTTGTCGCAGTCAAAAAATGATTAATTAACCCATCAAGACTCATCCAGGAGGCACAAAATGAACAAGCATAGTACCATATGTACCAAAAATACTCCACCAAAGGGATTTTTAGGATGACCTCTGAGTTAGAAAATATTAATCGGCAAAGAGGGCCTCCGGGGCATATTTAGTAGGATGCAAGCCTAGGCTTTGTCAGCACATTATGAAGATATAGGCATTTGTAGTAGGATGCATGCCTAGGATTTTTCAACACATTGAGAATATATTTGCAAAATTTGAGGTGCCATCAGTGAGAAAGAATGACCGGAAGATACCAGGTAAGATGTTCTGCCATTCTTTCCAATTTTTTCATTTGTTGGTTATTAGCTATGAATTTAGTTTTTTTTTGTGTTTTTATAATTGTATTGAGGTCTTTTCACTTGAATCTTCTTGAAAATTTCAATTAAATCATGTACATTGAAATGAAACAAACAAATATCAACCCTAAATTGAAATCAACCAAAATATTTTACCTTTCAAAACCAAAGAACTTACCTAAAATTGAGGAAAACCATTTCCATTGCAATGTTTAGGGTTTAGGGTTTGGTTTGCATTGCTCTATGTTTTAAATTTATATGCAACTATTTCAAAATGGTTCAAATTATATTTTATTTGCATTGCTTTATGTTTTAAATATGTATGCACAAACACCTACTCTCTAACATATTAACATACATATAGTCTTATATTAGAGTAATCATTGAACCTCCTTTATGATTTATGTTTAACAACTCACAAGGTTCACCTAAAATTTGATCAAATCAATCAATTTGGAATCAAACCAATAAATATTCCTTTTTTGCATGAACTCTCAAGAACTTTTCAAAATAGAAAAAAATATAAATGTGCAAAATTTTCCACCCATAAAGACTCAATAATTTATAATATTTTACTCATCCAAATCACTTCAAACATTAACATGTGAAATTCTTAACACTAACTCAAGCTATGCTCAAAATCAAAAAATCCAATAGCCTTCCCAGTAAAGAAAGAAGACCAAAAGTATACTCATAAAACTAGGTTTCCTAAAAAATAATCACATTTGTAAAGGAAGATATGGGGAAGTTAAAAATCACCTTCCTCTTGTTAGGGGTGTTAAGGCATCAAACATTTCAAGAGAGGCTTCTCGTGGAAGGGGAGGATGAACCTTCCCTCTCCATAGTGTCACATATGAGTATATGCTAGCTTATGCACTTGCATGAGTATCTTGTTATAGCTAAAAATTAAGGCATTCTACTTCACATTTCCTTCCACTCCTTGTATTCATAGACTTTGAAGAGGATTAGGGAAGGAATAGAAATTACCAATACTACTCAAGGACTCAATAACCATTTTAATATCTAGCTCCAATAACTTGTCAAGACACATTTTGATTTTCTCTAAACATAGGCATTTATATAAATTGAAGGGTAGGCCATAAAGACTATCCTAAATTGTCAAAATTGGGATAATATAGGGAGAATGTAGCACTATACATTACATAGAACATAATATTAGATGTGATGGATCCCAAAGTGATAGGTAGAGTAATTTAAAACCACAAATTTCAATGAACACATTGTCAAATTCTTTGATAATAATTTCAAATTGTGGTTACAATTTAATAGTCAACTTTGATGACATTTGAAAAAATCCTTAATATAAATTTTTTTTATTGGTTCCATGGTCCATTAAAGCTTAAGTTTTATTTAAACATGGCCCCATTTTAAAAACATAATACAAAATTTGAGGTCTTTCATTTACTAAGAGCAAGCAATTTTAGCTTATGCAAATGAGGTCATCTTTACGGAGGCCATCATATGCTATTAATTACCTCCTAAATTTACATTTTAAAAATAGTATATATTTAACTTAATGAAATTTGGTTTCCTTGGGAAACTTCACAAAATTTTATCCCAATATTATACTTTCTATGACATACTAATTTTTGCCTGAAATCTTATATTTTCGAAAATATAATGATTTAATCTGAGAAAGGTTTCATTTAAAGGATTTTAATTAAAGAGGGTTTAATCAAATCCCCTTAGATAAAACCCCCATGGATAGAACCTCACTAGTTTCAAACCATACCTATAATGGAGTTTCCTCTACACATATCAAAAATTTTATAAAAAACCACTTTTGATTTACATTTTGGGGGATCAAATGAATTCATTTAAAATTTATACTTTTTATGTATGAAGCCTTTATTCTAAGCTTCCCAAAAAGTATAATTTTAAATATATTTAATTTATTATTATATTTATTTTTATTTCTTGTGAATGTAAGTTTTTCAATGAACAACAAGTTCTTTGTTTCACACATATGAAAATATAGAAAAATAGAGAAAAAAACATCTTAAAAATACATGTCCCCATGTATTGACGTCCTTATTCTAACAAAAAAAGAATAAGTTAATTCAAATTCATGCAAAAAAAGTTGTCATACATAATACACCTCTGTCCAAATTAGAATTACTCTAACTTAAAAAATTAATTAAAATAAATATGCAACCAAAAATTATAAAAAAATATTCATGCCCTAGATATTGGTGTGAAAAATGTGTATATTAAAAATTAGAATTTTGTCCTTTCTATAAAAAAGTTGTGTTACATAGTAAACATCACTTTTTAAAAATGTTCTTTCATAGAAAATGTAGACACATAAAATTGACCTAGGCATGCAGACTTTATTTTTCTCCATATTTCTTCTCAACATAATTAAAATATTTAAATTATGTCCTATAGTCCAAATTCAACTATTAATTAAATAATTCTCAATTATTTAATTAATTCATATTTCTTATTCCTCCTGACTATTTAAATAAATAAATTATATTTATTTTATTTAAATATGTCGCTAATTTCTTATGTCTTTCCATAATTAAATAAATCCTTAAATTTATTTAATTATTATTTGTCTACTATTTCCACCTGATTATTTAAATAAATAAACTTTATTTATTTATTTAAATACGTCAAATTAATTTCTTATGTCTTTTTATAATTAAATAAATTCCTATGATTTTATTTAATTATTGTCCACCTTATCCATTTCATCCATAATTAAATAATTAGTATTAATTATTTAATTGTCATATAGACTTTTCTTCTAATTTTAAATAAAACATTTATTTAAAATTGTCCACTTTCTATTTTCCCACCAAGTAAATAATTTGTAATAATTATTTACTGTCATGTGACCCCACCACTTTTGAATTAAATTAATTTTTAATTCCAAAGGTCAACATCACCTCTTGAATCAAATAATTTTAAATTCTTATTTAATTCTCCAAAAACTTAATTTTTCGTGCCCACTATCTTCTTATCACATGCATTCTTGACCTTTGATTTGATTTTTCCAAAATCAAATCATAGCCATTCATTTCAAATTTTAACCTAATTTTTCCCTAACCCTAATTGCTAGTTGTCACATGCAATTTCAGCCTTTGATCTTAGGGCTTTGTCAAACTTTCAATCCAAACCATTCATCTAAATTTGACTTTTTTATAAAAAGGCAATGCCAACCTCATTTGGGGACTTTGATCATCTCCTAACTTCATCACTTCTTTATACTTCATCCTTCAGAATTTAGGCTTCCATACTTATTCATGCTTGTAGAAATTTGAGTATACTTGCATTTTGGATCAAATCCTTCAATATTTGCTTATTTCTTGTCATAGTCATAGTTGTTCATCAAAAATATGAGGGAAAACATAATATTGTAGCAAATGGAGTAGGTACAATGAAGGGAAATCAATGGTGGCATGAAGATTTGGTAATATTGTCTTATGCTTTATGTCTTTATGCTCATTTGTGCTTCACTGTTTATTAGGGTTTTATTTATATTCTTTATTGCATTAACCTTAATATTTTATCCCTAATTACATTGGTAAACCTGACATGTCTTGAGGAATTTTGGAGTTGGATCCTTTTTGTTGCAGGTTTTGTTAGCTTTTTGTTGTAGGTTTTGCATCATTTTTTGGATGAAACCCTAGTTTTCAAATATTCAACCATATCTCTCAAACGGCTATAGCTATTTTTACAAAAAAAAATTATATAGGTTGGGGACAATATCACGATATTTTAGTCCAAAAATTAGATTTTTTGAAGCTGGTTTCAATTTTTTATAATTTTTTTGTTATTTTTCATGAAAAATCAATTTTGAGAGAAAAACAACAAATTTTTTGGATATTGTTACATTTCTGGAAAGCTCTCTAAATTTCAATAGGGGTTTGTTCATTATGTTTTAAATTTAGATGAAAAATAATTAGATAAAAATAGATCTTTAAAAATTAGGGTTTTACAAAGATTTGTTTATATATCACAAACGGTTGTAGATATTTTCACAAATTGTTTTCTAAAAATTTGTGAGGATGTCAAGAGCCTTTAGTCAAAAAATTAGAATTTTAAGAGCTGTTTTGAAATTTTTATAATTTTTTTAGGATTTTTCTTTAAAAAAATAATATTGGGTGCAAAACAACAATTTTTTTGTGTTTCTTTACATTTTTGGAAAGCTCTTGAAATTTCACTAAGGTTCTATTATCTCTTTTTTCATTTTTGATTCAAAAAACATTTCCAAATATCATATTTTTCTTGACTAGCTAGCCCTCTAATATTAGTGATCAATTATCTTGTTAGGGTTTTGGCTTTGTTGTTGGTTTTGTGAATGTGCAAAACAAATCAATACTTCAAAATACAAATTGGATCAAGTGGACAAAAATTTCAAGCTAAAGGAAGTCTAGGTGAACACATTCCATCTTTCATCTCTAATCATTGCTTGTCAACACAGTTCAATTTGGGGCTTAAAAAGAACATCTTGTTTGTCACACATTTGGATTTAGGGCTTAAAATAAACATCTTGTTTTCAATCACACTTTGAAATTGGGCTTAAAAAGAACCATTGTCTTCTATCACAAATTTTGAATTGGGGTTAAAAAGAACAAGTGCTTGAATTGTTTTACACACATTTCAATTTTCTAAAGGGAAATTAATCACTACGAGTGTGAATCAAGTGTGTGTGTCCTCCAAAACAACTCACTTGGTTCACTTTTCTCATACCCTTCTTAGGAGGCCTTCTTGGAGCACACACCCTTCCAAGGGATGACCTCAATCAAGTGTGAATCCAAAGACACGCTCCTTTGGGAGTTGAAATCTTGTCACTCTTGGCTAAGCCCCAAAGCCCCAAAGAACTTTATACCTTTGGGAAGTGAAGGTGAAGGGTGGGTTACCTCTTTCTCTTAGCTTATTAGCAAGATTTTTCTTTCAA
Source organism: Sequoia sempervirens (assembly GCA_007258455.2). NCBI lineage: Eukaryota > Viridiplantae > Streptophyta > Pinopsida > Cupressales > Cupressaceae > Sequoia > Sequoia sempervirens. The sequence goes on along the minus strand of VDFB02058242.1, from coordinate 221,279,263 downwards.
ATCATCCCTAGTCGACCTTGTGCATCCTAGCTCAAGACCTAATTGGCCACACCCCACTTGAATAGTCATAGGGCATGTTGTTGTGTTTTCAAGTGTTTGCTTAATCATAACATTTAATCTTGAAAGACAAATTTATCATTGTGTTTGGAGTGTGTGTTCATGCATTTACACGTGAAATCTTGTGTTTGATATTTCCCAAGTCAAATTTCCAATAAAAATTTTCCACATCATCCAAATCATCCAATCTTGTCATTATGCATCATATCCTAATCATCATCATCTCTTTAATCCAATCAACATCATTTTACATCATGCCAACATTAGAAGACCTAGCATCCCAACTTCAAAACCTCCTTAAAACACTTCACCAAATACCCCAACCCTAGACCACCAAACCATATACAAAGACTTAAAACCCTCTTCCAAAGTTTTCAACAAATTAAATCACCTCAAACCCAACACCTCCTATCTCAAGCCAATCAATTCATTGCCACTTGTCAAATCCAACAACCACAACATCATCCCCTATCCATTCATTATCAACCAATGCCATCTAAACCTTATGTGCCATCCCCTTCTACCTCATATCAATCTAATACATCCACTTCTTCACATGTCAATGCCACATCAACCTATCAAGCCACATCACAACAAACACATGTGAAATCAAGTTCTACCTTGCAACAAGGTCAAACTTCTTAATGTTTTAATGCAACCATTGACAAGGGGAACACTAATCTCAGTCATGCACCCTATAACTTTATCATACCACCATATAATCAAATGCCTATCCCTAATCCACCATGTCCTAGTCTTAATCCATTGGCCTCTCCACCTTCCAACCCATCAAACTCTTCATTACCCCCAACATCATCTAATCCTCCATCAAATCTATGCCCTAAATTTCAAAATTTCAAAATTAAACCTATGGCATTACCCAAATCCACCCATCCACCTACAAAGGATGTCACCCAAGGGCTACTAGCAAGGAATAAAACATCGCCATGTCATCCAAATCATATTTTTGAAACTACCAAAGAGTCTTTAAACACCATGCCTATTCCTCCAACCCCATCATGTAGTCTCCCCCTTGAGCCTATTCAAGAGTCTTCCCCATTAATTCCAAGTCAATCTCCATCATGTCTCCATGTTGTTGACCATCTAGAACATGTTGAGCCCATTCAAGATTCATCCCCTTCCACTTCCATTCAAGAGAACCAAGAAGTATGCCAAGAGAAAAATTCTAAACATGAGGAAACATTACACCCTCATCCACATAAAGATCAACACCCTCCCAATGATTATGTTCATAACACACCTAATACTATTCATGATCAATCTTTCATCTTTGATCAAGACCCCTTTTATGATCAAGAAGACCATGATGATCCCCTTAGCCAACTTTATACATTTCATGGTTAAGATCTTGCCACCTCACCCATCCATGATGCACAAACATCCACTTCCAATGATGAGACAAGTGCCTCCCAAGCACACATAGAAGATCAAGCAAATAAATTGGATCTAAGTGAACACAATGCTACTCAAGATCCTAATGATCCTCCATCACCCACTATCGACCCCATTGCAAGTCCTCTATCATATTCTATTGGTCATTCCAACCTCATTCATGAATGTTCCTCCTTAGAACAACAACAACCATTATCTTCCCGTTCTTCATTTTCTCCATCCAAGAAGGAACTCGTGCCTAGTGTTCCACCTACACCTAGTCCCCTTGTCCATCGCATACTCTAAAACATGAACCACCAAGGTAATGGTTTATACCTTCATGAACAAGGTATTTTGAAGCCCATCCATGTTAAAGTCCCTCCACGCTCTTATGGCCTTGAATATACACCCCAAGGACACCAATATCAAGATATTGATACTTCATCCATGCCTCCTAAGACTAGTTACCATCATAAATCCCATCATATGCCTAAAATATATGTTGCCATCCCTCCTCCATCATCCTACAAATTTCAAAAGCATGTGACCATACACCTTCCACCATCCACTTTTCCACCATTGCTTCCAACTCCTAATATACCTCAATCTAATCTACCACCATTACTCCCAACACCTAATATCCCTACCATTCAATCCCCTAATACATTTATCCATAAATACCATAACATTCCTAATCATGACCAACAAATGCACACATTGTCTAAAAATGAAGCTTCCACTCATTCCACCTATCCCATGGGATTCAAAGGAAATAATTTCAATGCCTCTACCTATAAAGTAAAAATTCCTAAAGACTCTCATGCCTTAGGGCATCAAGGAAAAGAATCAAAGAAAAATACATCACAAAAGTTATATAAGCCCATACCTCCAAAAGTAAAGGCCAAAACTAAATTGGTTTGGGTCCCTAAGAAAAAGGAAAGAAAGTCTAATGAGGCATCCTCATCACAAAAATCCCAACCATCCACTTCCACCTCACATTCCCAGTCTATTCAAGAATCTCATATTCCCTCCCACAAGCAAAATAAAAGTCATAAAAATACTAAGTCTATGTGGGTATCTAAAGCACTTCATCACCCATTTCCTAAGTAAATGTCTCCATTACTTCCTACACCTCGTCCACATCAAAAGCTTCAACATTTATCACAATGTGTGCAACCATTGGTCATCATTCCCTTCCATTTCACAACAATTCCACATACCTCCATCTCCTCACCCTTCACTCATTATCCTACATATCTTCCCACCTTCCTATGGTCCATGCTTTTGGCTAAGCCTCCCCATTCATCTTTTTCATAATTCGTATATAATCCTATCATAATCTGCATCATAGTCCATTATTTTCCTCCATAATCCACGTCATAATCCATCATCTACCTACCCCATGTCTCCCTTTCATGTCATCCCCTACCAGCATCTATGAGCATAATGACATTTGGCATGGTCAATGCAATGACATCCATCTCTAGTGGGACTACCACCTTTCATGGAACTAGACACTTGAGTCCCTCCTATCCATATTTCACTTCTCCTATTCAAAAATTCAAAAAGTTAAAAAAAAAAGAGAGTAAAAAAAAAAGAAGAAATAAAAAAGTAAAGAGAAATCCCTTTGTCTAATGGTGAAAACCTAGTAAACAGGCACCCTAGATAAGTACCATGATGAAAACTTGGCAAGCAGGCATCATGTGTAGGTTGATCTTCTATGTCACTTACCCTTAGGGGTACAATGTCTTATCTATCCAACCTATCATTTTCATGTCAACATCATTTCCATCCTACCTACCATCTTTAGCCATCATACACACATATCATATTGAGTCCACTTATCCACCTTCTCCTTTTGATTTTGATGAAGACATAGGGAAAAGAAAAGGTTGAAACATGTTTTGGGTATTTCTTGACATACCTCATCTTTCCAACCAATCATATCATTATCTTATTGTCATATGCTTTTTCATGAAAATTCTAAGTCTTGTAACTAGAATGGGGCATGTTATTCCTATGCGACATAATCTTTGGAGATCACATCCTTGCTCTCTTATAATGCATACATCCATTCCATTCACTATGACCTATCCCTTTTATCTATCCATCTATCATGAGCCTTTTATCCCTTATCCTATCATCCACCCTTTCATCCATCAATCACATCTATCTCCTTGTACCTAGACTTGGTTTTCCCTTGTCATTGGTATCTAGCACAAAAGGCTACCCAAATTTTCATCCATTGACACCTCAAAACATTTCAAAAATCCAAAAAAAAAAATCAAAACATTTTAAAAAGGAAAAAAAATCATAACATGTCAATAACATGTCAAAAAGCCAAAAATCATAAAATTTCAAAAATCCAAATAAATCATAAAATGTCAAAAGCCAAAAAAATTAAAACATTTCAAAAGCCAAAAAAATCATAAAATTTTAAAAAGCCAAAAAAATCATAAAATGTCAAAAATCCAAAAAATCAAAACATGTCAAAAATCCAAAAAACACAAAAACACCCAAATATCACTCAAAAATCCAAAAAATAGAGTCAAAGTCAGTCATGTCAATTAGTCCATGTCACCTAGGTTGGTCCTTTAGGTTGTTTCATATTGGTCACAATAAATCAGACATCGTCCACAAAGACACAAACAGTCATCAAAACATCAAGACAAAGTAACACATCAACAAAACAACAGTCCAACAATGTCACTCAGTCAAACCAAATGAACTGTCAAAACAGTCAAATAGTCAACCAGTCAACTTTTGTCTTATATAGGGTGTGTCATTCTTGAAATCAAACATTGTCATTCTCATTATACAGGTGGTCAGATGATTGAAACCATACCCGATGTCTTATACGATATGTGTCTTTCCTGAAACTAGGCTTTGTCAAACAATTAACCCATCAATTAACCATCAAATAAATCAAATTTTGGCAAACATTCTAGTTGGATGTTGACATTGTGGCTTGTCTTGTCTTATCTTTCTTTTGGAATTTGTCTATGAGTTAGGTTACTAGAACCTCAAGGATGTCTCATGAAGGATTTAGAGGAGTGATGACATCTCTTGACTCTTTTCTTTGACTATTGTTTGTGGATTGTCTTGGCAAAAATACTTGGGAAACTTAGCCCTCAGTATGAGTTGGGACATTCCTTGTTTGCAGCTGTCTATTTTGCAAGTGGATGACCGTGCACACCTTGGTCTATGTCATATCATGGTGTTTGTTGTCCATTCATCACATTTTACCACCCTATGATGATTAATGCAACACCTATTTGTACTTTGGCAAAATATTAAAGGTTTCTTTCTCCGTGATACCATTCCTCTTTTATGCTCTAACATTTCTTCTAGTCCACACCCTCATCATCCTTGTCTATTTTCCCCTATCCTTTTGTTCCTCATCTTCTAGTCCTTTCATCCATTTCAAGAGCCCACTTGTGTTCACTAAACTTGACTGTCCTCTTGAGGGGGCATATCACTACCTCATCATTCTTCCTCATCCTATTTTTCATTGGGGCATATCCTGAACTGAATTTTTCTATCACAATGCAATAAACCGAATTATGACAAAGAGGAGCAAAATGTAGACACATAAAATTGACCTAGGCCTAGAGATTTTATTTTTCTCCATATTTATTCTCAACATAATATTTAAATTATGTCCTATAGTCCAAATTCAACTATTAATTATATAATTTTCAATTATTTAATTAATTCATATTTCTTATTCCTCTTGACTATTTAAATAAATCCCTAAATTTATTTAATTATTATTTGTCTACTATTTTCTCCTAATTATTTAAATAAATAAATTAATACATCATTAATTCCTTATGTTTTTTTATAATTAAATAAATTCCTATGATTTTATTTAACTATTGTCCACCTTATCCATTTCATCCATAATTAAATAATTAGTATTAATTATTTAATTGTCATATAGACTTTTCTTCTAATTTTAAATAAAGTATTTATTTAAAATTGTCCCCTTTCTATTTTCCCACCAAGTAAATAATTTGAAATAATTATTTACTATCATGTGACCCCACCACTTTTGAATTAAATTATTTTTTAATTCCAAAGGTCAACATCACCTCTTGAATCAAATAATTTTAAATTCTTATTTGATTCTCCAGTAACTTCATTTTTCATGCCCACTATCTTCTTGTCACATGCATTCTTGACCTTTGATTTCGTTTAAATTCCAAAATCAAATCACATCCATTCATTTCAAATTTTAACCTAATTTTTCCCTAACCCTAATTGTCACATGCAATTTTAGCCTTTGATCTTAGGGCTTTGTCAAACTTTCAATCCTAACCATTCATCTAAAATTGACTTTTTTATAAAAAGGCAATGTCAACCTCATTTGGGGACTTTGATCACCTCCTGACTTCATCACTTCTTCATACTTCATGCTTCAGAATTTAGGCTTTCACACTTCTTGCTTGTAGAAATCTGAGTATACTTGCATTTTAGATCAAATCCTTCAATATTTTCTTAGGTCTTGTCATAGTCATAGTTGCTCATCAAAAATGTGAGGGAAAACATAATATTGCAGCAAATGGAGAAGGTGCAATGACGATCAATCAATGGTGGCATGAAGATTTGTTAATATTGTTCTATGCTTTATGTCTTTATGCTCATTTATGCTTCATTGTTTATTAGGGTTTGACTTATATGCTTTATTGCATTAACCTTAATATTTTATCCCTAATTACAAAAAAATAAGTTATTAAAAATTACATAAAATGATTCACAATTTTTTTTAGGTTTTTAAAAAAATTATAATTAGAATATGCATGAAAAATCTCACAAATCACTAGTTTTCTTCATCTTCAAATTCTTAATGGTTTTGCTGCTATAAGTGTGATAAAATGAAGATCTAGTGAAAAATGTTAATTTCAATGTCAATTTTGGCCAAAAAGTGTAACCCAGTATTGTGGGATCACCCACTCAAGTAGAGATTTAATTATCTAAAGACACATGCAATTAAGGCCAATCAACCTGCTAGCTTCTTTAATAAACTATTACCAAGAATATTATTAATTTAATATTGATTTTGATCAATGATAGTTCATAATATTCCTATATTTGTTGTAATTGCATTAAAACTCTTAAATTTTGTAGGATCGGTGCATAGTTTTTGCATGGGTAAATCACTTCATTCTTACCTTTTACATGTATTGCATCAAGTCATCAACTACAATTGCATTCCCTCGATTATATTGCATTGCAATGGAGTGTGTATGAATTTTTATATCTTATTTTGAGGCAATTGGTAGACCACTATCTAGAAATTATTTTCATTCATGTATTGATACCATATGCTCCACTTGTTAATGATAAGACTTATGAGTGTGTGTTTACTACTTTACAAACATATTTTTTAAGGATTATAGGTTAAACTCTATAATGTATAATAGTTCATTTTGGTTTAACAAATCCTTATCCAAAAGCACATTTTCTTGGTGGTATAATCATGTAAGACTCCAACTTTCTATGTGTTGCAAGTATGAAGGTGTTATCATTGATGTCAACTAGTTAACTGGTTTGCAACTAGTTGTTGTCATTGATGTCATGAATGATGGTTATTGGCTATATATGTCAAGGATATTCATTGTTTTCTCTGGGTTTTGCATTGGGATTTTCTGCTATGCTAATGAGGATTTGAGGTATTGTTCATGGTTGTTGGAAGGTGCTATATCTATATTTTAGGTTTCTGGATCATTGTATAGTGTGAGTTATGTTCACCAATTGTGAACTATGCTTTTCTGTGTATCTAGCTAAGGTTAGGGAAAAATATTGTTGCTCTGGATTTCCTCTTAATCGAGCTTATGACTTTTAGTTCTTAGGATAAGTTGTTGAGGTCATGTTAAAGCAATATTTTCTATCTTGAAAGATTAGATTACGTTAAGGTTGTGTGTGCTTAATTGATTTATGTGTTTTACACTACTTTCGCTGACCTTGTGTTTAACATTACTTTCAAATTTTATGGAAACATGTTGAAGCATGTGGTTGGATCACCCTCATTCTAATTCTATCTTACAATGTTTTGGGGGTGACCTAATTTGAATTTGTAAATTCAAGTGGTGTGTGGCCAACTTTGGATGGGTTTCAAAGTTGAAGACGTTATAAACACAAGTTGAGGTGTTTGTGAAGGATGAATGCAAATAAGATAGGTGTGAGATAGATGAAAAAAAATGTGTATGTGGCGCGAGTTTGAGCAGATCAATGTGAAATCTAATTGTGAGTTTCTGAAAGCAGGCACGTACACTATCATTCAAGAATATATGCAAGTGTGTGAGTGAATTGTGGTGGAAATATCCATTGCATTGAGATTATCTTCTCTCTATAAAAAATATCTTCTATATTCTTTGTAATTATGTGGTAGTGAGCCCTTTAGGCATGGTTAACCCTTGGGTATGTGCAAGATCATCATGGAAAAATGTGCAAGATCATCATGGAAAAAATAGGCCCTTAAGTGGAAAAAAATTAAGAAAAATTAGAGTTAGGAAAATTGAAATAAAAATTTGAATAAGTTATCTATATTATTTCAAAAATATGTAAGAATAGAATCTGTAGCAAATTGAATTTAGTTTCTAAACTACTAGGTTTATTTTTATTTTAAATTCTATTGTTAAAATTTGAAATTTCAATAGTAGTACTTAAATTTCGGGAAAAATAAGAAGTAGGTGTCTGTCTAACCACCCTAACCACAATAAAATGATAATTTTTTTAAAATATTTTAGATATAAGTAGAGGACTCATGTATAGATGTGATGCATATTTTTTATAATTTTTCTCTAAGTAAATAATTAATTATGAAATTTTTATTACAACTTTTAAAAAATATAAAAACTCATATGTCTGACCACCTTAACTTGGTAAAAACTCCATGAAATTCAATATTTCTTTTTTTATTCCTATAGTATATGAAGCATAGAATGTGATGCATGTTTTAGATTCAAAAAATGTGATAGCATTTGAAATCTATAGATGTTTTTCAATCATCCTATCAATTAAGACTTTAGTTGTAATTCAAATAGAAAATGAATAATAATTATTTATTAAATTTAAAGTAAAGCATGATTTATATTGGTGGAAAGCTGAGAATCTTCTTAAAAAACCTTTTTCGTTTCATCAATTTGGGTAAAAAAAAAGTTGTCAGCCACATACCCTACAAATACCCATCATATTGCAACTTTTTGGCCCACCATGATCCTACACATACCCCCTTCTTGGATAGTGATTCAAGATTTAGATAGTAATTCCTATTTTGGTAGTGAGCCTTCTCTGGTAGTGAGCCATTATATTTAGTTTTTTATATTCTTTATATTGTGAGTTAATCCTCACTGCATTTTTTCCCCTCATTGGGTTTTCCATGTAAATCTGGCATTATTGTGTGTGTGATTTTTTTCATTTTCTTCTTTTGCACTTAATGATTAATCACATTAGCAGAGTAAATGATTTGTGAATGATAATTGATCTAATCTCTAGTGGAAGTTCTTAAAGGTTAAAATTTGTTACAACTAATTCGACCCCCCTCTTAGTTGTCTTGTTAAACAATTGGTATTAGTGCTTGGTTCCTTGGAGAAGAGCTTAACTGCTTAAGGAAGGTCTGAGATGGTGAGAAAGATCACTATTGAATGTCCTAGGTTTGATGCAACTAACTATGACATCTAGAAGATAAACATGGAAGGATATCTACAGTACTATGGATATGATGTTTAGAATGCTTACAAGGCAGTGTACACTCCTGCAAATGTTCTAACTACAACTGATGAGATCAAGGCACATAAAGCGAAAAAAAAAGGAAAATTTCATTATGAAGAAAAGTCTTTCATATTCTGAGTTAATTAAAGTGTTAAATTCGAAGATTGCTAAAGAGGTCTAGGACGAATAAGAAAAGATGCATGAAGGAGATGAAAGGGTCAAAGAAGAAAAGTTGCAGAATTTGGAGGCATAATTTGAGCTCCTATAGATGTTTGAAGATGAGAACATTAAATCCTATGTACAGAGAGTGGATGAGTTAGTAGGTGGAATGTGAGGACTTGGTGCTACAGTAGATGAATCTAAGATTGTAAAGAAGATTTTTGTAACTCTCCCTGATGTGTACAATTAAAAGGTATCTACTATTGAAGAATTTGTAGATTATAAGATATATACTAAATATAAGTTATTGGGTACTCTAACATAATTTGAAATGAGAAATCATATCTTAAGAAATGGAACGAAGACATAAACTACTTTCAATTCTTCAAGAGTTGAAGATCCAAATGAAGAGAACCTTGATGATGTAGAAGATAACTTTGTAAGAAGAATGAAGAAGGGCTTCTATAAGTATGAGGGTAATTTACCCTTTAAATTCTTTAGTTGTGGAGGAATAGGTCATTATGCTTCGATATTTCCAAAAAGAGCTAAGAAGAATAAACATAGATTAAGAAAAGAAAACAAAGGGAAGATGATTAAGATAGCATATTATGTGAATGAAGATGTTGGTATTTCTGATGCAGAGTCTAATTATGGATATTTTGATGATAATGAATGTTTGTTCTTGGATATTAAAGATGAATCTACTCTTGCTAATTCTGAAATATGGGTGAAGGAAAGCCCTTTAGAGAAAGATAAAAATACTATGATATCTTCCCTACATGTTAAACAAGAAAGAAGTACTAAGTTATCGATAGTGGATTTTCACATCACATGATTGGTGATAAGATTAATTTTTTCAAACTTGAAAAATATGATGCAAGCTTAGTTAAAATTGGAGATGATACTAGTGCTAAGATCTGTGGGATAGGTTTGTAAGTTTTGATGGAAAGTAGAATACTGATGATGTCTATAATGATAAGGGTTTAATGAATAATCTCTTAAGTGTTGGATAGATGTGTAGTAAAGGATATAATATTGTTTTTGAGAATGTGAGATGTGAAATCTAGAAATGTTCCATAACATTGATTACTACTAGTAAGAAGTCTGAAGGAAATATTTATCAACTTAGGGGTGTTGATAGATAGTTCTTTATGACTTAGATTAATGATAGTTGGTTATGGCACTAGAGAATGTATCACATGAATTTTGATACTATGGTGACGATCAGTGCAGTGCAAGCTATAAGATATCTGTCAAGGATTATGAAGCTTGTTAATGCTATTTGCATGAATTATCAATTTGGAAAGTAAGCTAGAAATAACTTCAAATCAAAGGAATAATCTACTACCTGACTACTGGATTTGATTCATATGGATCTTTGTGGTCCTATAAGAGTGAAAATTCTACAAGGTGACATGTACTTTATGCTTTGATTGATGATTACTCTAGATATTCATGGGTTACTTTTCTTAGAGAAAAATATGATGCATTAGAAATATTCAAGGCATTTAAGGCTATGGTTGAGAATGAAGCAAATTTGAGAATAAAATGTTTGAGGTATGACAAAGGTGGCTAATTCACCTCGAATGAGTTTCACATGTTTTGTGAAGTTCATGGAATAAAAATATAGTTATATGCTCCTAGAACTCCTTAGTAGAATGGAGTTGTTGAAATAAAAAACCAAATGATTCAAGAATTTGTTATATCAATGATTACAGAGGCAGGTCTACTAGAAATTTACTAGAGAGAAGCTATTCATACTGATGTTTATGTGTTCAATAGAGTTCAAGCAAAAGCTAACAGTTCTAAGACTCCCTGTGAGCTATGGTGTGGAAAAATTCCTACTGTCAAGTATTTCAAGATATTTGGAAGCAAATGTCATATTAGACAGGATGAAGAAAATATAGGGAAGTTTGATGCTAGATGTGATGAAGGTATCTTCCTTGGATACTCTACTAGAAGCAAAGCCTACAGATGTTTTATCAAAAGACTGTGAAAGATTGAAGAAAGCACAAATGTCAAAGTTGATGAAGCATTGAAGAATTCAATTGAAGTTGATGGATATGTATCTGATTAAACTAACTGCATAAGAGTAGAAGAATGTGTGGAAGAATAAGAGAAGTAGAATGAAGAAGAAGATGCTCTAGTGGTGTCCCTAAAGACACCTAAATATATGCAGAAAAATCATTCAAAAAGTTAAATCATTGGAGACAAGAGGAAATGAGTATTGACAAGAATAGAGCTACTATTGCTGGTGAAATAAATTTGTGCTTACTTTCTAAAGTTGAACCGAAGATAGTTAGTGAAGCATGTAATGATGAGAATTAGATGAAAGATATGGAAGAACTTATGCATATTGAGAAGAATCAAACTTGGGAATTGATCCCTAGACCAATAGATAAACACATAATTGGATTGAAGTGGGTATTTAGGAACAAGTTCAATAAGAATGGAGAAGTGGTTAGAAATAAGGAAAGACTTGTATGGGTTACTCACAAGTAGAATGTATAGATTTTTAGGAAACCTTTGATCCAATGGAAAGGATAGAAGCTATTAGAATATTTTTAGCATTTTTTTCTCATAAATATTTCAAATTTTATTAGATGGATGTTAATTCTGCATTTCTAAATGGTGAATTAGAAGAAGTCTACATGGAACAACCGAAAGAATTTCAGTTGTTAGATCAACAAGAAATTGTTTTTAGATTAAAGAATGACTTATACAAATTGAAGCAAGCTCCTAGAGCTTGGTATGCAAGGTTAGATAGATATTTGATTCAGCAAGGTTTCAATAAAGTTATAGAAGATAGTAATTTGTACTTTAAAATTGAAAATGAAAAAATCTTGACAATGGTTGTTGATGGAATTATCTTTGGAGGAAATGATACAATGTGCAAGATGTCTATTGAAGAGATGAAAAAATAATTTGAGATGTCCATGTCTGGTAAGATGAATTTCTTTCTTGGGATGCAAATTAATCAAACAAAGAAAGGGATTTTTATTTCACAATTAAAGTATGTAAGAGAAATGTTGAAGATTTTTTGGATGGATGATTCCAAACTAGTATGCACTTCTATGGTGATTGACTAAAAATTGAGTAAAGATGATGGTTCACCTAAGGATGATCAAAGAAAATATAGATCTATGATTATAGGATTGATGTATTTAACTAGTACTATATCATATATCATGCACACAATTTTTCTTATGGCTATATTTTAGGAAGATCCGAGAGAAACACATGTTTTTGTTGTTAAGAGGATAGTCATATATTTGAATGGAACTCTAGATTATGGCTTGTGGTATCCTAGGGATATTGATTTTATAATAAGTGCTTATACAAATGTAGATTGGGTTGGTTGTGTTGATGACAAAAAAAAGTGAAAGTGGTGGTGCATTCTTTCTTGTTTGCAGATTGGTGTCATGGTTGAGTAAAAAGTAAGATTTAGTTTCCTTATCCATTGCAAAGGCTTAGTATATTGTTATGGCATCTTGTTGTACACAATTTTTTTGGATGAGACAAACATTGGAAGATATCAGAGTAATGTATGATGATCCTATTTCTATCTTCTATGATAATAAAAGTACAATTAACATTTCAAATAATCCAATGATGTACTCAAGGAAAAAACATATATCAATAAGCTATCACTTTTTGAAAGAGAAGGTCTTGGAGAATGAAGTGAAACTTGAGCATGTACCTATGAAGGATCATTTTGTTAACATATTAATGAAGGATCTTCCTAAAGATGGGTATGTGCAGGATCATGATGGGCCAAAAAGTGGCAATATTATGGGTATTTGTAGGGTATGTGGCTGATGACTTTTTTTTACCCAAAATTTATGAAACAAAAAGGGTTTTTAGAGGAGATTCTCAGCTTTCCACCAATATAAATTATGCTTTAATTTTAATTTATTAAATAATTATTATTTATTTTCTATTAGAATTATGACTAAAGTCCTAATCGATAGGCTGATTAAAAAACATCTATAACTTTCAAAGAGTATCACATTTTTTCAATCCAAAACATGCATCACATTCTATGCTTCACATACTATAGGATTAAAAAAAAAAATTAAATTTCATGAAGTTTTGACCAAGTTAAGGTGGTCATATGAGTTTTATATTTTTAAAAGTTGTAATAAAAATTCATAATTAATTATTTACTTCAAAAAAATTACAAAAAATGCATCACATCCAAACATGAGTCCTCTACTTATATATAAAATCTTATAAAAAATATTATCATTTTATTATTGTTAGGGTGGTCAGAGACACCTACTTCTTTTTTTCCCTAAAATTTAAGTACTCTGCATTGAAATTTCAAATTTTCACCAAATATATTTTATTTATTTTTAAATAAACCTAGTAATTTAGAAAATACATTCAATTTTATATAGATTCTATTCTTACATATTTTTGAAATAATATAGATAACTTATTCAAATTTTTACATCAAATTGTCTAACACTGATTTTTTTGAATTTTTTGCCACTTAAGGGCATGTTTTTTCCATGATGATCTTGCACATACCCATATAATTTTGAGTATCTTTGGGAGAATTTAAGGGTTATTTCCCCTCCTTTCTTAAACTAGATGCATATGGAGATACATCAGTCTGGTGAGTCTATGGATCTATCTTTCTTCTAGATTGATGTTTGGTGGCTACCTCTTAGGGGGAGTAGGTAGTGTCATGTGGTCAATGAAAGAGTATTTTGTTCTTAATGTCAAAGGGGAAATCAATGTAAAACATATTTTTCCTTTGCCATTGATCTCAAAGGGGGAGAAAGTATCATGTGAGAATATTATTGAACTAAGGGGGAGAATAAAAGAAAGTAAAATAATGGAAAATGTGTTAAAAGATGTTGCATTGTCTTTGATGGTTTTTCACATCATGTCTTGCCATCAATGACAAAGGGGGAGATTGTTGCAAACTTATGAAGGTGTTGTAATTGATGTCAACTATTTAACTAGTTATTGTTGTCATTGATGTCATGAATGATGGTTATTGGTTGTATATGTCAAGGATATTGAGAAAATTGTAATGAAGGAAGGTCATACATATTCAATGTTTGCTCCATGTTTTTCTCCAAGATTTGTTGTTATGCCAATGAGAATTTGAGGTATTCTTCATGGTTGTTGGAAGGTGCTATATCTATATTTTTGGTTTCTGGATCATTGTACAATGTGACTTATGTTCACCATTTGTGGACTGTGCTTTTTTGTGTATTTGGTTGAGGTATGAGAGAAATGTTGTTTCTCTATATTTCTTCTTAATTGACTCTTATAACTTTTTCTTCTCAGGATAAGTTGTTGAAGTCATTTTAAAGCTAATTTTTTTATCTATAAATATTGGTTCATGTTAAGGTTGTGTGTGCTTAATTGATTTATGTGTTTTACACTAGTTTGGCCAATCTTGTGTTTTACACTACTTTCAAAGTTTATGGAAGTTTGTTGAAGCATGTGGGAGGATCACCCTCATTCTAATTCCATTGTAGAGTTTTTTTGGTGTTGACCTAATTTGACTTTGTAAGTGCAAGTGGTGTGTGGCCGACTTTGGATGAGTTTCAAAGTTGAAGATGGTATAAATACAAGTTGAGATGTTTTTGAAGGATGAATGCAAGCAAGATCGATGTGAGATAGATGCAAAATAGTGTGTATGTTGTGTGAGTTTGAGTAGATCATTGTAAAATATAATTGTGAGTTTCCAAAAGAGGTTAGTTGAAGGTGTACTCTATCATTCAAGTTGTGGCAGTGGAAAAAATATCCCTTTTACTTTTCCTCGCTTGTTTGGGCCCTCCTTGTTAACTAAGCTTAATGGTGCTTTGATTTAGTGTTGTAATGTGTTTGAAATATTCACATTAGTTCTTGGGCCTAGGTGAACTAATGAACTTAAAATGGTACCTTGTTAAAGTGTTGTGAAGTGTTGTAACACACTCCACACTTTTTTGAGGTTTTATTAATTAACTAAACCTAATAAATTTCATTTTAACCTTAATCATGCCTTATTTAGAGTTTTTTAGGGTGGTGTAACACACTTTCACAACTTTTCTAGGGTATTGTTAAATAATTAGGCTTCTTTATGCTTTAATTACCCTTATTTTTCATCCACAAACCCTATTTAATGCATATTTTCAAGGATAATACCAACAAAAATCAATATTCAATCATAATTCAAGTGTTTTTAGGTTCTGTGGCCCAAATTTAGGGATCTAGGACTCATACACCACCTTGGGTGTATGAGTCCCAATTAGGTTTTTGGGTCCCAATCCTAGTTTTATACCTTTCTAAACTTTTTTTAATTTGGTCCCATAAATTATGTCTAATGGGGCTTAAACACCACCTTAGGCATATGAGTCCCTTGTGGTCCAAAATAAAAATTAATTCAATTTTTTTGTGGGATTTTATCCTCCTAGATCTAATGTTTGCTTGTAGTTTTGTAATTTTAGTATTTCTTACATAATAATGTATAAATACAAGGTTCTTTCACTCATTTTCACCTGAGTATCCAAGAGATCACCTAGGAATTTTGTGAGAGCATTCATAATAGAAAGTTTGAGTTCACAAGAGCATTCAAGGGTAGATTATCAAGAATTTTAGAGAATTCTTCAAGCATCAAGCATCAATGACAAAGTCTTCATGCATAATGTTTTTTTTTAGCTAACAATTGTGATGTAGGGTTTTATGATTCAAGCTACCATTTAACTCAAGATCTATCACATCCAAGAAAGATTCAAGATCTACATCCATTGGAGCCATCTCATACATGTTTGCAACACTTCATTGCTAGGGTTCGGTGAGTTGCAACATCTCATTTTTTCATTCATCATTCTTCGTTCCTATTTCTTTTCATTTCAAGGTTTGATTACCAAAATGGGGTTTAACCAAGGAAAACCCCTTTCCACTAACAAAACATCATCTTTCCCTCTCCTTAGTGTCTGATTTGCAAGTTCATATTGAAGATACATTGAAGAGAAAGTTTGGAGAAAGTTGTCAAAGTGTTCAAATTAGGGTTCGAATCTAGAAATCAATTGGGAACCACAAAGTAGACCTTGAAGAACAGATTTAGACTTTGAAGTTTCAAAAAACCCTAATTGGACTAATATGCTACTTTTTGACTATGAGTCCCAGTTTAGGTCAATTTCTAGTTTTTTATAGTTTTAGATACCCATTTACTAGATTCCTATTTCTACACAGAAACCTAAATTTGGGACTGATTTACCAAGCCTAGTGTATGAGTCCTAGTTGGTGTTAAATTCATTTTTTTTAGTATTTTAGAGCTTCATCTTGTCATCTTCAGATTTTCAAATGCACACATTTCATCTTGCAACTTTCTATTTTGTTTTACATAATTTTCTAAGTCATTTAGGTAAAGATTACATCATATTAAGGCTAAGAATTACATCTTGCATTGCATTTGTCTTTCCAATCCATAGCTTGGTGGTGAACCCCTTATTAGTTTACAATCATAACCTAGGACATCCCTATTACAATATCTCTTCCTCCTTTGTATTGAGATCATTAGGGTTGTCCTTGAATGAAATAATTGGAAACTGGGTGTGCTCTATGTCCTACGAAAGTATCTCATAACCAATTTTATGTCTTTTAATTTTGGTGAACCTACATTTAATACATCATAATTTTGATTTGGAGTGCATCATAATCCTAGATCTTGCTTGCATTAACATTGCATTAGGATTTCCATTAATTAATTGGCATTCTTTGGTTTCTAAATTTTGCATTAGTGAAAGTGCATATAGCTTGCATTTTTGCATCTCATATCATTAAAAATCATACAAAATTTCAATTTCCATTTAATTTACAGATCATACAACATATTTAAAATCATAGAAATCAATTGAGAATTTTTGAAAATTTTGATAAAAAACCCCACTAGGACTCATATGCCCCTCTGGTTGAATCAGTCCCAGTGCCGATTTTGCACTGCAAATTTCAAAATGAAAAGATTTATTTATGTGCTCATATTTACTATTGATAACTTCATGTTCTAGTTTATATACTTTCTATTTCATTCAATTCATTGCATCTAGATTAAATTAGTTCATCTTGTTCATTGCTTAAATTCAAAATTGCATCTACAAAATTTCATTCCACATTGTTAGATAGTTTATAATTTGAAATTTTCATCATGGATATGTGATTTGGTAAACTTTGGATTTCCTTGAATTTCTTAGTGGATGTGTCAAGTTGTGCTTTTGGAAATGGTCCTAATGAAATTGAACTTACTTATGCTCATTCAGCTCTTAATGCATGTCCTCCTTGAGATGTTGACATCATTGGAGAAGATTATGATAGCATGATTAAATTCCTAAATGGTTTTATTAATAAAATTGAAGCTAATGCATCCTTTTATGCATCCATGGAACAACCAACACCCCCTATAATACCACCACTTTAGATGTTTGGTTACTTACACCCTAAAGTTGAGACAAAATTTGAACCTAAGCTCCCTAGAATAGGTGAACCTTGTTCCTCTAAGCAAGAAAACACTCAACCATTCTATGTTAACAAAGTGAAAGATACTCCCATCAACCTAGAAGATACATATGGAAAAGTATTTACAATCTTGAGAAAGCAAGGATGTGATACAACAAGTGAACATTAAATTTATCATCTCTTAAAGAAAATACCAATTGAAAATACAAAAGGGCTAGGATATCAAGATCCTCCTTCTGATATTAATGTCCTCTTTCCTAAAGAACAACCAATGATTCATAACAATCATAAGCATTATAGGATCATCTTAGATGCTCCTCCTCAACATTCAACTAGAGAAATTGGTGAATCTAGCAAGCGTAGAAGGCCTTACAAACTAAAGAAATTAAAATTCCCATGTCTGCCACTTGAAACTCAAAGAAAATTACAAATACTTCTAAACCAAGGACTTATACTATTACCACAAATGAAAGAAAAGATAAGACTATATTCTAAAAGTACAGATGCTCCACATTATTGATACTATAGAACTCTTGGACATAGTACTGATGAGTGTTGTGCATTCAAAACCATCTTGAGTAAATATCATTTTGATAACGATAATTGGTATCCCGTGATTGTATAACATACCCTTCGGCTCCTTGTCATGTAATAGTTGTAGAATATTGTATTCTCACCATTACATGATCTTCCCATCACCTACCTTGGGTCACTCTTTCTTACACATAGTGGGGGAAATAATTAGATAGCCTTTTTGGGTATGTGTAGGATCATCATGGAAAAAACATGCCCTTAAGTGGCAATGAAAATCCAAAAAAATCAGAGTTAGGAAACTTGACGAAAAAAATTGAATAAGTTATCTATATTATTTCAAAAATATGTAAGAATAGAATCTATAGAAAATTGAATGTAGTTTCTAAACTACTAGGTAAAAATTTGAAATTTCAATGTAGTAGTACTTAAATTTCAGGGAAAAAATAAGAAGTAGGTTTTTGTATGACCACCCTAACCACAATAAAATGAGAAGATTTTAGATATAAGTAGAGGACTCATGTCCCAATGTGATGCATATTTTTTAGTAATTTTTTCCCAAGTAAATAATTAATTATGAAATTTTTATTACAACTTTTAAAAAATATAAAAAACACTTATGTTTGACCACCTTAACTTGGTAAAAACTTCAAGAAATTCAACTTTTTTTTAATACTATAATATGTGAAGCATAGAATGTGACACATGTTTCACATTCAAAAAATGTGATATTGTTTGAAGGCTATAGTTGTGTTTCAATCAGCCTATCAATCAGGACATTAGTCATAATTCAAATATAAAATGAATAAAATTATTTATTAAATTCAAAGTAAAGCATAAAAGCTGAGACTCTCCTTTAAAAACCCTTTTCGTTTCAACAATTTTGGGTAAAAAAAAAGTCGTCAGCCACATACCCTACACATACCCATCATATCACCAGTTTTGGCCCATCATGATCCTGCACATACCCTGTCCTAGTAATGCATTTATCATTGTCCCTTTAGCTAGGTTGACTCACATTTTCCTTACTTGTTTCTTTGCATAATTTCTTTTGTATAATTGTGTGTGCATAGTGTAATCCCCTATAATGTTTTGATTGATGTATCTCTCTTTGTGACATTCCTCTATTTTTACCTTCATTCTTTTGTATGTCATAAATCTTTTTCTTTTTGCATTTTATCCTTTTTTTCCTTGTTTTTTTCCTTTTTGGGATGACGTAAGGAACCGAGACATTCATGTATCTTCCATGTTGACTCAAAATATTTTCCTTCATCTTTTCTTTGTCTTGTGTTTTTCCTTTTATGGATGATGCAAGGAATTGATATATTTATGTCTCTTCCATGTTGACCCAAAATATTTGCCTTTATCTTTTCTTTGTCTTGTGTTTTTCTTTTTGGGATGATACAAGGTGTTGAGACATTCATGTCTCTTCCATGTTGACCTGAAAGGTTTTTCTTTGTTTTCACTCTTTGTGTCATTTTTCTAGTTATATGAGTATTCAAGGAATGATGATAGTTCCAAGCTCTCTAAAAAGATTGTAGAAAGAACATACTAACCCCAAATCCATAGATCCCTTGTGTTTGGATTTTAATTTTTTGGGGAAACCTCTCTCTTTTCTTTGCATGACCTAGCTTTACTTGGAAACATATGATTTGGCATGTAGGGATTTTCAAGTTATATCTCACGCCTTCTTTATTATTAGAATTTTTCATTTGCTACTTTAAAGTAATTTCTCACAGTATGGTGTTTAGCAATTTCTTTAAAGTGGGTGCATACATCGACATTATTCTTTTTCATTTTCCCTATTCATGTTTCATGGTGTAGTTTTCGTATTTCATACGATGTTTTTTTTTTGTGTGGATGACATTGAGTGTGATGTCCTTCAAGAGCATGATCTCCCTTAGCATATTGCATTCCTCTTAGTGTCTTGATGTGACACATTGCATCCCCTAAGTTGTGAATCTTCTATTATTTGATTGGTCCACTCTTCGAGACATTAGGCACAATGTTCCCTAAGTTAAGACCTTGTATTAATTAAGCAAGACTCATTTGAACGTTCCTTATTATTTCATTTGCATTTTTAGTTATATGGCCACCTTGCATAACATAGCTTGCATGCCTATGGAGCCATCCTGTGTGTTCATGAGTTCCAAGCATATGAATTTTTGCTTGCCGCATGAAGCTCAAAGCTCATTGTTTTGTGGCACCTTATCAAATTTATCAAGAGGTATAACTTTGGTATGCTTTGATGGGAATCCAATCTGAGGCATGAATTTCCCTTAGCCACTCATGTGTGTGTGAGTGCATATTAGCCATGTGTGTATGTGTCTCAATTTCTTGGATTTATCACCCAATGGACTGTTGGAAACACAAGGGAAGAAAACTAAGACGGTGGTGGTGAATCAATTGTCATAGAAATTCAAACTTATTAAACTTATTAACCTCATGCTCAAATCTGATTAATAACCATGAAAGCATAAATCATCAACACATTAGAAAAACATATAACACCAAGATTTTTTATGTGGGAACCATGTTAGGGGAAAAACCATGGTGGAGGTTAGTCCACAAGATTATACCTTGTTAAAAGTATAAAGAACAATAAATGGGAATGCACATGCATTCAGGCACAATTCCTAGAGCTCATTGCTCAAATACAACAAGGGTTACTACCCAAAGGAAGACACACTATCTTATAGAAACATTCAGATTACATCTGTAGGATTTGAGTTGGGAAAACAGCATCTACTAATGCCTGATTATAGTTTTGATTAAGCACATGAACACTTATTCACACTCTACTTCTACCTTCTATCAATTAGGAAATTATTCATGCTTTTCATACCCACAGATTCCTTCAAATGGAATAAAAAATCACTTATATATATCTGTAACAAGAGATTACATTGCTACATGTCAGCTTCAACAAAATAATAAAATATATAAAAACTTTCGGCCCAAAAAGAAAAAATCAATGTGAATCAACCAATGTTGGCCACAACATAATGAAGACCCAAAACAACATCCTCAAACACGAAACACCTTGAAAAATTATTCCACAAAGATCCATGAAACACTACAATTACCCTGTCAGCCATGAACATGCAAGTGAAAATCACCAATCGTGAGCACAACTACGACATAGATTTTTAGACACAATGGACTCTCTAACTCTTATAGGGTTTTGCACCTAAAAGGAGAGAGATTGGATCAAAAAATGCTTATGTTACACTCAAATTAGGATGTATGCAATGTGATATGATGTAAATGAACTTAACTAAATGAAATTGGCTAATTAAGATGATCTAAAATGAATGTAAAAGTGCAATTTAAACTATGTATACAAAACAAGCATGATCCCAAGGGTGAGGATGGAAAAGATCATGCAATAGTGAGAATGAAAAGATTCTACAACTATGGAATGAAAGGGCAATGGTGTTTTAAGGGATGAGAGGAAAACAATCAGTATCAGTGAAGTGGTACTTTTCTAGTATCTCATTCAAAGTCTGACATGCTTCTGTACGATGTCCAATAATATGATGATATTTACAATATGGTATATTAGATTTTTCAAGATGAATAACCAGTCTATTGGAAGGTGGTAAAATTATAAAACCTTTGTTCAGAAGAAATTGAAGTCTCTGTTCATATTCGAGTGAAGGATGTGTGGGAAAATTTATCTTCTTTAATTTTTATGGTCATTTACATTTACTAGGTTCTCTTTTTTCACGAGTAGAAGGAAGAAGGGGACCCATAGGGATCCTAACATCATTTTCATTAGGAGAGGATGGGTGTTCACAGGGAAGGAGAATGTTCAAGTGAGGAGGAGGATTCAAGACCACTATACTAGCATCCTGAATTCTCCTAGGTTGAAGGGAATGTTTGTCAGGATGGGAAGGATATTGATATCCTAGTCCAGTTTTATGTGCTTCAATTGGTTGTTGTTCAAAAAGTTGATGGATGTCATTTTCATGTTTTATATCACAACCTTATTTACTCAAAATAGTAAAGCCTTTACCATATGTGTCCTCAAGGTTGATAGGATTGTTTGTGACTATATGCTCATAGAATGGTTGGAAGTGTGGTAGTTGAGAGGAACTAGGTCCACTTGAGGGAGGAACCGTAGGTCCTATGTTGACTTCAGGATGTAAATAAGCAAAGTGATTAGGTGGTGTAATAGTAGGAAATTCTTGTGAGCTCATAGAGGGATAAAAGGTTGTATTTGCTTCTAGGTTGTCAAGGCAATCATTATAGAACTTTCTCATGGTAACATCATCTTCTCCAATGATGTCTACATCATGAGGAGGACAATCATGAGGAGTTCAAGGAGCATGCGATTGTTCAATGTCATTAAGGTCATAGCAAAAGGTACAGTTGGACATGTCTACCAATGATTTGAGGGAGTTCCAAAACTTATTAAAGGAGAATGCCATGATGCCAATAAAATAAGATGCAATAAGGAAAAATAGAGAATCTATAAATGAAAATAGAATGCAAGAACAAAAAATTGTAATGCAGAAGGATGCCAAAGAGATTGTAAAAATGTTGTTTTAGAAATGCAGAGGGATTGATTTGCCCTAGGTGGCGAATGAGTCCCAGGATGTAATTTTTTATGTTTTTTAGAATTTTAAGGATGATTTGAATGCTTTTCAAAATACAAATATAGATGCAGAATGCAAAGTTTCACTTTTTTCAAAGAAATTGAAAGCAAAAATGAAAACTAAATGAATATTTCACTAATGGAAAATGAAAGATCCTAGAATGCAATAACAAATCAATGTCCTAATTGAATGCCAATGCAAATAGAAACTAGGATGCAAGATATGAATGAAATAAGAAGTTTATAATGTTCAAACATTAGGTTCACCAAAATGTGACATAGATTTTTTGACTCAATGGACTCTCTAGCTCTTATAGGGTTTTTCACCTAAAAGGAGAGAGATTAGATTCAAAAATGCTTATGTTACACTCAAATTAGGATGTATCCAAAGTGATATGATGTAAATGAACTTAACTAAATACGATTGACTGATTAAGATGATCTAAAATGAATGCAAAAGTGCAATTTAAGCTATGTTTGAAAACACATTGTGATATGTAAACAACTATGAAAATGAAGAAATTATGCAGAACAAAAGGTATAGGGGTGAATCTGAGTGCACCTAGATGAAATGTGAGCTTTCTGGAGTGTCTAGAATTCTAATGGATTTTAATTATTTTTCATGATGGGACTCCTTCGCCAAGGGTGGCGAATCAATCCCCCTACTAATGAAAAAGTGTCTGGAACTAATTTTTGACAGTCAGGATCTAGAATCTAACAAAATACAGATTTTCAAATTTCAAGTGGGACTCATTCGCCAATAGTGGCAAATCAGTCCTCCCCAAGATTTCTAGAAAATCAGGAGGCAACTCTGCTACACCAAATTTGGAGATGTCTAAATGTCAGGTTGTTCAGATCAGTTCTGCAAGAAATGGATAGAAAACACTCAAAGTGCTTGAAAGGATGATAAGTTGA
This sequence comes from Sequoia sempervirens, assembly GCA_007258455.2. NCBI lineage: Eukaryota > Viridiplantae > Streptophyta > Pinopsida > Cupressales > Cupressaceae > Sequoia > Sequoia sempervirens. The sequence continues at coordinate 221,255,436 of VDFB02058242.1, read as the reverse complement.
CTTGAAGAGCCTAGTTGACTTAATTTTCACTTTTCAACACCTTTAAACCTATTAAATCTACAAAACAAGGCTGTAAATACACATGCAAAAAGGGGAAAAATGTTGAGGGGTTAGTGAATAAGGGTTTGCCTTGGTCAAACCCCACTTTTTTAATCAAACCCAATAGAAATGAATGAAATGTAAAGGAAATGATAAATGAACAACATGAAAGTGTTACTAACTTACCAAGATCTTTATATATGCAAATCTAAAATGATGTCAATGGCTATTTCAAAGTGCTTGAAAGTGTTTCAATTGATGATGTAGAATGTTTGAGTGCTTGAATATATGCTTAAATGTGGAGATTGCTTGAATATCTTAGGAGATGTAGAATGAGGTGAAAAACACTTATTTATATAATTATTTTGTCTTTCTATCCCTTCATACCTTATCATAGGCTGACATGAAGTGAATTTGAATAAAATCCTGAAAGGAAATTTGAAATATTTAGAATTTGGGGCCAAGGGGGACTCATTTGCCACACATGGTGAATGGGTCCCACCTAGGACCTACAACCATGTGTCAGGAAAAATGTTATGTTTAATGTTGTTTGTCGGGAAAAGATCCAAAAATACACTTAATATAAGCATATGAGGGCATAAAAAGACAAAATAAAGCATGAGAAAGGTGTAAATAGTGAAGATGTGTCTAGAAAAGTAGGGAATCTTATTACAAAACTTCAATATAGGACTTGTTGATGAATGAAAAGGTGATTTTTAGGTGAAATGCATTAAATAGAGTCTAGAAGAATGTAGGGATGTCTTACAACACTTCACAACACCTTCACAAGATGTCGTTCTTTGAGTTTTAGTACCTAAATAAGCATGTTCAAGCCATGATACATCATAAAATCAAAGCAATATAGCTCCAACACCATGAAACAAGACCTAAAATACTATTAAAATGATAAGGGACCATTTTTCTATGACACAACAATGATCAATGTAGATGTACAACATAGATAGAGCATGATATGGAAACATCTACAAACATCATGAACCACCAAAGAAGCATCCACAACAACTGAACTTACTAGAATCACATCATCTTCATTCAGGAATACCAACTAAAGCAATAGAAAAACTGTCAGAACACAAATACTCATAACTCAATCAAATCTTCATGTGAATCTCTAAAAATTAATGTGGATAAAATAGTTATACTTGAAAACAAACCCTTTGATCCACAACCTCTAATCATCAATGTACTAAGCTCAACAACATACTAAACTTCACTTCATCACTGACAACTTGCAACTCATTTTATTACAATTTTTTCAATATCCTTAACATATATAGCCTTAAAGACATTAATGGCAATAGTGTTAACATCCATGACAACCACATATCAACAACATCCAACAATCTCCCCCTTTTGCATTGATGGCAACACATGATGTGATAAACACCATCATTGCAACTATCTCTTAGCAATTTCTCCCCATTAGATTCTGGCTAGATTTTATCCTCATCTCTTTCACATGACTCTTCTCCCCACAATTTTTTTCACATGAATCTTCTCCCCCTTTGACATCAATGAAAAAGATACATGTTATGTTTCTCCACACAAGCTCTGAACCACATATCTGAACATCTGACTACTCCCCCTGAGTAGCAGCCACCACAACATCAATCTGAATCAAGATATGACTATGAAATGCATGAACTGATGCAAGTGAATGCATCTTAGTTCTAATTAGGAGTAATTACCCCTAGCTTCCCTCTTAGATACTCAAAATTATCCTTAGGAAAAGTCTTGGTAAAGATATTTGCAATCTGTTCCTTAGTAGGCACATACTCCAATCTGACTTCCTTTTCACTCACCTTCTCTCTCAAAAAGTGAAACTTGATATATATATGCTTGGTCTTTTAATGCAACACTGGATTCTTAGAAATATTAATTGCACTTGAATTATCATAGAATATAGCCATAGGTTGATCATACACAACTCTAATATCTTTTAACATCAGCTTCATCCACAACACTTGATTATTGTTGTTAGCAGCAACAATGTATTCTTCCTCTACAATAGATAAAGAAATGGCATTCTACTTCTTACTTAACCATGAAATCAGATTCTTACCCAGGAAAAATTCACCACTACTAGTGCTTTTTTTGTCATTCACATCTCCTACCCAATCAACATCAGTAAAATCACTCAAAGTAAGATCATCATCTTTAGGATACAACAACCCAAAATCAACTGTCCCCTTCAAGTATCTGAAAATCCTCTTCACAACAATCACATGAGATTCCTTAGGATCAACATGAAATCTTGCAACAATGCATAAAACATTCATGATATCAGGTCAAATAGAGCAATCCACCAATCATCTATCTATATCTATTTTGATTTTCCTTCAGAGAATCATCATCTTGTGTCAACTTACATCCTGTCACCATAGGTGTACCAACTAGCTTTGAATCTTCCATACCAAACTTCTTTATCAATTCTTTCACATTCTTGGACTGAGATATAAAGATCCCTTTATCTAACTTAGTAATTGTCAATCCAAAAAATAATTTCATCTCTTTGATCATATACATCTCAAACTCACTCTACATCTCATTAGCAAACTTCATGCACAAACCATCATCTCCTCCAAAAATGACTTTAACAAAAAAGACTTCAACAATCAAATCTTTATCATGATCAATCTTGAAATAAAAATGACTATCAATAGTACCTTTGTTAAATCAAAGCTTCAACAAACACTTGTCCAATCTAGCATACCATGCACTAGGGGCTTGCTTAATTCCATACAATTCTTTCTTCAACCAACAAAAAATATCTCCCTGATCAGTCTATTGAAATCCATCAGGTTGCTCAACATACACTTCCAATTTTCCATTTAGAAATGTTGACTTGGCATCCATCTGATAAACCTTGTAGTTTTTGTAAGCAACATAAGCAATAAATAGTCTCACAACTTCTTTCCTAGCAACAAGGGAAAAAATTTCTTCAAATTCAATTCCTTCTATCTGAGAATATCCTTTACACACTAGTCTTGCTTCGTTTCTAACAACTTCACCTTGCTCATTCATTTTGTTTCTAAAGACCCATTTAATTCCAATTACATTTTTGTCCTTAGGTCTAGGAACAAGAATCAATGTATCATTCTTCTAATTCTGCAGTAGTTTTTCTTTCATTGCTTCTACCCAATGTTCATCTTTGCATGCTTCATTCACACTATTAGGCCCAGTCTTAGAAACCAAACAATATTATTTTGTAGTTTTTATCCTAGTCTTAGCACCTTTGTTCTTATCACCTATAATTTGATCTTCTGAATGATTTAGTCTCACATAGCTTGGAGTCTTAGGATGTTCTTGAACTTTAGGCTCTTGTGATCTCTCTTCTACACTTTCACTAGTTCCTTCCTCTTGATTTTCTTGATTCACCGAAATGATCTAAACTTGATTTGAAGTTTGAACTTTCTTTCCTTTATCTAAACTATCATTCTACTCATCTGAATCATATCCATGGGTTCTAGATGGTCTAACTATCTCTTCATCAACCTTGACATTTTAACTTTCAACCATTTTCCTCAATCTCTTATTGTAGCATCGGTAAGCCTTACTTTTAGTAGAGTAACCAAGAAAGATTCCTTCATCACTCCTACAATCAAAATTTCCTATATCTTCATCTCTTTTGATATAGCATTTACTCCCAAAGATTTTGAAGTATCTAACAGTAGGCTTATGACCATTATCACCTTTGACTTGTACCCAGTTGAGTGTGTAAACAACATTACTCATAACTTCTCTCCAATAGATATGTGGGACATTTCCTTCTAGCATCATAGTTCTAGTAGCTTCTTCAATTGTCCTATTCTTCCTTTCCACAACTCCATTTTGATGAGGGGTCTGTGGTGCAAATAATTGTCTCTTTATCCCATGTTCTTCACAAAAAGAATTAAACTCATCATAAATGAATTCACCACCTCTATTTGATCTCAAACATTTGATCCTTAGACCTGCCTCTGTCTCAACCATAGCCTTAAAAATATTGAACTTCTCTAGAGCTTCAAATTTCTCCCTTAAGAAAGTAACCCACATCATTCTAGAATAATCATCAATAAGCAACATGAAATACATGTATCCTTGTAAAATTATAACTCTAGAAATACCACAAGTCAGTATGCACAAGCTCCAACACTTCATTTGAACAATGTTGTTTTCTCCAAAATGAAATTCTAGTTTTCTTCCCTAACTGGCATTCCTTGCATATAGCATTAGTAGGTTTTATCAACTTAGGAAGATCTCTCACTACCTAAGTAGAACTTATCTTGATAATATTGTCAAAGTTAACCTGACACATTCTCCTATGCCATAACCAACTTTCATCAACTTGAGAAATCAAACAAATTTTACTAGTAGCACTCAGGTGAAAGATATTACCTTTTTTTGTACCTGATGCAATCAAATTTTTAGAACTTCCCAATATTCTGCACTTTCCATCCTTGAACTAAAGATTATATCCCTTGTCAACCATCTATCCAACACTTAAAAGATTATGCTTCAAGCCTTCCACATATAGGACATCATTAGTATTATGCTTACCATTAAGAGAAATTCATCCTCTACCATGGATTACACCTACTTTGTCATCACCAAATCTTACAACGTGACCATAATACTTTTCCAAGCTCACAAATTTACTTTTATCACCTATCATGTGATGAGAGCATTCACTATCAATCACCCATTCATCTTTCTCTTCAACTCGAGCAGATAGGGCTTTCTCCACATTTGTTCAATTAGTAGATTCAGTAGACACAAGATTATTCTCCCTGCTAGAAATAAATACCCATTTGTCCTCACTTACATTCCCTTTATCAGATTCATCACCTATCATACCTTCATTAGCAACATAAGAAAACTTTCTTTGAATTCTAGGCTTGTTAGGTCTTGACTTGGGAACTCTTTCCGAACACCTTGATGCAAAATGACCTATCTTATTACAAGAAAAACATTTAATAGGAAACATCCCTTTATACTTACCTTCTCCTATGGCTTCCCTTTTGACAATAAGTGCTTAAATATCATCTAGTTTTCTCTCCTCTTCTTCAATCTCTCTCATTTTCTCCTCATACTTGAATATCTTTCTAGAAGAACTTTCACCCAAATCATATCTTCATTTATCTCTTCCAGAAGTAGTAGCCTTGAATGCAGATTTTTTCTTTGGGAGAGCATCACCAAATTCACTCAACTCAAAAGTAGTAACCTTACAAATAAACATATCTCTAGTTACATTTGTCACAGTTCGGAGCTCCTCAATAGCAGTAGCTTTGAATTTGTATGCAACATGCAAGGATCTAAGCACTTTAGCAACAATATCTGATTCTTCCAATTGTCCACTAGCACATCTGATACTGTACACAAGTTCATTCACTCTTTGCATGAAAGAAGTAATGTTCTCATCATCACCCATAATCAATGTTTCTTATTTCCCTTTCAAACTTTGCAACTTTACAATCTTCACATTAGCATCACCTTCATGCAAATTTTCCAACTTTTTCCAAATCTCATAAGCAGTCTTTAGATCCATCACATTTTTCATCTCAGAATCAGTCAAAGCACTCAACAATGCTTCCTTAGCCTTGATATTGTACTCAACATCCTTAATCTCAGTAGTAGTAGAAAGACCATTTTGTGGGATAACATACCTATTTCTTGTAATGTTCCAATAGGATTCACCAATTTATCTCAGATGGCACTCCATTCGAGTCTTCCACAGAGAATAATTTTTTCCATCAAATCTCAGACTATCCTTCTTATATGTAGCCATCCCGGATCACTTCAAGCTATTAAACTTCTTCCAAGGAACCTTCTCTAATACCAATTGTTGGCAACATAAGGGCAGACAACTGAGAGGGGGGTTGAATCAGTTGTTAGAAAAATTCAAACTTATTAAACTTTTTAACCATATTCTCAAATCTTATTAATAACCATGAAAGTATAAATCAACACATCAAAAACACACATAACACCAAGATTTTTTACATGGAAACCCTGTTAGGGGAAAAACCACGGTGGAGGTTAGCCCACAAGATTATACCCTATTAAAAGTATAAAGAATAATAAATGGGAATGAGCATGCATTCAAGCACATTTCCTAGAGCTCACTACTCAAATACAACAAGGCTTACTACCCAAAGGAAGACACACTATCTTACCGGAACATTTAGATTACATCTGCAAGATTTTGAACTGAGAAAATAGCATCTGGTAATGCTTGATTATAGTTTCGGTTAAGCGCATGAACACTTCTTCACACTCTTCTCACTCTTCTTCACACTCTATTTCTTCCTTTGAATGATTAAGACATTACTTTTGCATTGCATACCCACACATGCCTCAAAATTGAATAAACAATCATGTATATATAGCTGCAACAAGAGATTATATCGCTACATGTTGGCTTCAACAAAATAATAAAACATATGCAAAGTTTTGGCCCAAAATAATAAATAATTTTCAATACGAATCAACCAATATTTCTGAAAACATAATGAAGACCCAAAACAACATCCTTGAACATCAAACACCTTAAAAAATTATTCCATGAAGATCCATGACAGACTACAATTACCCTATCGGCCATGAACATGAAAAACATGAACACTCGAGAAAATTACCAAGTGCGAGTACAACGATCAATGCAAAAGTGCAACATAGATAAAGCATGATCTAGAAATATCCACAAATATCATGGACCACTAGAGAAGTATGAGAAACAACTGAACTTACTAGAATCGCATCATCTTCATTCAAGAATACTAACTAAAGCAACTGAAAAACTGTTAGAACACAGATACTCATAACTCGATCAAATCTTCATACGGATCTCTGAAACTTAACATGGTTAAACTAGATATACTCAACAACAAACCCTTTAATTGAGAACCTCTAATCAACAACTTACTAAGCATGAAAACATACTGAACTTCACTTCATCACTGACAACCTGCAACTCATTTTATTACAATTTTCTCAATATCCTTGACATATAAAGCCTTAAAGACATTAATGCCAATAGTGTTGACATCAATGACAACCACATATATACAACATCCAACATGGAAAACCTAAAGGTTTTTTTACTTAGAGTGAGCATGCATTTTTCAAACAAACATCCTAGATTTGATCCACATCATGATGGAAAAATGGTCAAAGCTTGATCCACCCCTATTTTTCCTTTATTCTTCTTTAATTTTATTTGGAAATTTCTACTTGTTCCTTTTTGTTGCTCTTTATATCATTTTCATGTGTTTCCTTTTGTTTCTATGTTGGTTTTCCATGGGATCCCTAATCTCAGGGGCTTGATCACCCCTCTTGATCGTTGTCATCCTATTTTACCAGCATTGGTGCATTTGGACCCCACTTGATGTGTGTATGTCTAGTTTAGTGTGAGTTTGAAGCAAGTTCATCCTCTCACTAAAGTGGGGGCTAAATGTGGCAATGAAAAAAGTATCCCTTTTAATTTTCCTTTCTTGTTTGGGCCCTCCTTGTTAACTAATCTTAATGATACCTTGATTTAGTGTTGTAATGTGTTTGACACATTCACATTAGGTCTTGGGCCCTTGTGAAATAATGAACTTAAAATGGTACCTTGTTAAAGTGTTGTGAAGTGTTTTAACACACTTTCACACTTTTCTAAGGTTTTATTAAATAACTAGACCTAATAATTTTTTTTTAACCTTAAGCATGCCTTATTTAGAGTGTTGTAAAGTGTTGTAACACACTTTCACACTTTTCTAAGGTTTAATTAATTAACTAAACCTAATAAATTTTGTTTTAACCTTAATCATGCCTTATTTATAGTGTTGTAAAGTGTTGTAACACACTTTCACACTTTTCTAAGGTCTTATTAAATAATTGGGCTTCTTTATGCTTTGGTTGCCCTGATTTTACATCCACAAGCCCCATTTAATGCATCTTTTTGAGCATAATTCTGACACAAATCAATATCCAGTCATAATTCAGGTGTTTTAAGGTTATGTTGAACATATTTAGTGATCTAGGACTCATACGCCACCTTGGGTATATGTGTCCCACCTATTTTTTTGGGTCCCAATTCTAGTTTTACACCTTTCTAAGAATTTTTGAATTTGGTCCCATAAATTATGACTAATGGGATTCATATGCCACCTTGGGCGTATGAGTCCTGTGTGGCCCAAAATCAAAATTAATTCAATTTTTTGGCAAGATTTTATCCTCCTAGATCTAATGTCGCCTTGTAGTTTTTTAATTTTGTGATTTTTTGCATAATTAAGTATAAATACAAGGTTCTTTCACTCATTTTCACCTAAGCATTCAAGAGATCACCTAAGAATTTTGTGAGCTAATTCATAATAAAAAGTTTGAGTTCACACAAAACTTCAAGTTCTTACAAGAGCATTCAAGAGCATTTAAGGCTATATTATCAAGAATTTTAGATCATTCTTCAAGCATCAAGCATCATGTCAAATTCTTCATGTATCATGTTTTTTTTGAGCTAACAATTGTGATCTACAGTTTTATGATTCAAGTTACCATTCAACTCAAGATCTACATCCATTGAATCTATATCATACATGTTTGCAACACTTCATTACTAGGGTTTGTTGAGTTGCAACATCTCCATTTCTATTTCATTTCATTTCAAAGTTTGATTGCCAAAATAGGGTTTGACCAAGGTAAACCCCTTTCCACTAACAAAACAAAAAAAATTCCTCTCTTTAGAGTGTGATTTGTAGGTTGAGATTGAATATACATTGAAGAGAAAGTTTGGAGAAAGTTGTTAAAATTGTCATCTTGCATTAGAGATACTTGGAGGACTTCTACAAGTTGAAAATTAGGGTTTCATATCTAGAAATTGATAGGCTATCATTAGGTCCCATTACTTTAGAATATAAAATTTAATTTTTCGACCAGGTAGTATTCAAGGAAATTTGTAATAGAAGAAGTTCAGAGTATCTCTCTTAGGTTTTCTAACTTTTAAGAACAATTTAATATTAATTCTAACTTCAAACTGTCTAACTATAAAACTGTAAAGCAATTTATTCCTAAGAAAAAAGGAAATGTTTAAACTGAATGCATAAGAAACCTAATTTAGAAAGCATGATGACTAAATTGAAAAGTACAGAAACATCTAAACTTAGAAGCTAAGAAATTATAAAAGCAGAAAAACTTATAACAATCCATAAAACATCTTCTTAACAATAAAGATTCTAATAGTTAATAATAGAAACTACAGAAGTGAAAAGAAACAAATACTTCAAAACTAAAATTTCATAATAGTAAATTAAATGATTCTCTACAGAACAACATAATAAAAGAAAACAATTATCTACTTAAGTCATCTCCCATCGAGTGGCTAACTCATGGGTTATCACATTCATTCTTAGCTCACATTCACAATTATTTCAAAAACACTTCTATCAACTGTAATTATCATCCATAACTCATAAGTTAGAAATTTTAGATAACAATCTCTTTATTCAAAAACCTCGAAAACATTCTGACAATATAACATTACTTTTTCACTGTATATCTTACTTCTAGAGATCATGTCTTTTACAGAGAAACTATAACTAAATCTTATAGTTCAAATGGTATGGATAACCATTGAAAATATCTAAAATAGATCTACGAATAACTCATATGTCTTTAAAAACCGTACATAGTATTTAAGAGGCTCAAGTCGAGCCATAAAGTCTTTAACTCAAAGGATAACAGAAATAACAACTTTAAGAGTAACTATATCTTTAGTCCATCACCCTAAAGTTTGGGAGCATATTTCCAGCATATATCTTCAGCCTATTCTGGAGCACATGCTGGCTAGATGCTTCTAATATGCAACTTTGATTGATCGATTATTATCTACAAAACACTTAAAATAACCCATTAAATCTATATTGGCAAAATACATCAAGAAATCAAAAGAAATAAAGTTTATACAATTTCTCACTAAAAATTAAGCAATTATTTCTCCTAAAATTTAATTAATTGGTAGAGGATAGAGATTTACATATATGAACTAGGTCTTTATGGTAATATCATGATGATCGAGCTTATTTTTTACCTCATCAGAAATCAATTGGGAAGCACAGAGTAGACCTTGAAGACCAAATTCATTCTTTGAAGTCTTATAAAACCCTAACTAGACTGATACACCAGTTCTGGTATGAGTCCCGCTTTAGGTCAATTTTTAGGTTCTTACAGTTTTGGATACCCATTTGCTAGATTCTTGTTTCTACATAGAAACCCAAATTTGGTACTGATTCACCCAACTTGTCATATGAGTCCCAGTCAACATTAAAGTCATTGTTTTCAACATTTCAAAGCTTCATACAGTCATCTTCAAAATTCCAGGTGCACACATTTCATCTTACAGCTTTCTATTTTGTTTTACATATTTTTCTAGTTCATTTAGTTAAAGAATACATCATATTAGGGTTAAGAATTACATCTTTCATTGTATTTTTCTTTCCAAGCCCTAGCTTGGTGGTGAAACCCTTATTAGCTTACAATCATAACCTAGGACAACCCTATTGCAAGATCTCTCCCTCCTTTGGATTGAGATCTCTAAGGTTATCCTTGAATGAAATAATTAGAAAGTTGGTGTGCTTTATGTCCTAAACCATATGAAAGCATCTCATACCCCATTTTCTATCTTTTTATAAGCATATCTACAAGAGTGTGAGTGAATTTAGGTGGAAATTTCTATTGTATTGAGAATATCTTCTCTCTATAATAAATATCTTCTATCTTCTTTGTAATTATATGGTAGTGAGCGCTCTGAGTGGTTAACACTTGCTAGATAGTGAGTCCCGATCTGTATAGTAAGTCATGTTTTCGTAGTGATCCTTCTCTGGCAATGAGCCTTTGCATTTAGTTTTTGATATTCTCTATATTGTGAGTTAATCCTCACCATTGTTTTCCCCTCATTGGGTTTTCCATGTAAATATTGCATTATTGTATGTGTGATGTTTTCCATTTTCTTCTTTTACACTTAATGATTAATCACATTATCATAGTAAAGGATTTGTGAATGATAATTGATCTAATCTCTAGAGGAAGTTCTTAAAGGTTAATTTTTTTTTACAACTGAATCACACCCCCTCTCAATTGTCTTATTTATCACTATGTGAATGGAATACTCTCCTTTTATTCCTAGAAAACTTAGATGTTATACCTTGAATGTCCTTATTTCTTGGTTACAATTGTCAAATTATTTTTCATGTGTATTTCTTTTCTTGCTTTTCTATGACTATGTTTTAAAATGTTGCCCTTTTAGATCAATTATTTTTGAAGTGACTACCTTGTATATAATAGGGTAGGTGTATTTTATTTAGCTTTAAAATGTAGTCACTTCTTTAATGGCCTCAATATTAGTTCCCATAAATGCTTCAAGTCACTACAAGCCTTTCATAGTTAATACACAGTCATTAATTCATAGTCCTTGACTACCAAAAACCTAGTGTCAATAAAGTTAAGGTCTTCAATTTCATAGTCTATTAATAAATTGTTTGTATTTGAATCCTTAAATATAAATAATAATAGAACTATTCCCTCTTTTATATGCCATTTTCCTCTTTATAAACTCAATTTTCAAATTATTCATGGGTTTGTGTAGGATCATCATGGAAAAAATAGGGCCTTAAGTGGCGAAAAATTTAGAAAAATCAGAGTTAGGCAACTTGACATAAAAATTTGAATAAGTTATCTATTTCAAAAATATGTAAGAATAGAATCTGTAGAAAATTGAATGTAGTTTCTAAACTACTAGGTTTATTTAAAAAAATAAAATTCTATTTGGTGAAAATTTGAAATTCCAATGCAATAGGACTTAAATTTCAAGGAAAAAATAAGTAGGTGTCTTTCTAATCACCCTAACCACAAAAAAATGATGATATTTTTTTATAATATTTTAGATATAGGTAGAAGACTGATGTCCCAATGTGATGGATATTTTTTTGTAATATTTTTCCAAGTAAATAATTAATTATGATTTTTTTATTACAACTTTTAAAAATATAAAAAAATTGTATGTCTGACCACCTTAACTTGGTCAAAAGTTTATGATTTTTTTTTTTTAATCCTATAGTATGCAAAGCATATAATGTGATGCATGTTTTGGATTCAAAAAGTTTCATACTGTTTCAAAGCTATAGATGTTTTTTAATCAGCCTATCAATCAGGACTTTACTCGTCATTTAAATAGAAAATGAATAATAATTATTTATTAAAATCAAAGTAAAGTATAATTTATATTGGTGGCAAGCTGAGAATATCCTTTAAAATCCCTTTTCGTTTCATCAATTTTGGGTTAAAAAAAATTCATTAGCCACATACCCTACACATACCCATCATATCACCACTTTTTGGCCCATCATGATCCTGCACATACCCTCATGGTGAAAACTCCTATGATTGTGGTTGAATTTTCCTTGATAGTCCTATTCCCTTACAAAAAGGACTATCCTTTCATAACTTTGTTGCCCTCCATTCATGGTGTATTGTGATGCTTCATGTCAGGAACTGCTATATTGCCATCTTGGACTGTCCAATTTCAATGCAACTATATACCTTGTCATGTATTTTTTATTGTTATCTTTGCTCATAGGTCTATCCCATTGAACATGGTTTATCCCTTTTTCCTTTGTACTATGCATGGCTTCTTAATTTCTTGACAAAAATTTAATCACATTTCTTGCTCTTTTCTTTGTCTTTTGTCTCCTTTGTTAATCAATTGGTAATAGTGGAGTGTTACTTTGAACTCTTCCCTTTTGTCATTCTTTTTATTGAATTTCCCTCATGACTATGCTTCTACTCTACATGAACTCTGCCTTCTATGATTTTCCATTTTCAAAGGACAGTCTTTGACCCATGAATGCTCCTTTAATGTCTTCAAGATGCATTGATATGTGAACTACTATCATATAATTTTGTAGTGTAGAAAAATCTATCCCTTTACATTTTCTCATTTGTTTGGGACCTCTTTTTTGAAATGAACTTAATAATTCTTTAATTTAGTGTTGGTAAATCTACCCCTTTACATTTTCACACTTATTTGGGTCCTCTTAATTAAATTGAGTTTAATTATGCATTAATTGCACCTTTTATTTATTTAGAATCCTAATTAATTACATTTTCTAAAGGGGAAACCTGACAATAATTAATGCCTAAACATAACACTTTACATTGAGCAATGTGGGTTCTAGGAATAGGGACTTGGGACCCATTCACCCAAGGGTGAATGGGTCCTCCCTAGACCTTTTGACCTAAATTTAAATTATGTTTTAGTAGTATTTTAATGTTTTCAAATCTATAATTCAATTTTGGCTTGTGATATTTGAATTTCAAGAAGGATAAATACCTATAAATACAAGGTTATTCCATTAAGTTTCACCTATAATTTCAAGGGAAGCAACCTAGCAATCTTATGAGAGTTTTATAAGAATCATTCAAGCATTTCAAGAGAAACCAAATGCATTCAAGAGTAGATATATCATATAATTTTTCAGCATTCAAGATCTATTCATCATGTCAAATTCTTCTTGCATCATGCATGTTTTTGGAGCTAACATTGTGATGTAGGTTTCAATATCAACTTCAAGCATTCAAAGATTTATTTAAGTGTCAAAGATCCACATCCAATTTATCCATTTCATGAAAGTTTTAGGCCTCCTAAGATCTCCATTATCAATTTTCATTCAAGTTTTTGTTGAGTGGTAACATATTTTTGTTCATTCTTCATTTCCTCTTTCATTCATTATTTCATTTCAATGTTTTATTACCAAAATGGGGTTTGACCAAGGCATCACCCATTCACCCAAAACAAACATTTTTATCTCTTTTGTGTGTGATTTCATATTTAGGGTTAAGAAGACTTGAATACCTTTTGAAAACATGAGGAGAATGATTGAATATGAACAAGGAATAGATATTGTTCATAGCTTAGCTCACATTATTAATAAAAATTACCCTACCATGACTAGTTTTTCTCAATATTTTGGGTATACTCAAATTCAAGGTGGAATTCCAATTCCTCCTACAACCATAACCTCTATTATGTTTGTTACAACAACCATACAACCTACTAGCAATTCAATACTGCCTTGGGCATTTCCACTGGGAATCCCTTTACCTTTGTGCATTAAAATCTCATATCTCCTAATCTATCTCCCCTCACAAACTTACAAGCCACTTACCCTTTGAATACATATACACCTCCACCTTATTCACCTCCATCTCACAAAATTAACAATGATCCCATCCTTAACACACCTTTGCAAAAAAAATCATCTGTCCAACAACAAATTGCTACATTAAGTCAAAATCAAAATCTCCAAACTTAACAATATGTCAAAACAAAGCCCTTATCCTTGTAGATAATGAGAACACAAATTCCACAAGGTATAGAGATTCCTAGATTTGAGAAATACAGTGGGAAAGAAGATCGTGTTAGCCTTGTTTCTGCATATACAACCCTATGTAGTGACTTCATTTTTGAGGATAAACTCTTGGTTAAACTCTTCCTTAGGTCATTGAAGGATATTGTACTTTGGAATGATTTGTCTCCTTACCAAATAATTCAATACGTTAATTCAATGAACTTATTGATGCCTTCTTCAATCACTTACAAATACATATGGGTCCTAAGATGACCTTAGCTGATTTAATGATAAGTAAACAAAAGGATGATGAAAAGGTCATTAATTTCATATCATGATACCAATTGCTTTACTCAAAATTAAACATTAAGATTCTCGATGTTGACCTTCAAAGAATTTTTATTTTCAATTTGCAAAACAATATCCAAGCTAAAATTGAGATGTTGAAATTTCCCTCGTTCACATAGTTGTGTACCACTCTTCATGATTACCAAAATTTAGTTAATGGTCATGAAGTGAAAACTTCCTTTAGTCATCGTAAAAAGTTTGAATCCACACATCATAACAACTATCAACCATTTAAGGAAAAAAAAAAAGCACTTTTTACAACTTAATCCACCTCAAATAACTCAACATGTTGATAGCCAAGTGGCTACTATAAAAATAGATAATTCACCCCTCTACCTAATACCCTTCATAATATCATGTTGAAGCTCTTAAACTAGAAACTAATTTCCTTCCCTCATGTTAGAGCTCTTGATCCTACTAAACCTTTACCTCCTAACTATAAACAAAACACCTATTGTCATTTTCACAAAAACTAAAAGACATGATACGAAATATTGCAAGCATGTAAAACATATTGTACAAGACCTCAAATTGATTCTAATCATATTAAAATTGGTGGTTTTATTGATCAAGGTAATAATTTTTTATCCCTCCCTCATCAAAACTTTCAAATATTTACTAATCCTATTCCAAATCATAACATTTACTTTGTCAAAGCTAGTGAAACAAAGAATGATATGATGAATGTTGACACGAATCATGAAATCATGAAAAAAATTAACAATCTAATTGGATTCATTGAAGTTTAACCTTGTAAGGGCATAACCAAAGTGTCACTTGACATTTGTTTCTCACAATATGACATAATAAAACATGCACCCGATGGTCCTATTTACATGGCTAGAAGAATCATTGGCAAGCCTACTAATGGGGTAAATTAATTGATCATGTTTGTGTAGAGAATGTGATCACTGAAGAATTCTGATTTGTGCATGAGTTTTATCAATATACTTATCAAAATCTAAAAGAATGGATCAAAACAAATAATGGTTTTCCTTTCCCTACAATAGGTTCGATAAATCTCTCTCTAAAAGTTGGACTTAAAACAATAAGTGTCTCATTTTCAATCATCCCATCATCAAACCAATTTTGTGTAAAGTTATTCTATCCATGGCTTTGCTCCATGAATTTTATCCCGTCAATTATTCATAAATGCTTAAAGTTTCCATTTGGTAATGAGATATTTACTATGCATCATAGTGGCTTTAATCCTATTTCTTCCCATGGGAATTTCTCATTGGATTTATTTTGGACCAAACCCATGGAACTTATTCAGCCTTGTGAGGACTTATTTTTAAAATCCTATTAATTTTTTAATAAAAATAAAATAATAGATTTATCCCTTACCAATATGCCTCAACCCATGATTAAGCCTCCTATCTTTGAGGAAACCATGATTGAGCCAAAATCCCTTTCAAGTAACCAAGACCAATCCATAGAAAATCCTTCACCTATTTCCTATAAGAGACCACGAGATAACCAAATAAGTCTCATTGTGCCTCCTAAAATAAAAAAAGTTTACAAAGCTAAAGAGAAAGTGGTTGAACAACCTCCCATGGTTCCTTATGTTCCTCCCTTAATAAATGAAAATAAACCTATGGTAGATAAACCTTCTCCTACAAATCACAACTTGAAAATCAAATGGAAAGGAGCTAAAATGCTAGAGTGCAAGCATATACACCGTGCTATTGCTCACTTGCTACAAGAAAAAGAAGAAAAGATCAACAAAAAAAAATTAAAATCCAAACTTACCTCAAGAAATGCATAAATCTCAAACACAACATGAACAAGAGCCTTCTATGGATATTATCATTAGACATTCTATTGTGATTAACTTGGATGATGATAATGAAATTGTAAAAATTGATGAACAAGTGCATAATGAGTCGAATTCATTGTTTTCCTCTTCCATGAGCTTAAATGATAACAATTGTGATGATCCTCCTACAAAGACTGATTCACCATGTGCTAAACTTGGTGATTGTCCTAGTTTGGAACTTGACGTTGTCCCTTTGGCTAGTTGTTTTCCTTCTACACATGATGAACAAGATTGGGATGCAAATGACTTGCTATAGGTTGACTCGCATTTTCCTTACTAGTTTTGTCTTTATTTTATTTTTTATGTGTCTTCATGTTCATTCCTCTATTTATATTTACATTCTTCTATATGTCATAAATATTTATCTTTTTATTTATCTTTTGTTTTCCTTTTAGGGATTACACAAGGTGTTGTGACATTTAGGTCTCTTCCATGTTCACCCAAAATATTTTTCTATCTATGTGTCATTATTCAAGTTCCATGAGTTATGTGGGGAATAATGATGTTTTTGAGCTCTATAATATCATTCTAGAAAATACATATGCTGACCCTAAATCTATGGATCCCTTATGTGTAATTTTGAATTTTCATTTTAGGGGAAACCCCTCCCTTCTTCATGATGTACCTTCATTTGGAAATATATGACTTGGCATAGGGATTCCCAAATAAGCTCTCATGTCTTCTTTATTGTTAGCATTTATTATTTTATACTTTAATGTAATTGCTCATAGTATGGTTTTAGCAATTTCTTTAAAGTAGGGGCATACATTAGCATTATCATTTTTGGAGATCTTGGACTATATCCTACTTTTCATTGTGTGGTCTTCTTACTTCTTGTGGTGTTTCTTCTTCTTGGTTGAGTCATTGGGTCTGATGTCCTCTAAGAGTGTGACCTTTATTGGCATACAACTTGCCTCTAGTGTTGATGCTATGCATTGCATTCCCTAAGTTGTGAACCTTTTATGGATACATTATGCAAGATGTTCCCTAAGAGGAGACCTGACATGAACTAACAAAAACCCCTTTGAGCATGTCTTATTCTACTTGCAATTTTTTTATAAGTGTTTAGAATAATGCATCTTGCTAAGCCTTAAAAGCTCAATGTTTGTATTGTGTGGTGCTTTATTAATGTTATCAGAGGTATAAATTTGGTCTGGTATGTGATCCTAATAATATTCTCTCATTTTCCACTCTTGGGGACTCAACTAGTGGACAATGGATTTCACTAAACCATGTGAGTGTGCATTTATTGTTTACATAGTGGACAACAAGTTCCACTTGTAAAAAATTTTAGACAAACAATTGAGGCATGATCCAGATCAAGTTGGACAGTCAATACTTGATCCTTCCCCTTTTTATTTTTATTTTTCTTTCTTTCTTTAATTCTTTGACATTGTATGATTGAATATCTTGTCATTTGTTGGATATATATGTTTAACATAGGCATGTGTCTCTTTGTGCCTTTTTTGGTTTTACCTTGAGATCTTATATTTTGGGGGCTTGATCATCCTCCTTGATATTTTCCATCTTATCTTTCCAACTATTGTACAATTATACCTCTATTGATTGTCTACTTTAGTGTGAGTTTGATGCAAGGTCATCCTCTTACTAAAGAGGGGGCTAAATGTAGTCTAGGAAAATGTATCCCTTTACATTTTATCACTTGTTTGGGCACTCCTTTTTTAAATGAACTTAATAATTCCTTAATTTAGTGTTGGTAAATGTACCCCTTTACATTTTTACACTTATTTGGGCCTCTTAATCAAATTGAGCTTAATTATGCCTTAATTATCCCTTTTATTCATTTACAAGCCTAATTAATTGAATTTTCAAGAGGGGAAACTAGACAATAATTAATGCCTAAACATAACACCTTACATTGAGCAATGTGTGTTCTAGGAATAGGGACCTGAACCATAGATTTTTTGCACCAATGCACTTCTCTACGTCTTCTAGGGTTTTTCACCTAAAAGGAGAGAGGTAGGGCCAAAAATGCTAAAGAGTTCATTCAAATTATGTTGTGTGATGTAATTTAAGCTAAATGAAGTGAACTAAATGAAATTAATTGATCTATATGACTAATTATGAATGAAAAACTAAGATTTAGGATATGTTGGAAAACATAATGTGATATGCAAGCAATGAATTAAGAATTAATAAATGTAAAAAAAAAAGAGGAAGGTTGAATCATAGTGCACCTAGGAAATATTTGACGAATTTGGAATGGTTTGAATGCTATCTTGATTCATAGAAAATCAATAGTGGAACTCATTCATGCAGGGTTGTGAATTAGTCCTGCTACTGGTCAAAAACTTTCAAGAACAAATTTTTGACTGTTGGAATCCAGAATCTGACAAAACCTAGATTTTTAGTCTTAAGGTGGGATTCATCTGCTATTGGTGGTGAATCATTCCTCTCCCAAAATTCTAAGAGATTAGGAGAAAATTCTACAACACCAGATCTAGAAATATCTGCTTGTCAGGTTGCCAAAGTCAATTCTATAGGAAACAGATAGAATACCTTCTCCAAGCTTGAAATATTATTGATTTGACTTGAAGCACCTAGTTGACTTGTTGACCAATCTTCAATCACATAAATTCTTGTTAAATCTACATACATAGGTCTGCAAATACACATGCAAGAGGGGAAAAATGGTTGAGGGTAAGCAAATAGGGGTTTTCCTTGGTCAAACCCCACTTTGGTAATCAAACACTTAATAGAATAATGAAATGCAAGAGAATGATAAATAAATAACATGCAAATGCTATCAACTTACCAAGCCCTTGTTGATGAAAATTTGAAGTTGTATCAATGGATGCTCCACAATGCTTGAATAGTACTTGATTTGATGTTGCAAGATACTTGAATGCTTGATTGAATAGGTGAATGAGTGAACTTGATGAATGGGGGTTAAAATGGATGTAAAACCACTTATTTATACAATCTTGTGCCTTAGTAACATGTTAATACCTCATCACAACCCAACATCAAGTGATTTTGAATAAAAACCTGAAAGGAAATTTAAAATATTTTGAATTTGGAGCCAAGTGGGACTCATTCACCACCCATGGTGAATGGATCCCATCTAGGACTTGAAAATGGGTGTCAGGAATTAACTTGTATTTAAAGTTGTTTATCGGGCTTACATTAAAAAATGAACTTAATTAAAGCTTATAAGGGCATAAAGGGGTCAATTAAAGCATAAGAAAGGTGTAAATAGTGAAGTTGTGCCTAGAAAAGTGTAAAATCTTGTTACAAGACTTTACAACACTTTAAAATAAGACTTGATTAGTGATGAAAAGGTGATTTTTAGGTGCATTGCAATGAATAAAGTCTAGAAGAGTGTAGAAATTTCTTACAACACTTCACAACACCTTCAGAAGACATCATTATTTGAATTTTAGTACCTAAATATGCATGTTCAAGCCATGTTACTACATAAAATCAGAGAAAAAAAGACCAAACATCATGAAGCAAGGCCTAAAAGACCATGAAAATGACAAGGGTCCATTTTTCTATGCTACATTTAGCCCCCACTTTATTGAGAGGATGAACTTGCTTCAAACTTACACTAAAGTAGCCACGAAGATCAAGATGAGGGTTCAAATGTACTTACATTAGCAAGGTGGAATAAAATGATCAAGCCCCAAGGATGAAGATCCCATGGCAAACCAAACATAAGAACAAAGGAACACACAAATATTGAGAATTGGATGAAGCTTTGATCATCTGTCCAATTAGTTGTGGATTAGATCTAGGCTAAAAGAGAATGTATACTCACTCTGGGGAGACAAAACTCATGGTGTTCTGTTGGGTGAGAAGGCCCAAGTATACTCACTATAGGGCCACAAAATTTTTAGTTTTCCATAGGATGAGAAATCCCAAAGGGGGAGATACATACGCTAGTTGTTATACACTCACAAACACAAATGTGGCTATGAGGAAAGTCATGCCACTAGATGGGATTCCCACTCAACCATATTAAAGTTATACCTCCTGATAACTTTAACAAGGTGCCACAAGGAAAATGTCAATTCATGCTTCATGAGACAAGCAAAGCTCTGTATGCTTAAAACTCATGAACAAAAAGGAAAGTACCATAGGCATGCAAGTTGCATTATGAAAGGTGGAAAAAATGCAAAAATGTAAAATGCAAAAGATGTTCAAAGGAGTCTTGTTATGTTTATGCAAGGTTAGTCACTTAGGGAACATTGTATCTAAGGTACCCAAGAGAGGACCAATCAAATAATAAAATATTCACAACTTGGGGAATGCAATGCATCGCATCAAGCCACTAAGATGAATGTAATATTCTAAGATAGATCACACTTATGAAGGACATCACACCCATTGACATCCACAAAGTGACGAATGCATCATATAAATGACAAGGCTACACTAGGAACCAAGAATGCAAATGATTTATGGTAATGTGTGCCCCCCACTTTAAAGGAATTGCTACACATCATTCTGTGAGCAATTACTTTAAAGTAGCAAAGGGAAAAATGCCAAAAAGAAAAGAAGAAATGACATCCAACTTGGAAATCCCTATGCAAAGTCATATGTTTTCAAGAAAGGTTGTGTCATGTCAATGAAAAGAAAAAACAAAAAGAAAGGGAGTTTCCCCCTAGAAAATAACACACCAAACACATAAGGGATCTATGGATTTGGGGTTAGTATGTTCATTGCTGCAATGGTTTTTTATAAAAGAGCTCAGTACAATCATCATTTCGTAAAGCACATAGAACTGGAAGAATGACACAAAGAGAGCAAAAAAAAAGGAAAAAGAAAGTCTGTTTTGGTTCAACATGTAAGAGACATTGCAATCTCAACACTTTACATTGTCCCCAAAAGGAAAACACAAGAAAAAGAAAATTGAAAATGAAAAGAAAAATCTTTTGGGTCAACATGAAGGAGACATTGCAGTCTCAATGCCTTGTGTCAGCCCCAAAAGGAAAACACAAAAAAAAAACAAAAGAGAAAGGACCTTTTGGGTCAACATGGAAGAGACACAGGGCGTCTCTACAGTCTGCATCATCCCCAAAAGGAAAATAAAATGAAAAATGAAAAATACAAGGCATCACATATAGAATAAGAGAGGTAGAGATAGAAGAAGTGTATGACAAGAGAGAAAACATCAGATTCACTATACAGGGGAACACAATACACACATATAAGAAAAATGAAAAAGGAGCAAGTAATGCAAATGTAATTCAACCATTAACTAAGTTATTGGTTTCTCAATCTTAAATGGTTAAGTGGAAAAGGAATAACATAGTAAAAAGACAAAGGAGAATGCATTACAAGGACAAGGATAACTATTTCTTGCCCCCCAAAAAGTGTAAAGGCAAGAATGAGCCAAGGTGGGTGATGTGAAAGGATCATGCAATAGTGAGAATAAAGAATTCTACAACTATGGCATGATGATAGTATTTGGTTGCTTTAAGGTATTACGGGGAAACAATAAGTAGATCAATGAAGTGATACTCATCCACTATGTCCTTCAATGTCCAACATTCTTCTATTTGATGACCAAGAATGTGATGATATTTGCAAAATGGTATGTTAGAATATTTAGGATGAATAACCAACCTTTTCATATGTGGTACAAGTATAAGACCTTTATTTAAAAGTAGTTGAAGTCTCCTTTCACATTCATGTAGGGGATGTGTAGGAAACTTAAGTTTCTTTAATTTGTAAGGTTATTTTCATTTGCTAGATTATCCTTGTCCATGAATAGGAGGAAGAGGACCTATGGGGATCCTAGCATCCTTGTCATTAGAATGGGGTAATAGGTTTTCACGTGGAAGGAGAATGTTCAAGTCAAGAGGAGCATCAAAGATCATTGTACCATCATCCTAAAGTCTCCTAGGTTGAAAAAGAGGTCTATTAGGATGAGGAGGATCTTGATATCCTAATCCTATTGTGTTTTCTTTGATTGGTGTTTTTTCAAGAAGTTGGTGAATGTCATGTTCATTTTTTGTGTCACAACCTTGTTTGGTTAGAATGTTAAAGCCTTTTCCATATATTTCTTCAAGGTTTATGGGAGTGTTAATGACTTTGTGATCATAGAATTGGTGAGGGTGAGATTTTTTAGAGGGAATAGGTCCATTGAATGGAGGAACCTTAGATCCTTCATTCATTTTAGGATGTAAGCATGCAAAGTGATCAGGAGATGCAATAGTAGTGAGATCTTGTGTCCTCATGGATGGATAAAAGGTTGCATTGGCTTCTAGGTTATCAAGGCATTCATTGTAGAACTTTTTCATGGTATCATCTTCTCCAATGATGTCTACATCATGAGGAGGAAAATCATGAGGAGTTGAAGGATCATGAGGTAGCTCAATGTGATTAGGGTCACAACCAAAGGCACAATTAGACATGTCTACCAAGGATTTTAGGAAATTTCAAAACTTATTAAAAGAAAATGTCATGATGCAAGTAAACTAAGATGCAATAAATGACTAAAAACAAATATTCTGGAAATGAAAATAGAAAGTAACCATAGAAGATTGTAATGTAGAAAAATGCCAAAAAATGTCTAAAACTGTTGTGTAAAAAGTGTAGAGGGATTGATTCACCCAGGGTAGAGAATGAGTCCTAGTATGATATTTTTTTGTGTTTTTCAAAAAATTATAAATGATTCTAATGCTTTTTAGAATGCAATTAAGGATGTAGAATGCAGATTTTTAGTTTTTTTCAATGATATGCAATGGAAAAAAATGAAACCTAAACAAAGCTTTCACTAATGCAATATAAGAAGTCCTAGAATGTAAGAATGAAATAATACCATAATTGAATGTTGATGAAAATGTAATCTAGGATACAAGATGCAAATGAAATTAAAAATGAAAAGTCTTCAAAATGAAGGTTCACCAAAATGAACTATAGATTTTTGGCACCAATGCACTTCTCTAACTCTTCTAGGGCTTTTTGCCTAAAAGGAGAGAAGTAGGGAAAAAAATGTTAGAGGGTTCATTCAAATTATGTTATGTGTGATGTTATTTAAGCTAAATGAAGTGAAATAAATGCAATTAAGTGATCTATATGACTAATTATGAATGCAAAACCAAGATTTAGGCTATGTTGGAAAACACAGTGTGATATGTAAGCAATGAACTAAGAATGAATAAATGCAAAACAGAAAGAGAAAGGTTGAATCAGAGTGAAATCTGGAATGGTCTGAATCTTGTCTAGATTCACAGAAAATCAACAATGGGACTCATTCACCTAGGATCGCGAATTAGTCCTGCTACTAGTAAAAAATTGTCAAGAACCAATTTCTGACTATTAGAATCTAGAATCTAACAAAACCTAGATTTTCAAACTTAAGGTGGGACTCATTTGCCACTAGTGGAAAATTAGTCCTCTCCCAAAATTTTGAGAAATCAAAAGACAACTCTACAACACTAGATCTGGAAATGTCTACTTGTTCGGTTGCTGAAGTCAATTCTACATGAAATAGACAAAATACCTTTTCCAAGCTTACAATATTGTTGATTTGACTTGAAGCACCTAGTTGACTTGTTGACCAATCTTAAATCAGCTAAATACTTGTTAAATTTGCATGCATAGGTATGCAAATACACATGCAAGAGGGGGGAAATGGATGAGGGTTAGAAAATAGGGGTTTTACTTGGTCAAACCCCACTTTGGTAATCAAACCCTTAATAGAATAATGAAATGTAAGAGAATGATAAACAAATAACATGCAAGTGCTATCAACTTACCAAACCCTTGTTGATGAAAATATAAATTTGTATCAACAGATGCTCCACAATGCTTGAATAGTGCTTGATTTGATGTTACAAGATGCTTGAATGCATGAGTGAATAGGTGAATGAGTGAACTTGATGAATGGGGGTTAAAATGGATGTAAAAACACTTATTTATACAATCTTGTGCCTTAGTAAGCCATTAGTACCTCATCACAGACCGACATCAAGTGATTTTGAATAAAAAATTGAAAGGAAATTTAAAATATTTTGAATTTGGAGCCAAGGGGGACTCATTCGCCACCCATGGTGAATGGGTCCCACCTAGGACCTGAAAATGGTTGTCAAGAATTATCTTGTATTTTATGTTGTTTGTCAAGCTTACATTCAAAAATTTACTTAATTAAAGCTTATAAGGGAATAAAGGGATCAAATAAAGCATAAGAAAGGTGTAAATAGTGAAGTTGTGCCTAGAAAAGTGTGAAATCTTGTTACAAGACTTTACAACACTTCAAAATAGGACTTGATTAGTGATGAAAAGGTGAGTTTTAGGTGAATTGAAATGAATATAGTCTAGAAGAGTGTATAAATGTCTTACAACACTTCAAAACACCTTCACAAGATGTTATTATTTGAATTTTAGTACCTAAATATGCATGTTCAAGATATGTTACGACATAAAATCAAAGCAAAATATACCGAAAATCATGAAGCAAGCCCTAAAAGAGCATGAAAATGAAAAGGGTCCATTTTTCTACGGTGCGAGACATAGGACTCATTCACCCATGGGAGAATGGTTCATCCCTCGACCTTTTGACCTAAATTTAAATTATTTTTTTGGTTGTATTTTAATGTTTTCAAATCTATAATTCAATGTCAGTTTGCGATATTTAAATTTTGGGAAATTAAGGTTACATACCTATAACTACAAGGTTGTTTCACTAAGTTTGACCTAGAATTTCAAGGGAAGAAACTTAGAAATATTATGATATTTTTATGAGAATTCTTCAAGCATTTCAAGAGAAACTAGAGGCATTCAGGAGAAGATATATTAGATATTTATTACAACATTCAAGATCTATTTATCATGTCAAATTATTCTTGCATCATGCATGGTTTTTGAGCTAACATTGTGATGTACGTTTCAAGATCAAGTTTAAGCATTCAAAGCATAATTTTATCGTCAAAGATCCACATCCAATTCAACCATTTCATTCAAGTTGTGGGTCTCCTAAGATCTTTGTTATCAAGGTTTCATTAAAGAGTTTGTTGAGTGGTAGCATAGCTTTTTTCATTCTTCAATCCTTCTTTCATTCATTATTTCATTTTAAGGTTTGATTATGAAAATGGTCTTTGACCAAGGAAAACCCCCCATTAAACCAAAACAAACATTTCTCTCTCTTGTGTGTGTGATTACATATTTAGGTTGAAGAAGACTTGAAGACCTTTTGACATGCAAGATTTATAAAGTTGTCAAAGTTGCAAAATTTGTCAAAGTTGTCAAATCATGGAACCTAACCTACAGATCGAATTTCTACATTTTTGACATTTGTACATTGATAAATTAGAAGCTACATATTTTTTTCAGAAGCTCCCAAAAGTTGCATAAAAACCCTAAGAAAATTTCCATTCTCCTATGGGTGAATGAGTCCTATTCAACCTTTAGAAACTACCTCTTGGTGACTAGTAAACACATTTTTTCCCTTCTCATATCTGCATTTGGTTATTTAGTTCTTCTAATATTGATTTTAATCTTCTTGTTTCAAGTGTTAGATTCCATTTTGGAGTTGATTTTATATTTTTAGTTTTTTCTCTCCAAAGTGTTGTTTGACCTTGATCTCATCCTTGAGTCATAAGGAAATATAAAGATTCTCACATTGAATTAATTCACCTAAGGGTTGTTATTCAGTTCTTTGTGGGGATCTCATTACCTAATAAAATAAAGAAAAATGGGTCCATCTATCCACATCAAATTGTCAAATCCCTTTTCCCCCTTTCTATACCTTATTTTTGTTGTTTCAAATTTCCAATTGGATTGTTTGCACAATCATAAAGCAAAATAATGAATCATTTGTCATGGCCTTAATGTAAATAATTATCAGTCATTCTTGCATGGTGGACTACCCATACAAAGGTGACTTCCTTCCATTCTTGTCAGTTTAATATCCTAAATATATCCCTTAAAAGTGGGGAGGCTAAAAATAGCACAAGCTAGAAAATCTAGACATACCACTCTAAATGATTCTATTAAAGCTTTGAATTTGAAAACATTTCTACAAAAAATCCTTGAAAAAACTAAAACTCTAGATACTCTAAAAATATTTCTTTGATGATTCTACATATTTCTCCCAATGAAATGCAAAATAGTTTACCATGCAAGCCTCAAAGTTTTTAAGGATGATATTTTGAACTCTATAAATTATAACATGAACCTATAGGTTCAAACATAATGTTCATATGTGTCACTAACTCTGAGAAATAGTGCATCAAAATTTGATAATTTTTTGCAATTAGGGATCTTAAGATAAATAATTGACATAGTGTAGTTTAGAACATTCGAGAGAGTTGGGGTGCAAAACAGGACCATGCTTCTAGCATAGTGAAACAATGGAAAATGGATTTTCTACTTATGGTTTAGGACATAGACCAAACACATCTCACAATTATTTTATTGAAGGGAAATCC
This sequence comes from Sequoia sempervirens, assembly GCA_007258455.2. Lineage (NCBI taxonomy): Eukaryota > Viridiplantae > Streptophyta > Pinopsida > Cupressales > Cupressaceae > Sequoia > Sequoia sempervirens. The sequence continues at coordinate 221,228,449 of VDFB02058242.1, read as the reverse complement.
TAGAGATATCAATCTAATGTATGCAAAGGAGAAAGAAATCTTGCAATAGGGTTGTCCTAGGGTCTGATTACAAAGATAGGGCTTAGAAATACTAATGAAATAAAAAACCTAATGCTCAAATCTAATATGATGCAATACTTCATTAAATGACCTCAAAATGCATGTAAATCAGAATAAAGAACTACAAGATTAGAGATGTGAACCTGGAAACTTGAAGAAGAATGGATTGAGCTCAGAAACACTAAAAAAATCCTAAAACTAGGGCACACTGGGACTGATATGCCTCCCTGGGCATATCAGTCCCAGACTCGGGTTTTTGATCTAGAATAGGTTTCTGGTAATGTAGACTCTAGATCTATAAAAAACTATAAATTTTTCCTATAGTGGGACTCATACACCACTTCTAGAATATCAGTCCCATTCCACTTTTTAAGGAATTCAAAGTTCAAATCTGGACTTCAATCTTTGCTCTTCCCTTCCAAATTGATTTTCAGATCTGAACTATAAAAATACTTGCAAAATAGAATAGACTTGATTTTCTTATGGGGGGTTTCCATTAGTCAAACCCATATTTTGGTAATTAAAACTTGATATAAACAATGAATTTTGAATGCAAATGTGAAAATAAGCCCTAACCTTAAGTGTGTCTAAGAATAGGAAATCTGAAAATGTAATGCAACCTTATTCTAATTGTGGACACCAAAAAAGTATCCCTTCTTCCTTGCTTGATTTGGGATTAATTGATGATAAATTGGACTTAACGATGCCTTGATTTAGTGTTGTTATGCGTTTTACACATCCACACTAGGTCTTGGACCCTTGCAAACTTATTAAAATGCATTTATTAATTTCTTGTAAAGGTGTTGTAAAGCCTTGTAAAAGACTTCACACTCCTCTAGAATTAATGGACCTATTCTTCCCCTTTTTTAAATCTTATAAAAATTATTTAATTGCATATTCACATTAATCTAGAAGTATTTTAAATTAAAGCTAATTTTAATCTAAGTATTGTAATGTGTCTTACACTTTCACATTGGATACATTGTTCCTTTCTAGGCTATGTGGACCTCATTTTAATGATGAAAAGTGTATTTAATCACACTTTCACATTGAAATTTGCGTGCCTAGTACTAATTACCATTTTCATCATCATTAATAGGCCCTATAGCCACATATTGTGCATCCTGAAGCATATTTTGATTAAAAACCCAACGAAATCAAGATAAAAACTGAAATTCTTCATTCCCCGACAATCCAACTGGCAAAAGAACCCTTGTGGGACTAAGTCACCCATATGAGTGAATCAGTCCCATCCAGGTGGGACTAAGTCTCCTAGCTTGGCAAATTAGTCCCATTTGGGCTATTTTCAAGGTTCAAGTGAGAAAATTTGGATTTTTAGTTTATTTTTCCTTCATGTCAGCCTTGGGGATCAAATTACCAAGAAAATTAAGTGGATTTCCTATAAATACAAGATATTAAACCCTAATTCATAACCTAATAACTCATTCATTACTCATTCATCATTCATTCTCTATCTCAAGTCAAAGAAGCTAGGGTTTTAACATTTCAAGTCATCAAGATAGCTTTCTAAGGCATTCAAGGGAAGATTCCTCATTTATTGCTGCAAAAATTAAAGATCTATCATCATGGAAAGTTTATAATTCCTTCATTCCATGTTCATGCTTCATCTTATTTCTTCATTTGGTTTAGTTACCTAAAAGGGGTTTTACCAAGGCAAACCCCCATGCCCTAACATTCACAATTTCTTTCTCTTTCTTTGTGTGTTTGTAGATTTAGGTACTTTGAAGGTTTGAAGATCATTGAAGAATAGTTTGTAAAGTTTTTGAATATATCTCCTTGTTTTCAAAGCCAAAATATCCACCAAAAAGTCACAGTGCAGGAAATTAGAGTTTTAGATCCAAATAATTGGAGGAGTAGAAAGTGCAAGTCGAGAGCTTCCATTTCCACTTTTAGATTTTTAGAAAACCTAGAGTGAATTCACCATCAATGGAAACATAGTCCCACTACACATTGTTTTTAGAGTTTTCTGTAGATTTGGATACCCATTTCACTAAATGGGCTCTGAAGCAGTTTCCCAGATCTGGGACTAGGTCATGCAGAATGGCGTAAGTGTCCCAGTAGGCCAAATTTTTAGGATCAACAATAATTTCAGTCCTCATTTCAGTCTTCAACACATTTCCAAGTGCATTCTTTCTATTTTTTTTCCTTTTTGTTTTATTTGCATTTCTATTCATCTTTCTAGGTCTTTTTGTATACAACACTATGTTTTCAAACACCTTGCATTTTCTTATTTTTCATTCAATAATTGATCTATTTCATTAGTTTTCTACATTTATGACATTACATTTAGACATATTTCTATCATATTTGCATTAGTCTTGAGTGGGGACATTGCAACTTTTGGCACACCTCTCTCCTTTTAGGTGAAAAACCCCCTAGAAGTATTAGGGAGCCTTGTGATGCCAAAATATTTGTTCAAATTTTGGTGAACCTAACTTTAAAATACCTTCTTTTGTGATTTGGAGTCCATCATCATCCTATAATTAGCTTGCATTAACTTTTCATTAAGGTTTGCATTGATTAATTTGCATTCTCGGGTTTCAAATCTTGCATTAGTGAAAGTGCATATAGGTTACATTTTTGGCATCTCAAATCATTACAAATCTTTGAAATTTTGTATTTCCATCTTAGATCTGCATCATACAACACAAAAAACATCAAAATCAATCAAAAAAATCTAAAAATTCTAAAAAAATCCCTACTGGGACTAATTCGCCAAATTTGGGTGACTTAGTCCCTTTTCACCCTTGAAGCTTCCTTTTACGACACTAAAAACCCTATTTTTAAGCTTTTTTTTTCTTCCATTACCTATTTATATCATTTAGCTGAGTTTCAATTACATTTATTTCATTATATCTAGCTCAAATTAGCTCATTTCATGCATTGTTTAATTTCAAATTTTCATTTACAATATTTCATCTTTCAAGTTCTTGCATAATGTAATTAGAAAATTACCTTGTTTCACATCTGAAAATTTCATTCCACTTTAATTCATTGCATTGCACTTTCTTTACTTTTCCATGTTAGCATGTTTACATTCAAAAGATGCGGCTTTGATTTGGTTAAAAATGGATTGCATAAATACAACATTGCCTCTTATGAGTTCAATTTGTATTATAACAATGAGGTCATTAAGAAAAATGTTAATTATAAAACCATTGACACAATCCTTAATATTTCTTTACCCATTGGTGAGAATGGTAGTGTAGACAATCATAACAATCATACTTGTTCTTCTCCTAATACCTCTCTATTAGTGATGAAGGTATCTTGGTGAAAGAAGATACAAGCATTGAGGGTCTTGATTGTCCCTCTCTTCATTCCCCTATCGAGAATATTGGAAAACAAGAACATGATATTATATAAACATTTCTAAACATCACCTTACCTAGTCTCCATAACCATGACAATCCAAATTTTCCTTCTCCTAACATCCTTCCTCGATGAAAAGAGGATAGGTTGGTGTTAGAAGATATACCTATTAAAATTCATGAGAATCTTGACCCTCCCTTCTATAATGCTCCTACTATTTGGGACAATCTATTTAACAATCATATAGGTCATTCTATTGATGCCTCCCTCACTTGTGATGAAGCTACTTTACAATCTTCAACCTTGAATGAACATATTGCAATCTCTCCTATTAGGGTAGATAATATGGAACATGAGAATGAGACCTTAAAGAAAATGGAAACTCAAATAAACCTTCTCCTAATCATCCCACTATTGATACTCCCATCATTGATCATTTCCCTACTTTTGATGAAGTCATTTTAGAAGAACCAACCTTTGACTGTCAAGAACATGTGGTTTGTAGTTCTCCTAAAAGCTCTCCTCCTAGGGCGGATATCATGATGCAAGACAAGGATGATATTATTTCCTTAAAACAAGATAAAGAGCCCATGTTAGACTCTCATTCACTAAGGGATGTTAATATTATTCAACCTCAACTCATCCTTTACCCCCCTTCACACAAACCTCAAACTCAAAATAAACCTGAACTTGTCCTTTACCCACCTAAGAAGAATATTTCACAACAACTGATTCATAATACCATTTCTCATACATATAACACTAGAAAAAATCTTCAATCACCACAACTAACCCCAACACTCTTACCTAATCCTATCATATCTAACCCTATCTTACTAGGTCCTCCTCATGGAAAGGAGTATGATCTTATCAAGCAACTTAAGAATACTCTTGCTAAGATATCATTGTGGGACCTTATTCAAGCCTCCCCTCACTACCAAAACATGATTCAAGTAGCCTTTCAACAAGTTCCTATCGCTTCTAATGTGCAACCAATTGACATAGCAGTCATGATTCAAGGAATAAATGCTGACATTGTTTTCCACCAAAGTGAACTCCCCTCTTTGGAAGTGCAAAAATAAAATGATGCTTTTGTGATCATAGCTCAATACAAATGAAAAGGGATAAAGATAACTCTTTTTGATACCGGCTCTACCCTTAATGTGTGTAGTGTGAGCCTTCTAGATAGGCTTGACATTGATAAATCAAGCATTCAACCTAATTCTTTATCTCTTAATGGATTTGACAATGTCAAAAAGAAATCACTTGGGGTGATCATTTTACCTCTTACAATTGGAAAGGCCACATTGGATACACCAATCCATGTTATGCCTCATGAACTTTCATGTAATCTTCTCTTAGGCAGATTGTAGATTCATGCAATGAATGGGGTGCATTCTACTCTTCATCATAAAATTAAATACATCTATAACAAATAAGGTGTACACACTTGATACTGATCTTGACCCTTATGGTGTCTTAAAACTTGAGAAAAACAAAGTGAATCCCTTGAACAAAGCATTAACACCAACCACACAAGTGGAACTTCTGTACCAAAATAACAATGAAAATCAAATTGAACAAGTCACAAAGATATTAGCCAATGATTGGGGTTCCTTAGATTTCACACCAACATTCATGGGAGAATACAAGATCATAAACAAAGATTAAACTAAGGGAAACGAGAAAGAAGTCATGTCAACACAAAATTTGGAAGACCCTTTACAAGAATCTGCCTCAACCACTTTAGAAAAAAAGCCAACAAATTACATGAAAATTTTTGACAACCTTAACAATGAACAACCACCTAATCCAAAATCAATGAAAATAATTTAAGGAAAAGTTTATGAGCTTATGAAAAAACTTGGATATAGTGGAAAAGGATGTGGTGCTAAAGAACAAGGTATTTGTGTCCCCATCAAGCCTAACATGCAAGAAAAAAATCATGGTCTTGGTTATTTTCCTTTGATAGAAATCAACAATCCTTCACTCAACATCAACACTATCACAAACCACCCTTCTAAGACAACTTTAAAAATATTGCATCCTAAACTAATATACACTACTGGTCTTGAAAGATATCCTTTGAAAGAACAAAGAAATCTTCACTTAATGTCAATGCCATCTCGCAAAATACTAATGATTTAAGTTTGTTAGATTTTACACCCTCCTATAAAGGGGAGAACAAAATCTCAACATTGAAAGAGTATTGTGTGGGTATGACATCTTGTACATCTAAGCAAGATATATCTTTTTTTCAAACTACAAGAACACCTTCTACCATTGATTAAGAGGGTATCTTGTCAAGACTCATCCAAGACAACTTGATATCTCTCCCTCCAAGAACTCAAAATAAATTCTATTACAAGACTTCATTTTGAGCCTATCATAGAGTTCATACTCATTCCACTAATGAATGTAAGGCTTTGAGTAGTAAAATCCAATATCTTAATGATTTTGGTGCTCTACCTTGTGTGGGGGCACCTAATTCCTCTAATTGGTACTGATTTTCCCTCTACCTTGCATCTTATCAATCTCAACTCACCCTTGTCCTGTACTAAGTGGGGGCAAGGGGTTGGGTAGCCTTGTCCTTGTCTATCACTTGTTGTTGCCTCTTTTGGATAGTTGTTAACCTTTCATGATCATATAAGAGAAATCTTGGGATGCATGTACGACATGCTTTAAGTTGGCTCACACGTGACATAGTACCTTTTTCATGATGTAGCTTATAGGAAACATATGACTTGGAATAAGGCTTTCCTAGTTAGCTCTCATGTATTCTCCTTCTACTTTAAAGAAAATTATCATAGTAATGGTGTTAGAAACCACTTTAAAGTGGGGGAATACATTGAAACTCACATTTCATTGTGTGATTTTCTTTTTCTTGTGATTTTCTCTCTTGGAAACATTAGGTATAATGTTGCCTAGGATGATACATTTCACTTGTCCTCTCTTGGAAACAAGATGAGACCATTTGGAATTTTCCTCTCTTGGAAACATTAGGCACAATGTTCCCCAAGAAGAGACCTCACACGAACTAAGCAAAATCCCTTTGAACATTCCTGGCACTATCTTTTATTTAAAATGTCTATGAGTGTCAAGCATATGAAGTTCTTACCTCATAGAGCCTGAAGACTATTTTTATGTGGTGCCTTATCAAAGTTATCAGGATGTATAGCTTTGGTATGGTTTCAATGGGAAGCCCATTCTGAGGCATGAATTTCTCCATAGCCACTCGCATGTCTGTGAGCACATATCAAACATGTGTCTCACCTCTTAGAACTTCTCACCTGATAGAAAACCAAGAGTTTCGTCACCTCAAAGTGAGTATGATTTTTTGGACAAATAGCATAGATCTGATCCACAACATGTTGGACAAATGGTCAAATCTTGATCCACCCTTTTATTTTCACTCTTCTCTTCCTTCTAGTTCTTTCCATTGTATGATCATGTATCTTTACTTGATGTAAATCATTCACCTTGTGCATGTCCTTTTGCGCTTATGTCAATTTGACTTAGGATCTTAGATCTTGGGGGCTTGACTGCCTCCTCCATATTTGTTATCCTAGGCCATCCACATTAGTATGATTCAACCCTTCTTGAATGTATAATTTAGTGTGATTTTGAAGCAAATTCATCCTCTCACTAAAGTGGGGGCTAAATGTCACCCAAAAAGTATCCATTTTTCCTTGCTTGATTTGGGATTAATTGATGATAAATTGGAATTAATGAGGCCTTGATTTAGTGTTGTGAGGTGTTTTACACATCCACACTAGGTCTTGGACCCTTGCAAACTAAATAAAATCCATTTATCAATGCCTTGTAAATGTGTTGTAAAGTGTTGTAAAATAATTTCACACTTCTCTAGAGTTAATGGACCTATTCTTCCCATAATTCAATGTTATAAAAAGTATTTAGTTACATCTTCACATTAATCTATAAGGCTTGTAAATTAGACCTAATTTTAATCTAAGTGTTGTAATGTGTCTTACACATTCACAATGGATGTTGTGCCTTTCTAGGCTATGTGGACCTCATTTTAATGATCAAAAGCACATTTAATCACACTTTCACATTGAATTTTGTGTCACTAGCCCTAATTACCCTTTACATCATCATTAATAGGCCCCTATAGCCCCATATTATGCATCCCGAGGCTTACTTGGATCAAATACCCGATGAAATCTACATAAAAACTAAAATTATTCATTCCCCAACAATTAAGCTGGAAAAAGAGCCCCTATGAGACTAAGTCACGCATCTGGGTGAATTAGCCCCATCTAGGTGGGGCTAAGTTGTCTAGCTTGGCGACTTAGTCTCATTTGGGCTATTTTCAAGGTTCAAGCGAGAAAATTTGTATTTTAAGTTTATTTTTTCTTCATGTCATCCTTGGCGATCAAATTCACAAGAAAATTAGGTGGATTTCCTATAAATACAATATTTTAAACCCTAATTCATAACCCAATAACTCATTCATTACTCATTCATAATTCATTCTCCATCTCAAGTCAAGCAAGCTAGGGTTTTAGCATTTCAAGTCATCAAGATAGCTTTCTAAGGTATTCAAGGGTAGATTCTTCATCCATTGCTACAGAATTTCAAGATCTATCATCATGGAAAGTTTCTAATTCCTTCATTTCATGTTCATGCTTCATCTTATTTCTTCATTTGGTTTAATTACCTAAAAGGGGTTTGACCAAGGAAAATCCCCATGCCCTAACATTCACCATTTCTTTCTCTTTCTTTGTGTGTTTGCAGATTTAGGTACTTTGAAGGTTTGAAGATCATTGAAGAATAGTTTGTAAATTTTTTGAAGAAATCTTTTTTTCAAAGCCAAAATATCCACAAAAATCCACTTACAGTGTCGGAAATAAGAGTTTCAGATCTGGATGTACCTGGAGGAGCAGAAAGTGCAAGTCGAGAGCTTATGTTTCCACTTTCAGATTTTTAGAAAATCCAAAGTGGACTAAGTCACCATCAATGGAAACTTAGTCCCAATTCACATGTTTTTCAAAGTTTTCTATAGATTTGGATGCCCATTTGGTTGAAACGAGCTTCGGAGTAGTTTCCCAAATATGGGACTAGGTTGCCCAGAATGGCGTAAGTGTCCTAGTAGGTCAAATTTTTAGGATCAACAAAATTTTCAGTCTTCATTCCATTCTTCAACACATTTCCAGATGCATTCTTTCTATTTTTCTTTCCTATTTTGTTTCATTTGCATTTCTATTCATCTTTCTAGGTCTTTTTGCATACAACACTGTGTGTTCAAACACCTTGCATTTCCTTAGTTTTCATTCAATAATTGATCTATTTCATTAGTTTTCTACATTTAGGACAATAAATTTAGATATATTTCAGTCATATTTGCATCAGTCTTGAGTGGGGACATTGCAACTTTTGGCACACCTCTCTCCTTTTAGGTGAAATACCCTAGAAGTGTTAGGGAGTCTTGTGGTGCCAAAATCGTTGTCCACACTAATATGTAAGAATGATATGCATGAATGAAGCTTGAATGTGATGATTCACTTTGAGAGATGCCAAATCACTCTAATAATCCATGAATGCATGTACCTTCCTTAGGCTAAAAGTAGAGTGATAATAGAGGATGGAATCACTTAGGAGACAATTTATTAGGCTTGGCTTGATGGCTAGTTACATCTCCCCAACCAAGAATCCATCATGATTCACCATAGAAAACCATAATCAACCCTTGACAATACTAGATCTTGGATGAAAGTGAGCTTGGAGACCTTAAAAAACATAATAATACTACTCTGAGACTTCAACTTTGTTGATTATTTGCTCTTGAATGCTCTAGTGGAGAATGCTTGAATGCTCTTGAATTATTGAATCTTGAAATTTCTCTTCTAAAAATGCTTTCTTAGATGAAAAATTACTTTAGAAGCTTGTTTATATAGGAAATACACCTATTTACCATTATTTAGATCTCAAAATCTGACATCAACCAAAAATTTAAATTAAAAACATGAATTTCCCACTCAAACTCTAAAAAGGCCCCAAGTGGGACTCATATGCCCAAGGTGGTGTATGAGTCCCACCCTAGATTTCCAGGGTGAGTTAGAATTTTTTATGCTTTTGTGGAATTTGTTAGGTTTTTAGTTGAAATAAGCCTCAAGATAAAAAATAAAGGGTCTTAGGAGCCTATTAATAATGAATTAAAGGGTATTTAATGCAAGGATACCAAAATAGGTCCAAATTAAGAAAATTATTGTACTATCTCCAAGAAGGGAGTACAATTTTCATTGCCACATTTATGCCCCACTTTAGCATGCATATGACTCTATGTGCATATGTAAACTAAAGGAATTTGTTTTATACAAGGATAGTCATATAGGTTTATTCACAACATAGGAGAATGAAGCTCCCACTATAGCTATTTACAAAACCACAGTGTTAGGAGCCACATCCTACAACAAAAATTCATTAGTTTTCCAAAAATTCTCTTATCTAAATTATTCTAGAAATTCAATTCGATGGTAGATGTATGGACCCCCTTGATTCTACTTGCTTTATGGAGGTGGAATCAAGGTAGCAGACTAACCACATTGAATAAGGTAAGTCATGTCATAGGGTATTTCTTGTCACAAGATGTTGTGTCCCTTGGTATTCCTTGTCCATCATAGCACTTTGGTTTGTGACATGGTTTAACCGCCTCCTATGGATCTTATCTTAAGCTTGTATTAGACATTGATAGGTTGACCTTTTGGTGCAATGACAAGGCCAACAATTGGTATCAGATCAAAGGTCACAAGTTCAAACCCCTCCTTTGTGCTTGGGAGGATTTTTACAAGATGGTGTGTCCCTTGGTCCTCCTTGTCCATCATAGCGCTTGGATTTGTGACATGGTTTAACCACCTCCTATGGATCTTATCTAAAGCTTGTATCAGGAATCGAAAGGTCAAACTTTTGGTGCAATGACAAGGCCAAAATTTCCAAGTATCATACTACATAATGATAGACATATGATGAGGACCAAACTAGAATCACGATTCCAATGCAACAAACGATGTATAAACTGGATTTCTCTAGGTATCGGTATGCTAGTTTGAATGGAAAAAGGTACTTTTTACCCTAATATAGTAAAACCCTAAGTTTTAACATATATAAGAGTAAAAAGTGAAGTAAATTCTAATTATCTTGGCTTTTACCTTCTTGTAGCTTGACTTTTGTGGAGAGTGATTGAAGATGCCAAGCTGATGAGAGTACAAGCCTTTGAGACTAGATGTCCTATGGGAGGAGGTAGCCCGAGGCAACCTATAGCATCTTGTGAGTTCATTTTTATACTTTAGCTTGGCCCTTACATATTTATTTCATTTTTTTACATATTTCTAGATAGATTTAGGACCCTAGAATAAAATTGCACCAAGCATCCTTTTTTTTTGTGAAGTGTCTCCATTTTTTGCAAAGTGTCCCTTTTTGTTACAAAGTGTCCCCTTTTGTCATGAAGTGTCCCACTTTTTTGCAAAGTGTCTTGTTTCTTCATGAAGTGTCCCAAGAGGGAACTAAAGTTTCTTAGACCCTTAGAAAAGTACACTAGAACAAATTTAGTACATGTTTTTTATTGTTGATGTATAGATTTAAGATTTTAGAATGCATATAGGACATATTTTTTCTTTTTTGTTAGATTTTTCCTTGGTCACAACAATGTCTCAATGGAAGATAATTCTATCACCTACAAGACTTAGTCCTAACATTATCAAAGGAAAAACATATAGTATGGACCATCAGATTGTATTGGGTGTACCTCATGCCCCTCATGAGGTACCATGATGCTATGTTGATGGCATTTGTTGAGAGGTGGGATGCAGACACTTATATGTTTCATCTTCCAATAGGCAAGAAGAAGATCACCTTAGAGGATGTCCATCACATTCTTAGAGTTCTGATTCGAGGTGAGAGAGTCTATTTTCTAGGAGATCGGTCATTTTGTGAGATGAAATTTGATGTATAGTATTTTCTTGGAGGTCTAATTTAGGATGACATGGTGGGGCTGCACATTGATCTATCATGGATACTTTATTCATGAGAAACACTTGTATAGATTATGATTTTCACCTTGGAACTAGTACTCATCCTTGATGATTGAGGATCACATCTAGAGGGAGGAGTGGTTCACATGATATGATGGATGATGGAGCAGAGGACTATATACGCATGGGGGTGCAACATCCTTGCACACTTGTATTATGATCTAGGGTGTTTTGTGTACCATGAGGTCAACAATATGGTACATTGTACACTATTGTAGGTGTGGTTCCTAGAGCATGTCACATGCACTATGCTGATAGGGTTTCCATTGACATCAACCCCAGCATACCCTCATGCATTCAATTATCCTTTGAGGAGGCTATGGAAGTACGAAGATTTTCACTTTTGGAGGGTCAAATTTGATCAAATGGATTAGGAGGAGATCCTATGGAGACCATACCAGTTGATACCTCAATGGTTATATGGGACCTAATAGTTGAGGATACTACATATGGATAGATTTCTACTGGGTAGCCATAATTACATAGTATGACCCTTCTACTACGATCATGTCATGCAACAATTTGGGCAGATACAAGTAGCAATAGTGGCATGGACTTTATTCAGGCGATCAGTACAAAGTGCTTGGAGGTTCAGTGATTTGAGATAGCTCACCACTAATGATGTTGTCTAAAGTGACTTAGATTATAAGGAACATGATATTCCTTGGTCTTTGATACTAATTATGTTGGTGCCATAGATGCATATAAGGAATGGTGGGAAGTAGCACAACCAACTCTTGTATTCTTGATGGATGAGTCGATAGGATATGCAGGGCCACTCCCAGATTAGAGAGATGAGGAGGAGGAGGATAGAGATGAGGAGATATGGTTCAGGGCTGCAAACCTATTCACAGATGTGATAGATGAGGACTACGATGAGGTTGTATAGCTTGATTATGATTAGGACTATGAGGAGGATTACGGGCAGGATGAGGATGAGGATGAGGATGAGGATGAGGAGCCACTAATGAGTGAGGGTGATGATATAGTGGATAAGGATCTAGTTGGCCATGAGTGGAGAGAGCCAACTCCCACTTGTGTGACTAGATCATAGTCAACAACTATAGTATGCACCAACACCTACAATCATGGAGAGGCTAGAACATCCTCCATGCCTCCTACATAGGATGAGGTTGTCTATAAACAACCAACTAGAGATCTAGGTGATGATATTTTATTTAGTATTATGCTTATGCTTATGTTCACATTTATTATTTTAATATATATATCATGATGTGTACTAATTATATTTATGATTTCTATCTTGGAGGGGTTGTAAGAGATCTACAAGGCCTCTACTGGTAGGTGCGGACATAGAAAAAGTAACCCTTCTACTTTTTCTCATGTTCAAGCCCTCCTAGTGGTTTTTTCCTTGATTTTTCCTAGATTTAATGTTGTAATGTGGCCAACACATTCCCATTAGGCCTTGGACCTGTTGGCCTCCTACAATGACTTAATAACTAGGCCCTTAAAGCTACGATTCAAAGATTGGACATCTGATCTAAATAGCTCTCTTAATCATCATGAAGGTGCATTTCACTTGCCAACCTAGGGTCATAGACTTGAAACAGGTCAGCATAGTATGTGCACTAGGAATCCATAGTAGCCATATTCATCCTATAGCTAAGAAAGACATAATGTTGAAAGTAAATTTCTTAGAAAGAAGTAACATAATTACTAAACATCAACCAACAACTATTCTAAGTTGAAGTGCATGACAAAAATGAAAATATGAGTAAATAGACAGGAAACTACTCTATCTTTTTTTCCTACAAGAACTGTCATAGAATGGAATTCTAGTGGTTGTAGGAACGGACATTTGCTAGATTTGTAACTATTTTCTGAACAGAAAAGTAATAACTAAGCTAAAGGATGGAATTCTCACCAAGTGGGCCCCCTTGGATGAGTATCCCTTAAGAAAAATTTAGATGCAACAAGCTTATAACTTCATTTTATTCAATGAAAAGAATGATTACAATATAGCAACATAACTATATTACTAAAAAACTAAGAATGCAATTACAACATCAGAGTAATCAACCTTCTGAGAAGGAGCATTCAAGTATTATTTATAGGAGGAAAAACTACTAACTAACTACCTAGCAAGGCATTCAAATCAAAAAAATTAGGACTCCACTTTATGGAAATCATAGAAAGAGGAAAGGAGGTTATGCATGCATGGAATTTGGTCAAGCCAGTTTTCCTTAATGTAGATCTAGCATAAAAATAGCTCCTATATTCACTCAACAAACTATTATGATAATTTACAAGGAAATTGAGATCTTCGATTTGAACTAAGAATTTCCCTCCATTGACCTTTGAATGATCACCTGTTTGAATTTTATGGTGAACGACTAGCTAGCAAAATCTTCCTCAATTTTTTAGGCTCAAATTATATCAGCATGACAACATTAGTATGCACAACAATTGCATACCTATAACTATCTTAAAGCAACATTCATTAATCCACATTGTAAAATTAGCATAGATAGTTCACATAGCATGTTAGTGTCATTTAAGAGTTACAAAAATAAGCTTACGCCCAATGTCTATGGTTTTGAGGAAATAGCATGGAAATGTCAACGTCCAAGTATAAAATTCTATGACAAAAAAAAACAAATGGCTAGTAAACTCTATCAAAATTGAGCCATGAATTCGACTCATTACTCCCCCCAACCTAAGGTTTTGTTGGTTATCCAATAGAGGTAGAGTCATTCGTTTGCTTAGTCAATACCCTGAAATCTGTAATTGCCAACTGCCCGACATTAGTTCTTGTAGTGTATGAATTGGGTTCCTAATAGAAACCTTGCTTGCTATCCAACTTATTCCATCTTTTCCTTTCTACAACTATATCATATTGATAATACCTAAAATTTGGCATAGACCATAATATGGTAGGTGGCTAAAAAGTTAATGGAAGCCAAAATTGCCCCTTCATCCTTTCAAGCTATATATATCTATCAACTCTTTTGTATGTTACAGCATAGTTTGGTAGAGAGTGAGGTTCAACTTTTTTTAACTCATTATGATATTTCTATCAGGATTCAACCATGTAGTTTTCGAGTCAAACTCATTGACCTTTGGGATAGATATCCCATTATAGATTTCCCTGTAGTTTTTGCTACCCTCTCATATTCTTTGTAAACTACTTCTCTTGTAGGCAAGATCTTGTTGCTATATAGCTTAGTCAGTAAAGAAATTTGTGCCATTCTTAGAAAATATCTCTATGGTTTCTAGATTCAGCCCTGATGGGAAAGGGAGTGTTGGATTCTATTTGCCTATAAGTCCTGAATTGTTGTCCCCAACTAATTTCATTATGTATCCAAGACATAAATTCCCTTATTTGGAGATCCCCAACATACAACAATGGATTCTAATCATGATCATGGGACATGACATAATTATGCAAATAGAGTTCACACAACAATTTTTTCACTTCAAGAGGAGTAATCTAATAAGCCTGAAAAAATTCAAGAGGAGTCTTAATGGAAGGATTTAAACTTGAAATGATCCTTGACAGTTTAAAAGAAATATTCCTCTCCTTCAAATATAGAGCATAGACTCTTGGAGGAGTCCTGGACTCTAACATTTGAGGTACTAAGGCTACTACATTGTCCACCTTTTCCTTTAAGGAAATAATTTTTGTATTCTTTTTCTTAATTTCTGCATCTTTCTTTTTAATCTCCTCCTTTAGCCTGTGTTTCTCCTTTCCCCATTCTTCTTCCCTCCTTTGCATCTCATTCCATAGGTTCATGGTGACCATGTTCCATGAAAAATTAGAGGGTCTATGTATTCCTACCAAAAAATTTCCTAGCACCAATTATTGCTCTTCTATAGGGATTTTGATTGTTCACCCAATTCTAGCTATAGGGGTTTTGATTCTTCACCTAGTTCTACCTACAGGGGTTCTTGTTCTTGCTGTAGGAAATCTTGCTCTTACTACAAGAGCTCCTGATTCTTATCATACTCTTGAATCTCAACCTATTCTACCATGGCAACAAGCTCTTCCAACCTTATATCTATCTGTTCCTCAAAAATGTCCTTTTCCTCAATGTTCACCAACCCCATTGGGGCTTCTGTGTCCCCTTGTGATGTTCCTCGAGACCTATAGCTTCTCTTTGGAGATACTCTAGTAGCTAGCCCCATTGGTCTTGATTTTCTAGGAGGGATTTCATATTTTTCTTTGGTTGCAAGAAGAATAGTGTCAACCTTCTATTTCTTAGAGATTGGTGCTTCTTTTTTCTGTCATTTTCTTTTAGCTTTTCCTTTCCTCATTTTTTCCTCTTTCTTTTGTGCCCTAGTTCAAATTAGGGTTCCAAGAGGGACATCATCATCAGAGTCTGAAGAGGAACTACCTTTTTTTGAATGCTCTGTCTCAGAAGAACTAATCTCTATAGTTTGCTTAGCTACAAGAGGGTTTGCACTAGGACTTGCACCAAAAGTTGAGGCTCTAGGAGTGGCTTCAAAAATACTCACTCTCCTACTAACCCTGCGAGGTTGAGGAAAAAAATGAGGTTGCAAATCCTCTAGTCTAAATTGAGAAATATTTAAAAATTCCTTCCAAGTCATATTAGACACATCATGGAGAGATATTTTCTACTGATAATTTAATCAGACAATGGTAGGAGACAAAATTATCCCTACCTTTTTGAGTTTCAGCCGCTATGATTGAAAGAAGATGATATAACACATTTGGCATGTTCATTCTTCTCCCATGCCTCATATGATTCAAGAGTTTGAAGTGCACAGAATGTAGGTTTGACTGGTGACCTTCACAAGTGGTGTACTTCACAATGTGGATAGCTACTTGCTTCCATGGCTCAGGAAGAGAGGTTGTCTTCGCACCTTGCTTGTCCACATCCAATGGAGGGTCACTAGGTTCAGTAAATTCAGCCTTATCCAACCTTTCATCTCTAGTAGTAGGGTAATGTTCACCATTGATAGGCAGCCCTATCACTTCTATGATCCTTTCTTCAATAGCTATTACCCCCAACCCTTTTACCATGGCCTTTCTTTCAGACAATTTTAGGACTGCAAATTCCTACACAATGTCTTCATTATAACTGTCAAGCTTCAAGAAATAGTCTAGCCATCCATAATTTCTAAATTTTACCAAATAAGGTGCATCCTACATTACCACATTAAGAACCATGGGTTCACTTTGAATCAGCTATCCTCCCATCGTTTAGCTACCCTCAATCAAGAAGCACTCTGCTAAATTTCATTTTCTGCAATCTTTGTCTGAAAGCCAAATTTCTCCTTCTTGCAACACTATTGAATTCCAAATGCCAATGCCATATGAATTTTACCTTTTTGGTGACTTAGGATTATGATTGAGCCAATAAAGGTAGTAAGGAATAATAAATGAAGGATACAATTGAGAAAAATGGTGGCGATGTGGTCTCATCTCACACATGTGAGTTGTCACCTCACTCTGAATTCAAATTAGCTCAATTTAAATTCTATTAGCATGGACCAATATGGATTGAAACATGGAAATGTTATTCACACTCCTCCCCAACCTAAATTTGAGCATGTTTCCTCACATGTGAGGTGGTAATGATGATTTTACAAGGTAGGGAATAATGACATGCTATGGAGAACATCTACATTAATGTACAAGAATTAAATAAATGTATTAAAAGATAATTCAGATGTAAAAATTTGATGCCCACATACCTGAATTCTTTGAATATCTATTACAACAAATATTGAGAAAGTACCAGTCACCTTTTAAGAAGTCAATTGAGAAATTAATGAAAGTGAAGATGGAACAAAGTGAAGTTATGGTGGAGTGATGGAAGATAAAGAAAGGTGGAGATGGATGGGCAGATGGGTGGATTAATGAAGAAGTGGACTCCCACAAGAGTGGAGGTCTTTATTATGACAATTTGCATACCTTGGTTAGCCAGAAGGAGGCACACTTGGTTAGTTTTCTTCAACTGTAGGAAATGTGGGTGTTGCATGTTGAGTGAATTGTTGCATGAATTCCTCCTTGGAAGTTGGCATGTGATACAACCTGAGGTGATGACCGTTGAAAAGCAGCTTAAATTTGATAGGTTCAATGGTAGTGAGTTGAACAACCATTTGAGAAGACTCTAGCAACCTCATATGGTCCTAGCCACCTTGTCTACAATTTTCCTGCATTATCATGATACCTTGAGTCATAAAGGAGTTCCCAATCACCAGGCTAAAACTTCTTGTCCTTTATGTACTCATAATGCCATTTGATCCTTTGATTCTGCACTACCTCAATGTGATTCAAGGTTGTCTTTCTCATCTCATCCAAATTATTCAGCTGCATAATTTTGTCCTTTTATTCCTAAGAGATATCCATCCCTAAGTCTAGTGCAATCCTAAGAGTCTTATGCTCAAATTCAATGGGAATCATAACTATCTTCCCACAAAGTAATTCAAAAGGAGTGAAGCCTATGGTTGTTTTCAAGTTGGTCCAATAGGCCCAAATAACTTCTGGCAACCTATTTTCCCAATCCTTCCTATGGATAGCCATTGTTTTGGTCACAATGGCTTCAATTTCCATGTTGGTCACCTCAAATTGGCCATTGGCCTAACGGTGATAAGGAGTAGACTTCCTATGCCTCACATTATATTCATTAACTAGTGATGTGAGAAGGGTTGATGTAAATTGTTCCCCTTGATCAATCACTATCTCCCTTAGAACCCCATACCATGTGAATATTTCCTCATAAAGAAATTTTGCAACCTTATTATCTCTTGCATGCTTTATTGATTTAATTTCAACCCACTTGGTTACATAATAAGTGCAAACCATGATATAGGATTTACCATTTGATGGAGGATCAATGGGTCCTACAAAATCCAATCCCCATTTATCAAATGGAGTGATTACTACATGGTGGTAAAGGGACATCTCATCAGATTTGGTTGGCCGACCCATCCTCTAGCATCTGTCACGCTTCCTTGTATATTTCTCTGCATCCTTGTGGAGTGTGGGCTAGTGATATCCTATGTTTAGAATCTTCATTGTTGTCCTCTTGGCTGCAAAATTCCCTCCAAAAGGTTCATTGTGGCATGCATGTAATATATCATATGTCTCATCTAGGTGATCCCACAAGAGTGGTTTACAATTTTTGGCCAAACTAGACACTGAAATAAATTTTTTTAACTAAATCTCCACTTTTAGGCACCTATAGCAGCTAAATCGTGACGAATTTGAAGATGATCCAAACTAGAGTTTCTTGACATTTTTCCTATAGATTATAAATATATTTTTTTCAAAAAATTTGGAATCAGATTGCACTTCTTTATCCATCTCCCTCGAAAACTAATTTCTTTCAGAAAACAACATTTTTAAAAAGTGACACTCATCATATAACGTATAACATTTTTTCCATGAAGCATAAAATTCTAATTCTTTTGAATTTAGATTTGTAACTCTGATATCTAGTGCTTCCACTTGGTTAGATAGTTTTTTATTTAATCAAGTTTCAAAGTAAAACCAATTACAATTCAGACATAGCGTGATTGTATAACACGTTGTAGACACTTAAAAATGACCTAGGCCTGCAAGCTTCATTTTTACCACTTTCATCCTTTCATAGTTATGACATTTAATTATGTCCTTGGTCCACATTCGACTATTGATTAAATAATTCATAATTATTTAATTAATTCATGTCAGTTATTCTTCATGAATATTAAATAAATAATTTTTTTTTATTTATTAAATACGTCATTAATTGTCTAAGTCTTTCTTTAATTAAATAAATTTCTTAATTTATTTAATTTCCCTTTTTGCATTTAATTCTTCCTGATTATTAAATAAATGAATTACATTTATTTATTTAATATGTCACTAATTGTCTTAGTTAAATAAATTGATTAATTTATTTAATTAATTAGTCTTATCTGCTAAATTAAATAATTAAATTTAATTATTTAATTGCCAATTTAATATTCTTCTCATTTAAATAAATTAAATTATTTAAAATGTCATCTCAATCTTAACTGTCAGTCCATTTTGATAAATAATCTGAAAAGATTATTTATTATCGCACAAAATCATAATTTGAATTAATTTAATTCAAAATTGGTAACTAATCTTCCAAAAATCAAGCAATCGGGAAAATTCTTGATTTTCCAAATCTGATCTTTAGTCCAGATCTTATCTTCTTGGTTTTTTGAATCTCGTGAATCAAGAAATCTTATCTTCTTGATTTTTTGAAAATCTTTATTTCTTTAATTAATTTCCTCATTTATTCTCCATCGTCGATCCAATTATCTGAGATGTTATTCTGACCGTTGGATTAAGGATTTTGACCTAACCTTAATTAGGGATTCTCATATTTAATATGGGCCTCTCATTTTAGGTTCTCATCATCAATTAATCTCGCCTATCCATTCGAAATGGCATTTTCTATAAAATGACATCTTCTTCTCACTTTTCGATTACACACGCACATGCTGACATTTTACATAGACATTCTAGGCATTTACTGGCATACTTAGTTTTTCATATACAATTTCAATATTTTTTATAGTCATTTGATCAAATCTTGGCATTTGTTTAGGCATAGGCATTTAGACTTTTAAGAAAATCCTTCAAGGCTTGTTGTAGGACTTAGAAAATTTTCAGATTTTGCTCGTACAACGAATCTGAGGGCCACATTATCCAGCAAGTAAGAAGGTATTACAAAAGTGAAGCATGGAGGTATTGGTGATCAGGTATAATTGTTCTTTCATTTACTTCCTTTGTATTTTGTAAGATCTTTGGGTTTTGTTATTATTTATTGCTAACACCCCTAATCAAACCTAAAAAGAAATCCCTTGATTACATTGGTGAACCCGACTCTGTTTTTCTAGTTTTCCATACTTTTTTTGTGTTTTCTATTGTTTTGCAAGTACAGGTACAGAACGACGCAACTATTTTTTTAAAATATTGTGATGCATTTGATGCGTCGCAACACATCCACTGACAGAAGAGCCGCAATCGCCCTGATAAGCCACAACTGACATCTGGAACAATGCATCTGATCAGTCGTGCCACATTTGAGGTCAATAACGACACATTTTCTCTGTTGAGCCACATTCGATTGGTAAAGTTTTTCTTTCAATTTTAACATTCTAATTTTTGGTTTTTAGAGCTTTTCTAGTTTCTGGTTTCTTTTTTGGTTTTCTGGACTTTGGATTTACTGGTTTTTCAGTCTTACATGTTAGCTAGATTAGAGTTTTGTGTTACTAATCTTCATTTGTAGTGTGTGGGGATCACTATTCAGGTGTCGAAGATCATTGCATAGAGAGACTACTAATCTTTTGTTTGTAGATTCGAATGTCGAAGACAAGATAAACAAACATTGTGCTTGTTTTTCATAGATTAGCAAACATTTGATTTTGGTGCATATAAAAAAAGAACACTCATGTCTTCTTTGATTGATTGTGTTTGCAGAATGGTAGGTGACTATGCTCTCACTTGGTGAAAACCTCGTGATTAGAAAACCAGACCCATTCTTATCTGTTATTACCCTAACTTGGTATATCGGAGTATCCTCTCCCCTCGCGCTTTCGGGCAATCTTGGGTGTAAGAGAAACGGTTACCAACTCTAGAAATTGGGCCTACCTGGGGATTTCATCACCCCAACATGACTCAAACCTATAACGGATCTAAAGCCAAGCTACCCCTGACCAGTATCTAAATGTAAACCTTAAGGGAAAACCTAAGGTTGCGAGTGCGGATGTGTCATACGGACGGAGTTGTACTCCCTTAAACCCTATTGAGCTTAACCTCTTTAGGCTGGAGTTCCACCTTAATTGTGATTAATCTCTTGCCCCATGTATGGCCACTCAAACAGGGGTCCCTAACTAAAAACTCTTGTATAGAAAGCAAAAATCCTTCTATTTGCTAGCGCAGCACCGATCGGTGTGAAGGCATCCACACTTTCGCAGTTTGTAGTAGAGGTGATCAGCTCGCCATGGGAGTTTCATGGGGGTTGCAAGCTTAGTTGACCTGAGAAGAGAATGCACTGTAAGGGGGAGCCTGTGCAGCCAAGCTTCTAAATTCACATGCTACATATATGTGGTTGGGGAAACACGCGTGGAATCTAGCAAATATTGTCATGGCCTAACCTAGGATCGTGCTTATCTGATGTGTGTTTGGTTACTTTTAAAATGCTGTGTTTGTCAAGTATTTTCTAGTTTTACCATAGTTCAAAACAAAACATTCACCAAACAGATCAAAATTTTCATCAAAACAACAAGAAAATCATTTTGAAACAAAACTGTGTTGCATCTGTCGAACCGCAACTGATTTTCTACAATGCAACTGCTCTGTTAAACCACATCTAAAACTTAGAACGCCGCATCTGTAGGTGTCGTGATGCATCTGAAAACTTTAAAGCCGCATGTGCTAAATCAAGTCGAATTTGACAGTTCAAAAGCCGCAATTGCAAAACTGAACCACATTTGCTAAACTGTGATGCATTCACAGCTTCATGCGACACATCTGCCTGTCAAAATTTAAAACTTCACATTCAACACCTGAGGTCTTCAAATTATCAACCATTTTTCAACCATTGTTTCAGGGAGATTCTGTCAGAAACCAAACTTGAAATTGCTCAAAGTCTTGACCATTAGTTTGCATTCTTCACCATAGGTTTCATACTTCATTCTTTTTCGTTGCATACATTTGACATTAGATTATCCCTAGGTTCACATTTTGCATACTTAGGATTAGGCAAATCTTAAGCACACTTTGCAAAGTCATTGTTTTCAAAATTAAGCTCTCTTGGACCAAGTTATCAAACCTCCTTTTTAGTCATTGTCCTCTTTTGTGAGATTTTTTCCAACTCAAAAGTCTAGTTAGGAAAACTCACTAGTCATTTAGACCTTGTCAACTTGTCATTTCCGACAAAGTCCTTTAGCAGTCAAAATCGAAAACAAAGTTTGAGCTTAGAAGTGCTTAGATAACCTTGTCTTACAGTGCATACACATTGCATATCCTATTCATGAAAATTCAAAAACATTAGTCCTTCTAGTCATCATTTTGAACTTAGACTTCACGTAGTGTCATACTTGCATTTAGTTGTCATTCACATTTGAGCAATCTCATTTATGGTCGAAACTAGACTTCAAAAACAAAAGAGACAAATGGAAAACTTTCAACAAGACCCCCCGTTTACTGTCAACAATCCTCCACATGACCCAAACTGGACCTTTTACAATCCATTTTCTAATTTAGACAATCAACCTCCAATGACAATGCAATCCTCATCAAATAGTCCATTCGAACCATTCTTGCAAAAAGATGAAAATGGTCAACTACTTGCAGAAAAATTAGAGGCATTGGCACAAGACCCAGAGGCCTGTCAACTCATTGAAACAATGGTCCGTCAGGACAGAGACAGATTCTTAGCTATGCTCTTGAGTGAAGGAGATAAGTTACCACAAGGATTTGACGTTAACATGCTAAACTTGACACCTCCTGACCCTAATGCCAACAATGCACATAACATGTCACATAGTGGTCAACTTCCAAATACTACGAGCAATACTTCCTTTGGGACCACAACGACAGTGCATACCACTCCCAACGTCCCAAACACCCCCAACATCCCCAACACCACAAATATCATGATAGTCAATGCCATGACAGTAAATGCCATGGGGGCATCATCAAGTCACAACAATCCCCCCTTGACAGCTCCATCTACTACCATGAACACAATTTCATCATATTCGTCTAGTAGTATTTCACAAAATCCTTCAAGAGGAGGCACAAGACGCGTATTTATCCAAGGATAACAACAAAACATTAACACAACAACCCAGTCAAATTTCATTGCCTCCCAAGGTACAAACACAAACGTTCCCCTTGTACAAAATCAACAATTTACACAAGGTGGCCAAATAACACAACCCATGACATCATTGACACACCATAACATTCATGGTCACAACATCCCCCAAATAATGACAGACATGGCTGGGGGACACATCCCAACCTACTCATCTAGCATTCATACTCATCAACATGTGCCCAATCATAACCTTCAACACCAACATGCACCCAATCATAATTTCCAATACCAACAACATGTTAATCCACACACGTCATACATACCACAAAAATCCATACCGCCACAATACACCAATATTCACGCACAACAAATAGGAACACATGGTGTACCGGGAAATCCAACGTACGGAAACATAAACGACCCTGCCATGGACGCTCTCCAAACAAGAATGAGGGATATGGAGAAAACTATCCAAAACATGTTCATTTCAGGCAAGAAATCAGAAATATCATATGACCTAAATGTATACCCATTTGACATGAGCTTATACATGCCTCTATTTCCACCAGGATACGTGTCACCCAACTTCACAAAATATAGAGGCAAGACAAATCCCATTGAACATGTTCACGAATTCGCAACCAATTGTATGGACATCACCTACGAACAAACATACTTGATGAGACTTTTTTCTAAAAGTCTGGCGGGTCAAGCTCTTGAATGGTTTTCAACTCAAAAGGATATCCAGACATGGGATGAGCTTAAACAAAAATTCATAAGAAATTACGTGTACAATATTGACATGGATACCTCTATCACTAGCCTGTGCAATCTCACGCAAGAAGATTCGGGTGAGACATTTATCCCGTTCTTTCAAAAATGGAGAAGCCTCGCTAGTCGATGTCACATTGACATCCCCGAAAGAGAAAAAGTTGACATGTTTGTCCAAACACTTTTGGGACTCCTAAAATTCACATTGCAAATACATTATTGCACAAACTTCACAGAATTAGTTGAAAAAGAGGTCCAGATTGAGAAAGCCCTTATCACAAAGGGAGAACTAAGATATGGTTCCAAAAACACAAACATCAACCCACCCGCCAACAAAAACAAATATTGGGTTAAAAATAAGCATGTCACAAATGACGGTGTTGTTGACGCCAAGACTGCAAACACTGTAGGTCTTGTATTTCCCCTGAAAGGGGTTCAACAACAAAACAGACCAACAACGACATTGACACCTCCTCCCAATACTTCTTCAAACAACCAAAGTGGTCAAAATAATTAGGGACAATAACGTTAGATGAGACAATTTCCTAGGGGTCGCACATACACCCATTTGGGTGAACCCATTGAAGAAGTCCTTAAGAAATGCCTCCAGCATGGGGTCATCATACTTCTTGAAATAAAACCATATGACCTAGGACAATTCAAACCAGCATGGTGGAATGACAATGCACTTTGCGAATACCATCGAGCAAAAGGGCATACAACCTCTAACTATCGACAATTGAAAAACCTAATACAAGATCTTATTGAAAATTGCACCATCGAAGTAGGTGGATCACAATTCACCTCCAATTCAAATCATACTATCCACAAGAATCCACTGCAGGACCATGGTTCTCATAATGCTTCCACTTCCGGTTCACAGAACCAAGCTAACTTCACCTGAGCCAAGTATGATTATTCTAGTGGACCAATTATAAATAATTTCTGAACTGACGATGAGTACATCAATACCATTACGGTCAAGAGAGCACCCCAGTGTAATGCTACTACTCGAAGTGTCAAGGTCACTATAGCTGGTCCACCTCTGGCTAGACAAGCCAAAATCACTATACTGGGCCCATCTGCTAAACAATCACAACCTACTTCATCTGCTAAACAGCCAAAACCTATCCCAACCACACAGTAATGGAAACCCAAAAGTCAATTCAACCTCATCAACCAGCTAGGAAAGACTCCCGTGCAAATATCTATACTTGAGTTGCTTCGTATCTCTCCCGCACACAAAGAAATCCTAGATAAAACTCTCCTAGAGTCGTCAGTCCCCAAGGACATCAATGTCAATCAATTTGAAACTATGGTGGGATATCTCACTACGCCGCACCACGTCACCTTCTCGGATCAAGATTACTCATCACATAAAACCAACCACAATGACGCATTACACATAGAAATTTTTGTCCACAAGCACAAAGTTAGACGAGTTTTAGTAGATGGCGGAGCAGGGTTAAACATATGATCCCTCAAACTAGTTAAGGCTTTAGGGTTCTCTGATGCGTGCGTAGAACCAACAAAAAGTATAGTGATCAAAGCATACAATGATGAGGAACGCTCTTCACGGGGTGTTATCTATCTCCCTATCAAAGTGGGACTAGTCATTGTAGACACAACCTGCCAGGTCCTAGATTTGGAACTACCATATAACATCTTACTTGGTTGTCCATAGATTCACACCTTAAAAGTCGTTCCATCTACATACCATCAATGCCTAAAGTTTTCATTTGATGGCACAAAAGTAACCATATACGAAGACCCTGACCCTTTCCAATATTGTACCAACTTAAGGGGTATCTCTAAGAACTGAGTACCTATTAACCAAGAAGCACCTAGCTCCTCGTCATCCAAATACATCAACCCTTCCACACTCATGTCATCTTCCACATCCACTCCATCCACATCTTCCGCCATACCAACACCTTCCACCGGCCCTAAGACTAAATCAACTATCAAAATCTAGGACCTCGATTGCGGAGAGTTCAAACTAAATACAACATATAGCATAACAACAATACCCACACCTCCAAAGACATATGTTCGGCCATGTTTCAGAATGGAACCTCAAGAAACTTTGAAAGTTCCACCAAACATAGTTTTTATCAAGTGGGGAGACATGAGTGATGAATACCTTGCTAACATCACAGGATGGATCTATAAGGATACTATCACATTACCTCCATTACCAGTTCAAAGATATGGCAAAGGTTACAACATCATGAAGGCTAAAGGCTATGATGGTACTAGTGGCCTTGGAAAAAATAAAACTGGTCGAAGGGAACCCATAGAACCTTTTCAAATTCGGAAGTATCTTGGTTTAGGGTTTCGATCACTCAACAATGATGATTGATGTACCTCTGGACTTTCAAATGAGCAAGTACATGCTTCTGATAGTGTCGAGAATACTAGGGAAACCCTCACTGAAACAGACTCCCATGAGTGGGAATTTGGCTCAGAACGATCCCTAAGTGACTGTGGTCTTGATGATTTGTTTGTCGAACCAGGGGAACTGACCTCTGAACAACAATTTTGGCAAACATTCAAAATTGAACAGGCACCAAATAGTCAAAGTCCTACTACCACCTCCCATGCCATACAACACCCGTCATTTGAACCCCATCAGTCCAATCCATCTGAGGTATCAAACGACATCAACAACTAGGGCTCTAAAACCTTCACTCCCTATTTTGACAATGAATATGACACTAGTGAAGGAGAATATTGGATAGAGTCTGATGTAGAGTTGGATGATGATAACCTCATCTACAACATCACTAAATCCATCTGCATGCTATCTGCATCCTCACCACAATTTACCAGCATTGACGATGGCATCTCCTTAGTTTACCCTGAGCTAGTCGATTGGGACCAACAAGGACCGCCAGTTCTGGACACATTTCAGAATGATGAGGCAATTGCTGAATTCATGGGATTATGAGAAGGCATACCTAGTGGGGACCACAAATCCAAATTCGCCATTGATTTAGACTGCACCACATACTTCGGCGAGACTGTTCATTCCTCTAGTCGCAAAAGAAAAAATAAAGTAAAAAAGGAAACGTCTCTAGGTGAAAACCGAAAGGCACCTCTTGACGATAAAATAGTAAAAATAAAGGACATATCTATGGGTGAAAACCTCTCTGAGGCACCCAAAGATGGAGGACTGGACTTTCTCCCCATGCAACAGGAGAAATCGGCCATGCTTATTGAGGACACAAGAGAGGATAATATTTCAACTGCAGAACACCCCAAGATGGTCCTATTTGTTGCATCATTGACTAACGAAGAGAAACTAGAATTTCATAAATTCTTTGCAGAATGGAAAATCAACTTTGCATGGTCCTATGCCGACATGCCAGGATTGGACCCAGAACTAGTTCTGCACCATCTGCCACTATTACTGGATGCTAAACCAGTCAAGTAGAAGTTGTGCAAAATGCACCCCCAAGTTCCCCTATTGGTCAAGGCCAAGTTAAAGAAATTGCTAGATGTCAGATTCATAAGGTCTATTGACTACAGTGAATGGATTTCTAATCTAGTCCCCATCACAAAGCCAAATGGGTTGATCCGTGTATGTACAGATTTCTGAGACCTAAATAAAGCATGTCCAAAGGATGACTTTCCTTTGCCAAACATTGACATTATAGTAGACCTTACAGTAGGGTATGAGATGATATCACTCATGGATGGTTTCTCTGGTTATAATCAAATCCACATTGCTCCTGAGGATCAACATAAAATGGCATTTACTTTCCCATGGGGTACATACTATTGGAACGTCATGCCCTTTGGTCTCAAAAATGTAGGGGCCACATATCAAAGGGCTATGACCATGATCTTCCATGACATGATTCACAAAATAATGGAGGATTATGTAGATGACCTATTGGCCAAATCAGCAACCAGGAAAGATCATTTGAAGGTACTCGACATAATTTTCAAGAGACTTGAAGAGTACAAGGTTCGGCTAAATCCTAAGAAGTGTGTTTTTGGGGTCACATCAGGAAAATTATTGGGGTACGTAGTTTCCCAAAGAGGCATAGAGGTCGATTCGGCAAAGGTCAAATCAATCATAGACATGCCTCTGCCCAGAGGAATCAGTGAACTTAGAAGTCTGCAAGGCAAAGTACAATCTATTTAGCTTTTCATAGCCCAATTGGTAGATAAGTGTCACCCATTCCAGTATCTGTTGCACAAAGGTGTTCCCTTTGTATGGATAGATAAATGTCAAGAGGCATTCCAACAAATCAAAGATTACCTACTGTCAACACCAGTCCTCATGCCACCCATTTAGGGAAAGTCGTTGATTCTATACATCTCGACTACTAGTTCAACACTGGGGGCATTACTGGCCCAAAATGATCATGAAGGAAAAGAAAGAGCAATCTATTACATCAATCGCACACTGATAGGCTATGAGTTGAACTACACATACATTGAACATGTGTGTCTGGCTGTTGTCTTTGCGTCCCAAAAACTAAGACACTATATGCTCAGTCACCAGACACAGCTGGTCGCCAAGATTGATCCACTAAAATATCTCTTAAGTCAGGCGGCATTAATAGGCTGGCTGGAAAAATGGGTCATGATACTAAGTGAGTATGACATACAATATGTCAAGTGTAAGGAAATAAAAGGACAAGTAATAGCAGATCAACTGGCGGATGCACCAATTCAAGTCACTCATCCACTAGTAACTGATTTTCCCGATGAGTCCATTTTTCATGTGGAACTGGCAGCACCATGGAAGCTATATTTTGATGGGTCTCATACTGGTCATGGCTCAGGTGCTGGAATCTTGTTTATCACACCACAGGGGGATTCAATTCCTAAGTCATTCAAGATCACTTTCCCTTGTACAAATAACATTGCCGAATATGAAGCACTAGTCACAGGTCTCAAGTTGGCAATTAAATGGAAAATTTAGACATTGCTTGTATTCGGGGATTCCCAGCTCGTGATCAACCAAGTGAATGATGACTATGAAACAAAGGATGAGAAGTTGCTTCCCTACAAGAGGATGGTGGACAGTTTCTTGACATACTTCTAGTCAGTTTCTTTTGAACAAATCCCCAGGGCACAGAATAAGGTAGTTGATGCAATGGCTACTATTATTTCTCTCTTGGACATCCCTAAAAATGTGTCACAATTTGAGTTCTTAGTAGAACAGCTTTTGATACCGGCATATGATATCCCAAAATCAGAAATGGTTTGTGAACTTGTTGGTCCCAACTCTCCTTGGTATCAGGACATTTACAACTACCTAAAATCTCAAACCCTTCCACTAAACCTGTCTAATAACCAAAGGAAGTCCTTCATTAGAAAATCTACAAGGTATGCCATTGTCAGTGACACCCTATACCGCTGTAGTTTCGATGATACCCTCCTTAGATGTCTTGACACCGACAAAGCATGTACGACCTTATGAGAAGTGCACAATGGTATATGTGGATCTCATTCGAGTGGTCCTACTCTGGCTAAGAAAGTAACGAGACTTGGGTATTATTGGCCAACAATGGAAAATGATGCAATTGAATATGTCAGGACTTGTTGCAAATGTCAAATTCACAGTGATTTGGTCCATGCTCCAGCACAAGAACTTCGGCTAATCACTTCTCCTTGGTCCTTCGCTCAATGGGGACTCGACCTCATGGGTAAGATTCATCCAACCTCATCCAATGGCCATAAATTCATTATTATGGCTACTAAGTATTTCACAAAGTGGATTGAAGCCATCCCATTGACATATATTACCGGAAAACAAATATCGAAGTTCATCCTTAACTACATCATTTGTCAATATGGCCTTCCGTAATCCATCATCACTGACAACAGACGACCGTTTAAAAACCAAGACGTACATGAGTTATGTGAGCAATTCCATATCCAACACCACTTTTCATCTCCATACTACCCACAAGGAAACAGCCAAGCTGAGGCGTCCAATAAAACCATTGTCCAGATCCTAAAAAAGACTGTCAATGATGCTGGTCATGACTGGCACATACAACTCAACCCTGTTCTGTGGGCTTACTGAACTAGCATTCATACGCCTACAGGGGCCACCCCATTTTCCCTAGTCTTTGGTGCTAAGGCCATATTACCCATTGAGGTTGAAATTCCTTTGCTACGAGTCTCCTTGAAGGGTCTAACTAATGAAGAGGAGTAGCGACAATCACACTTGCACAAGCTGGAAATGCTGGAAGAAAGAAGACAAAATTCACTGAACCATCTCCAAGCATATCAGAACCGTCTTTTTCGTAGCTACAATAAAAAGGTTATGGTCAGAAGGTTTGACATTGGTGACCTAGTTCTCATGCAGAACCCCAAGAACCAAGCTGATAGAGAAAAGCTAGGAAAATTTGAACCAAACTGGCTGGGTCCCTATATTATCATATCTTCCTTTGGTTCTAGAGCTTATCAATTGGAAACTCCAGATGGGGAACAGTTGACAGAGCCCATCAACAGTTTACACCTCTGAAAGTTCTACGCATAACATCAGAGGATGGAGCTGAAAGCCATAAAATACAAAAAAAATTGAAAAATTAAAAAATTGTCACCCTGATGAAAACCTAGCAAATAGGCGTCTTGGTGACACCAAAAAAAAAAATCAAAAAGTCAAGATAATAGTAAAGAGAAAAATGATTCGTTCAATAGTGAAAACCTGGCAAACAGGCACTTTGGACAAGTACCATGGTGAAATCCTAGCAAACAGGTGCCATGCGTAATCAATCATTGCTCCGCCATCTACTGTCACTTTGTCTAACTTGGCCTAGGATGAAAGGTATTTTTTCCATTATTCTACAAAAAACCATCACATCCTACCCTACCTATCATAGTAGATAAATGATTGACATCAAGTCCTGACGACTGTCCGTCTAACAAGTCAGCAGCATCCCGTCCATATTCCTTGCAAATGGCTAAGTCTTAGACCTGACTGGGGGAAAAATGTTTATCATGCAACTGTAGTGGATGTCATATATGATCACAAAAATATTGGCAAAAAGTCCTAAAAAAAGACAAAAATATTGGCAAAAAGGCCTGAAAAAAGACAAAAACATTGGCAAAAAGTCCTGAAAAAAGACAAAAACATCATAAAAAGTCCTAAAAAAACGACAAAAACATTGGCAAAAATTCTTGAACAAAGACAAAAAAACATCGCAAAATGGCATGAACAAAGACCAAAAAACATCACAAAATGTCCTGGAAAAAGACCCAAAAATCATAAAGCATCCTGAAAAAAACCACAACAAAACATTAGACTGCTTGTAGCACGCAAGCGTAGTGTCATCTCTTGTCAAAGTCAATCAAGTCAATCAGTCCTTGTCATCTATTTGAACTACATTGTCTCTGTGCACTTGCTATGTAGGCAAGACTCACATTTTGAGTCCCTGAGACATTAGGTCAGTCCTTTTAGGTTTGTCAAAATAAAACCATAACACAATATTTGCTCATCAAGACAAAGTCATTGGTCGTGTCGAACTATGAGGTCTCTGAGTGTATGACATAGGCAAAGCCATCTATTGATGAGCCCCCAAGGCCGCACTAGGTTAATCCATTAGGATTCATGGCACTACAATGGCACACACGTCAAAAGACGTCGATCATTTTCCACATTGGAAAACTCCTAAAACAAAGTAAAACAATCATTTATTCAACATGGCAATCTCATCAGCACATCACTCATATCATCAAGGCAATATCGGCATATAGTCAAACACAAGTCAAACTCGGTCAAAGCAAGTCAAATCATCATAAACAGGTCAAACTGTCAAATTTTGGTTAGTCTTTAGATGAGTCCTTCTGAATGATAACTTCTATCATTTATCCCTTAGGATGTGTCCTTCCTAGGCGTCATCATCGTCATTCAACATTTTGAGTGATCCCCTTAACATCTAAAGATCACTCTTCCTGACATAAGTATTCTTCAGATGTGTCCTTAAGAACCAACTCTGTCATCTATGCCTTAGGATGTGTCCTTCCTAGGCATCATCATTATTTTGAGGGACCCCTTATGACCATTAGGGATCAAACCCTCTTGACATCGGCATTATTTAGGATGTGTCCTTCCTGAATTCACCAATTCTTGACATTTTTCAAGATCATCAAAACTTTAAACGTTTCAACATCTCGACATTATCAAATGTGGCATCTTGGCATCAGAACAGTGGATATCCAGATGCACTTAACAAACACTTGACAATTGTCTTTTAGTTTTTATCATGATATTAGTTTTTCAGCGAGATCCCACTAAGCAGGATTTAGAGAAGCAGTGACGTATCATGTCAATTGACACGCATGACTACTAGTTTCTCAGCGAGGTCCCGATTTTGGGATTTAGAAAAACAATGGCATATTGTGGTAAGGACTCTTTTTCTTTGTATTTTGACAATCATGCTACTAGTTTCTCAAGGATGTCCTGGAAGAAGGATTTAGAGAAGCAGCGACATTTCATGATGTGTCCTTGTCTTTTTTTCTGCATGTGGTTGATTATGGAAAAAAGACTGGGGCAATCACGCTCTTAGTATGAGTCATGATCATCCTTGTCTGTGACTATTTGTCTTGCATAATGGTACGACCTTGCACACCTTGATCTATGTCATATCATAGTGTTTCTTGGCCATTACAATAGTCCACCCAATGATGATTAAGAGCAATAAATACTAATGTCCTATGGCAAAGCTTTGAAGGATTTGGTCTAGGAATTAACATGCGTCTTTGTCAGCCTCGTCATCTTCTTCTCTTTGGTTTGGTCATCTTCTCTCATCAGTCTCGTCATCTTCTCTCCTCCATCTCACGATGATATCCTATGACATCCAAAAACATAAGTGCATACATGATCACATAAGCATTGCATTAGGTCCATACACATACTATCCATGGCATTAAATCACATACATAATCACAAACATTGCATTAACATAATCATCAACACTGCATCTTTTACTAAATACATTATGCACATCATTAATATAGTCATATAAATAAGCATTGCATCATCATGGCATCAAAAATCACAAATAGGCATCATAGGACATACATGGCATCATAAATTAAGCATCATACATCATACATATCATAATACATAAAGCAAAGAGCATCACATAAGACATGTAGGCCACATCAAAACTGCATCATCATATAGTATCATCTCAAAAATGTACAATTTCATAGAATAAAGTCATGGGATATCCCAAAAATGCAGCTCGCAGGCTCAAATAATATACATAGTATGTCATAATAACAAAATGCCCCTAGGGTAGACTCTCATCATCCCCTCATGGTGAAGAATGCAGTGGCAGCAACTCTATCACTGGTACTGAAAAAATAGGAGGACCCATCGCAACCTCTATCTGTTCCACTGATGGAGCTGCAAAGGACAGTGTCATCTCAACTGTAAAAGACATCTGTGATGTCACTACTGCTTGACTCTGAGCAGTAGATGGATCACCAACTAGTGGCTATACCTATGATGATATTTGTACTAAATCAGTCAACATAGGACTAGGAGTATGTCGGCACGAATGATGTGACTTGTGCCCTGAAGTGTGTCCTGTCGAGGTGGACCCTCCCACGCTGGTATGACTCTTGGTACCACTGCCACTACCTGACCTGTGTCCACTGTCTGTCCTTGATTGTGACTGGGACAAGGTAGGATCCCATCGCTCTGGTGGCACTGCTTGCTCATATAGGGTCCTATATTGCCCTAGTCTAGTGCTCACCCTGGCAAGCTCGCGAGCCATATCTCCCATAGGCCCTGTGCATAATGCTACAAAATTAGTACACCTCTGAGCTGCATCCTGCTGACAGATCATCGCTTGATCCCACTTTACATGGGCTACCTCTAGTGCCGACTGTAATGATTTGACCTATGCTATGCTCTCATCCAGTCTCTGTTGTAGGTCGACCACCCTTTAATCTATAGTGGCATCTGGCAGCAACCCTAAAGTGGATGATATCTCCTCCTCTCCCTCCACCATCTTCCATCAGAAGAGTCTCTCAACCTCATCCATGGCATCATCCTCCTCATCATCATCATCCACCTCTGCCTCCTCCTATCCTTCCACCTCCACCTCCTCCTCACCTCCTCCTGCCACCTCCACCTCCTCCTCCTATCCCCCCACCTCCACCTCCTCCTCTTGCCCTCCCACATCCACCTCCTCCTCCTATCCCCCCATCACCCTCTCCTCCTCTTGTCTCTCCTCACCCTCTCCCTCTTGTCTAGGCTGCTCCTCACCCTCACCCTCCTCACCAACCTCAAGGATAGCATCTAATGCCACCCTCACCACTCGTGGGCGTACCCTTCAAACCTGTCTCTGCCCATCCCACCGTCGCCTCTATCCATCTCCACCATCATCCCCACCCCTACCTCCATCTCTGCCTCCATCCCCACCCCTACCTCCGTCTCTGCCTCTGTCTCCACCCTTGCCTCTACCTCTCCCTCTACCTCCATCTATGTCTCTACCACCTCTCTTGGCTCGTGGCACCCGCAGAATAACTGATCATCTGTCCACTGGTGCTGGCCCATCAGGATCTATCAATGGCACAGATCTGCATGCCTACCACCATAAATCATAATCTGGGGTCATCCCTGGATCGGTTGCTCCTCCCCTCCAACCCCAGGCCTAGGCCACTAGCCCGTCAATCTGCTGTGTCGCAAATGCCACTGGGATGGTTGGCCCCCACACATACTCTCGGGATGATCTGGCATACTCGGCTATCCCCACAGGTACACCATGCTGCTCTCCAAACTGCCTAAGAACACACTGTGGTAGATACATCTCGATAATTAAAGACGCCTGCACTGTCCTGCCAATAAGATACCTGTACTGTCTACAGAAACTGAGGTGCTCGGCCTCATCATCCCATGCCACACAGTCTCTGTATGGCCTCCAGATAAATGTCACCATGGTGTCCATCCTATGCCACCACCAACCGATCTCACCCATCCTTGTCTGCTGTAGCGCACTGGCATAGTAGTAAGCGTAGGCCATCCCCTCGGCCAGCTGTGGTCTCTTAATGGGAGGGCAGAATATGGCAATGTGCTCCCAAGCCCAGATCATCATCAGTGTCATCCCGTAGGTGATTCTCTCTCCTCTCCTATAAGCAACATCATGTAGCTAATAGTAGAGTGTCCCAAGTAAGCAAGGACCCCAAGCATAAACGGTCCTGTCTCGTCGCATGCCAACAAGCACGTCTCCCCAACCAATCAGAAATCCATGTCCCTGGTGGTCTAGAATCATGATACCAGCAATCAGAGTCACTAGGAAGGCATCGAAGTGACTATAGTGATCCGCCATGAACTCCCACCTGATCTCATAGCCCTGAATGCCCAGTCCAGCACCCTAATCTTGATAGTAGGCACGAAAGGTCTGCTCGCCATTCCACATATCATAGACGATCTGCTCCCCTCGAATAGGTACTCAGAGAATCCGATAGACGTCCTCCAAAGTAATGGTGGCCTCACCTGTCGGCAGGTGGAAGTAACAAGTCTCGGAATGCCATCGCTTGCATAGTGCAGTCAATAATCCCCTATTCGCTCGAATGGCTGGCATGAACGTAGCATAGAATAAATCCAGTCACATCAATCATTGCCTCTCTCATGGGCCCAACTGATTGGCAAACCGAAAGGTGGTCGGTCTACTCTCTCTCGTATAGATAGGGGCAAGTTGCCTCTACAAAAAGATGAACAATGCATCAGTACTCTTGGGATGACTGTCAGCATCATGAAAAGCATCTAAGGATACACAACTATCAAAATCAACCAAGGTTAAGGTAAATTACAAATGCGTCGCATTCAGGCAATTGCGTCGTACCGTACATCAAATGCGGTCCATAATGGCAATTGTGTCACATTTTAACAATTGCGTTGCAAAATTTGGTGACGGCATCGCATTAAGGCGATTGCATTACATAATGACAATTGCATCGATAAAAACATTGAATGCGTCGCAATTTGTCAATTGTGGCATTCAGGCAATCAGTTGTGACACGAAATGTCAAATGCGTAACAGAATTTGTCAAATGTGGTGCAACCGACCAGGTTATCTTATTTTGTCTTGGCACCTGCGTCACGACGCATCAAATGCGTTGAATGCACAATCAGTTGCGGCTTACACGAACTCAGTTGTGTTGCGGCGTAGTAGTTATCTACCCTAGAAACATAAATTTGGCACGCAAAACGATAAAATGACAAAGCAACGCAAGGGTACTTACTGCTGGCTCTGAGCCCTCTGGCCATCTGAAAGTCCGCACGATCTCTCTGTGATGATTTGACACTGGAATCACCATCATCGCTGCTATGCCTTTCGCTCTGAGCTCTCAAATTTCGTGAGGTAAATAGTAGAAATGAATTGACTTTTACCCCTTTGTCAACCTATTTATAAGGTCAAAATGACATTTTTTTCAGGTGGGTTATTACTGGAGGCTCATTTGACCACCTTTGACTCCCCCATTGACTATCCTAAATATGTCTGATTCCAAAACCGACGGTGCCATATTTTTTTCTGGTCATTAAATTGATTTATCGGGACCCTTTGCAAATTTTTCTGTCGCCGACCCAAAATTTGAAAATTTCTCGAGGGGGCAATGATACTTCGTACCTTTACTGGGGCATGACTTTGACTTATTTTCTTTGTCACAACGTGACAAGAAACATTATGACAAAGAGGGGAAAAATGTAGACACCTAAAATGACCTAGGCCTGCAAGCTTCATTTTTACCATTTCGTCCTTTCATAGTTATGACATTTAATTATGTCCTTGGTCCACATTCGACTATTGATTAAATAATTCATAATTATTTAATTAATTCATGTCCTTATTCTTCATGATTATTAAATAAATAAATTTTATTTATTTATTAAATACGTCATTAATTGTCTAAGTCTTTCTTTAATTAAATAAATTTCTTAATTTATTTAATTTCCCTTTTGCATTTAATTCTTCCTGATTATTAAATAAATGAATTACATTTATTTATTTAATATGTCACTAATCGTCTTAATTAAATAAATTGATTAATTTATTTAATTAATTAGTCTTATCTGCTAAATTAAATAATTAAATTTAATTATTTAATTGCCAATTTAATATTCTTCTCATTTTAAATAAATTAAATTATTTAAAATGTCATCTCAATCTTAACTATCAGTCCATTTTGATAAATAATTTGAAAAGATTATTTATTATCTCACAAAATCATAATTTGAATTAATTTTATTTCAAAATTGGTAACTAATCTTCCAAAAATCAAGCAATCGGGCAGATTCTTGATTTTCCAAATCTGATCTTTCAGTCAAATCTTATCTTCTTGATTTTTCGAATCTCATGAATTAGGCAATCTTATCTTCTTGATTTTTTGAAAATCTTTATTTCTTTAATTAATTTCCTCATTTATTCTCCACCGTCGATCTGATTATCTGAGATGTTATTCTGACCATTGGATTAAGGATTTTGACCTAACCCTAATTAGGGATTCTCAGATTTAATCTAGGCCTCTCATTTTAGGTTCTCATCATCAATTAATCTTTTCCTTCCATTCGAAATGGCATTTTCTATAAAATGCCATCTTCTCATTTTTCGATTACACACGCACATGCTGACATTTTACATAGACATTCTAGGCATTTATTGGCATACTTAGTTTTTCATATACAATTTCAATATTTGTTATAGTCATTTGATCAAATCTTGGCATTTGTTTAGGCATAGGCATTTAGACTTTTAACCAAATCCTTCAAGGCTTGTTGTAGGACTTAGAAAATTTTCAGATTTTGCTTGCACAATGAATCTGAGGGCCACATTATCTAGCAAGTAAGAAGGTATTACAAAAGTGAAGCATGGAGGTATTGGCGATCAAGTATAATTGTTCTTTCATTTACTTCCTTTGTATTTTGTAAGATCTTTGGGTTTTGTTATTATTTATTGCTAACACTCCTAATCAAACCTAAAAAGAAATCCCTTGATTACACACGTAACTTATTTTGTATGCAGGAAAATTCAAATTTTTTTTGTTGGATCAAAGACTTCAATATCTTGTGCACTCATATTTTTCAATTTTTTTTGACAATCTTCTATTTTTCAACATATGCAGAATAGAGAGTTTGATTTTAGGTCGAAAACCTACATTCACAAGGAATAAAAAATAAATATAATAATAAAATTAAATTTATTTAAAATTATACTTTTTGGGAAGCTTATAATAAGGAATACATACAAAAAAAATATTTAAATGAATTCATCTGATCCCCCAAAATGTAAATCAAAAGTTGGTTTTTATCACCATTTTGATAGGAGTAAAGGAGACTCCATTATAGGTATGGTTTAAAACTAGTGGGGTTCTATCCAAGAGAGTTTTGATCTAAGGTAGTTTGATCAAACCCTCTTC
The DNA here is from genome assembly GCA_007258455.2 of Sequoia sempervirens. Classification (NCBI taxonomy): domain Eukaryota; kingdom Viridiplantae; phylum Streptophyta; class Pinopsida; order Cupressales; family Cupressaceae; genus Sequoia; species Sequoia sempervirens. The sequence goes on along the minus strand of VDFB02058242.1, from coordinate 221,190,060 downwards.
AATTTAAATGTTTTAAATGAAACTTTTAAAGGCTTAAATCATTATATTTTCTAAAAATATATGATTTCAGCAAAAATTAGAATCTCCCAAAAATTGTAAACCAGCTTTGTGGGATCACCCATCTTCACTCACACATCTCCTCATGACATGGTCTAGTCCAGTGTAGAACAAACATCCTACAATCCATGAGAAAGGAAAAGTTTTCTCAATGAGCACCCTTCTCTCTTTTGGAGAGAAATGAGGAGGAACTCTCCCTATGACCAAATAATTAGCTATGTTAGCATACTAGGGTGTAAGCACAGTGATGAAAAACAAATGTTCATTAGGGAAAGAGTCATCAATGACTTGAGTATCTTCTAATGTAGTCAGCCTAGAAAGAAAGTATACTACAACATTGGCCTTTCTTGGTTTATCAATAATGGTTATGTCAAACTCCTACATCAGTAGCAACCATCTTGCTAGCCTTCCTAAGATTAGGGGTTTATTCATGAGGTACCTAATGGTTGCATGACATGTGCACACAAAGATCTAATAGCCTGTTACATAGTGCCTGAATTTGTTAAGGGAATAGATCACTACCAATATTTCTTTTTTTGTCATTGTATAATTGAATTCATCTCCTTGATGGTTTTTTCTAACAAAATAAATAGCATTCTCAATTGCTCCTTTCTATCCCAAGACAACTCCTATAGCATAATCTAATGCATCTATATGAATTTGAAAGAGAAGCTCCCAATTAGGACCTTTGAGTACATGAGCATGAGTTAAAGCTGCTTTCAAATTAGAGAATGCCTTGTCACAGTCTTCTTTCCATTGGAACTCAACATCTTTAGTTAGGAGATTGTACAATGGTGTTTCCATTTTGCTGAAATATTTGATGAAATGCCTACAATAGCCTACATGTCCCAAGAAAATCCTAACATCTTTTTGTTTTGTAGGTTTAGGCAGATTGGCGATCACCTCAATCTTGGCAAGATCTACTTGAATTCCTTTATGAGAGATATAGTGGCCAAGGACTACACCTTCCTGCATCATCATAAAGCACTTCTAATTGTTTAAAGACAAATTATGTTCTTCACATCTCTGTAAGAATCTCTTGAGATTTTCCAATGCTTAATTAAAATTAGCACCATAGGTAGTAAAATCATCCATATAAATTTTCATTCAATCATGTGAGATATCTAAAAATATGCTATTGACTGCCCTTTGAAAAGTTATAGGTGCATTGCATAAGCCAAATGGAAGTACTGGGTAGGCATAAGTCCCCCATGGATAGGTAAAGGTGGTCTTCTCTTGGTCCTCAAGTGCAATTTGTATCTGGTTATAGCCACTGAATCCATCTAAAAAGAGAAATATTGCTTGTCTACAAGGGAATCTAGTACTTGATATGAAAGGAAGGGGAAAATGATCCTTCTTAGTGGAAAAGTTGATTTCCCTGTAATCAACACAAACTCACCACTTCCCTACCTTTTTTGGCACAATCACCAATGTAAACACCCACTGGCTATCTGAAATGGGGTAGATAAATCCTACCTCTAGCAATTTATGTAGTTGCCCTTTTACAATTTCCCTCAATGCATGGTTAATTCTTCTTTGTGGTTGCCTCAATGGTGTGCAATCATTTTATATCCTATGAGTGTAGAGCTTAGGATCTAATCCCATCATATCATGGTAGTCCCATGAAAATACATGTTGGTGGGTCTTCAGTAAGTTTGTCAATGACAGATGTTGTTCTTCACTTAGCTTGTTGTTAATATTTAGATATTTTCCTTCTAACACTTGAACTTGTGTAGTTAACTCTATCAAAGCTACTTCACTAATGTTTGGTACCTTGAGTTCATGTGGTATAAATGTATGAGACATACCTGTTGCTACAAGAATTTCAGCTACAAGAAGAGCGGGCAGAAGTGTCTTCACTGGACTAGCAAAACCAAATGCATGAGAGGAGGATGCTTCCTGCACCTCACAATGGTTTTGAATTATGTTGGAAAATACATCATCTTCTTCTTGAAGCTACATGAAAGAAATTCTTCCTAACATCATAAGTTGTGCCATATAATTAATTTCCTCAGCCTCTTCACCAACAAGTGGCCATATGGGTTTTCCATATCATGGGATGGGTGAGCAGGAGGGTAGAGAACAAGATTTTTGGTGCTCTTCCCATTAGAAATGGTCATGCCTCCTTACTAAGACCCAGTATGAGCAATTTTTGTTGCTAACCATGGCCTTCCTAAAATAATGGGATACCCACCTAGTGTAGCTTTGGGAGAAAGAACCATGAAATATATTGGGTACTCCCAAGAGTCTAGAGTTACCACAAGATCATCTACTATACCATTAGGTTTAATAGTAGAACTATCAACAAGCTGTAGGATAGTAGGAGTAGGTCTCATGCTTGCAACGTTTAGTTGTTGCAGGATATCCTTAGTCATCACATTTATTGTTACTCCCAAATCAATTAGAGCATTCTTATTTGGATCCTATTTATAATAACTCCCTCCATAGGACTATTTGGGTCATTGTATCTAGGAACAGTCACTTTCCCAAGCATGATGTCAACCATCTATCCCACCACATGAACCGTAGTGGGGTCTTTCTTTTTCCTGCTTGGCTTCTTGAGGCATGCTTCCTGAATTGCTTTGTCATATATGGGAACATCTTTTATGGCCTGAAATAGAGGTATCTTGACACATATATACTTCAAATGATCTAGAATGTTAAAGATTGTTTCCTTATTCTCTTCCTTTTGTTTAAAAATTTCCTACCTCTTAGGAAATGGTGGTTCTTGTTCCATCTACTGGACTAGGACTGGTTCAATATTTTTAGGTACACTTGGATGAATGGGGACATTCAGATGCTCCTCTTCTTCCGCAAGAAGCTCATTGATAATGGGTGTGGAGGAGCTATCAAAATAGTTCCTAAATGCAATGGATTTCACTTACACTCACAACATATGTAGGAAATTGATTTGAATTAGTAGAATAGACTAGCTGTTGTTGTGGTTTGTTATTTGGGTTAGGTGTGGGTTGAGCTGGTAGCTGAGTAGGTATAGGGGTGGTTGAGATTGAGCTAGTAGGAGGAGGAATTATAGCAGGTTGTTGGGGCTGAGAAGGTGGTTGCATTAAGTGGTTGTCTAGTTTGGCCATTGTTGTCCTCCCCTCCATTGAGATGTTTGTTGCTAGTTTCTTGGAGGTGGCTGCCAATTTCCCTAAAACTGCTGCCAATTCCCCTGAGGTTGTTTCCACTAGGGTGGAGAGTTCTGGTGATTGGGCTAGGTATTTGGAGGTTTAATACAAGGTTGTGGGGGATATCCTCCATAGTTGGATGGATATGGGGGCTTCCATTGGTTACCTAATGCATAAGAATTGAAATATGACCTAGCAAAGGATAATGGATTTGGTGGCATACCTTGTCTTGGAGCCCATGGCCTTCTTTCTACAATGTAGTAGACTTGATCATCTTCACCCTAGATTGGCTTGAACTCAAGTGAGATCTATTGACTTTCAATGTTAGCTACCATTTTTCATCTGCAGTCCTTTTATTTGCAATGAGGTCCTGAATTATTCTACCAACAATGCCTCTACCTGCTCTTGTTTCTTCTTTGCTTGAAGTGTATCCAACTAAGTAGTCATATTGTTTATGTCTTGCTTGAAGTCTTCTAGCAAGTGAGTAATATCCATCCTTGAAACTCCACTAGTTGATGATTTACCCATAGAGGATTGGTAAGCTCTCCCTTTCTTTGAAGTTTCCCTAGAATAGTTCTAACATAGCTTCTTAATGTCTTCCCAAGGAGCTTGGGTGATAGCTCCTTCTCCCATCAGGTCTAAAGCCTCAATGCAACTCTAATTAATCACTCTCAAGAAGAGTAGCTTTTGGGACTCCTCATTGAGTGTATGATGTGGATATTTATGTAGGAAAAACAAAAACCTTAAAATGTAATCCTCCAAACTCTCATCTTCCTTTTGCTACATATTAAAGATGTCATCTCATCTCATGTCACTACCCCTACAATATTCCTTGTACTTTTCAAGGAAATTTGTCTTCATGTCATCCCAAGTCTCCACAATATTTCTAGCTATTCTCATAAACCATCTTAATGCAACCTATTTCAATGTAGTAGGAAAAAAATTAAGCCTATGAGCATCAATGGTATAGTCATAGCTTCTATAGAGGATATCAAACTCAAACAAGAAAGTATCGGGATCTTTTGTAACAAGTCCATAGAACTTAGGAAGGACTGAAGCAGGGATATTTTTGAGCTTTTCAACTTCATTTTGATGAGAAATGGGGAATGGAAAAGTTGGTTGGTTAGGTCTATTTCCATTTGCATCACCCATTCCTACCTGATGGAATTTCAAAGCAAAGGGATTCTCAATCTAATTTTTGTCTTCAGAGGAAGCATCAGAACTGGTTAGATTGGGAAATGCACCCGCAAAAGGGGGTGCTTCTTCTTCATCATCATCTCTTGGAAAATTATAAAGCTCAAATAGCTGGAATGGATCAGGGTTATTAGGAAGGAATCTCCCATGAGCATCTCTCCTCCTTCCTCTATACATATGGTATCAAATCAATATCAGCTAGCTCACACAAAGAATTGGAAAAAGAATAGGGGGGTCATTACTTCCTAAATGAGGGGTATACTAGGAACAAACTTTTAGAAATACTACAACAAAAAAAGAAACTATCAATGACTTCAAAGAACTTCCTAGTTTGACACCATCACTAGCAATAGTGCCAAAAAATTTGGCCTCTTATAATGACTTAATAACTAGGCCCTTAAAGTTGTGATTTAGAGATTGGACATCTTATTTGAATAGCTATCTTAATCATTATGAAGGTGCATTTCAATTGTCAACCCAGGGACATAGACTTGAAATGGAACAACATAGTATGTGCACTAGGAATCTATAGTATCCATATTCATCCTACAGCTAAGAAAGACATAATGTTGAAAGTAAATTTCTTAGAAAGAAGTAACATAAGTACTAAACATCAACCAACAACTATGCTAAGCTGAAGTGTGTGACAAAAATGAAAATTTGAGCAAACGGATAGGAAACTAATCTACTTTCTTTGGCTATAGGAATAGTCACATAATGAAATTCTAGTAGTTGCAGGAATAGATAGTTCCTAGATTTGTAACTATTTACTAAAAAAAAATTAATAACTAAGCTAAAGGATGGAATTCTCACCAACTGGGCTCACTTGGATGAATATCCCTTAAGAAAAATTTAGATGCAACGAGCTTATAACTTCATTTTATTCATAGAAAAACATGATTACAATAGAGTAACATAATTGTATTAATGAAAAACTAAGAATGTAAGTACAACATCAGATTAATCAACCTTCTGAGATGGAGCATTTTAGTCTTATTTATAGGAGAAAAAACTACTAACTAACTACTTACCAAGGTAGTCAACTCCAACAAATTAGGAGGATGCCCCTTTATCGAAAGCATAAAAAGTGGAAAGGAGGCTATGCATGTGTGGAATCTGGTCAAGTCGGTATGCCTTAACATAGATCTAGCATAGCAATAGCTCCTATATTTTCTCAACAAACTATTATGATCATTTACAAGGTAGTTACAATCTTCGATTTGAACTAAGAATTTCCCTCCATTGACCTTTGAATGATCAACTTTTTGACTTTTATGGAAAATGACCAGGTGGCAGAATCTTCCTCAATTTTGTAGGCTCAAATTTTATCTACATGACAACATTAGTATGCACAACAATTTCATATCTATAACTATCTTAAAGTAACATTCATTAATCCACATGTAAAATTAACATAGATAGTTCACATAGCATGTTAGTGTCATTTAAGAGTTACAAAAATAAGTTTATGCCAAATGTCTATGGATTTGAGGAAATATCATGGAAATTTCAACGTCCAAGTATCAAATTCTATGACAACAACAACAAATGGATAATAAACTCTATCAAAATTGAGCCACAAATTGGACTCATTAGGACCCTTGAGAATAATTAAGAATTCTAGGATGTCTTGTAAAAGTGTTGTGAAGAGTTGTAACTCACTTTCACACTTTTCTAGGAACCTTTCACTATAATTCACTTAAACAACCCCTTTTTATCACTTACCGAGTCTTATTTCAAAGTGTTGTAAAGATTTGTAACAAACTCTCATGCTTTTCTAGACTTGTCATCACTAATTCAACCCTTTTCTTATGTTTAAATGACCCCTTAATGCACTTTCCGACCATACTTAAGTGTGTTTTTGAGAATATTCTTGTTAAATGTTATTAAATGCACTTTAATTCCTAACACCTAGTAAAATTTCCTTGGTGGGACTAATTCGCCACCTAGGGCGACTTAGTCCCACTAGGCACAAAAATCAAAATAATTTCAAAATCCTAGTGGGATTTTATTCTCTTAACCTTAAGGTCGGCTTGTGATGGGTTATTTTGAGGAATTATTCTCTAGTATGTAGATTTCTCAAAGAGATTGGTGTTAAAAAGGTGTTTTCAATCCATCAAAGTCATCAAAGCCAACAAAGCCCTAATTGAAGCTTGGAAACCTTTTTCAACCCGTTTTCTACAGAATTTGAACCAGACACCTACAAGGAAGGGAAGTACAGACTAAAAGCTACAGGTTCCTGCTCCAAATTTCCTAAGATTCTTAGGTGGACTAGGTCACCATATGTGGAAAATTATTCCCACTACTAGGCCTAAAAAGTGTTTTTTTATATTTTTGAGTACCTATTTGGCACAAACCTGTTCTGGCAGAATCTCCCTAAAAGAGGACTAAGTCGCCCAGCTTGGCTTAAGTGTCCCAATCAGCTTTTCCAATCAAATCTATAGGATTCCAAAGCCTCTCAACATAACATTTTAGTTTCTAGGTGCACATCTCTAGTCTTTTTTAATTATGTTATTGTTTACTTGCATTCTTAGGTTATTTTACATACATCATTGTGTTTTCAAACAACTTGCATTTCTTAGGTATTGCATTAATAAATTATTTATTTTATCAATTTGTTGCATTTAGACATCATATCTATGCATACCTTAAATCCATCCTTGCATTTATTTTGAGTGTAGACATTTCCCATTTTGGCCCATCTCTCTCCTTTTAGGTGAAAAACCCTAGAAGTGCTAGAAAGACCTTGGAAGCCAAAATCTTTGTATACATTTTGGTGAACCCAATGTTTGAAAATTTTGTTTCTAATTTCAAGTGAATTTTCATCCTATGTTTAACTTACATCACCATTGTATTATGTTTTGCATTGTTTAATTTGCATTCTAGGGTCTTAAAAATTGCTTTTGTGAAAAGCTCATATAGCTTGCATTTTTGCATTTTATTTCATTGGAAAACAATAAAATTTTGCATTTTCATACTGTAGCTGCATTTGAAAATATGAAAAACATCAAATTGCATTTAAATTTTTTGAAAAATCACAAAAAAAATACCAATGGAGCTAATTCGTGACAATGGGTGACTTAGTCCTCCTCCGCATTTTGCATTATAATTTCTAGCATTTTCTAAACATTTTTTGCTTTTTTTTTTTATGTTATTGCATTACTGTTACAATTTCTAGAATTTTAGTTATTAGCATTTTATTGCTCTTACATTCATTGAATTTCAATTTACCCGCATTTAGAAACCTTAGCATGAGTGTTTGGTGTCTTATTGTTAATACCTTAGTGAGAAGAAGTTCAAGACTCATGTTATCCCACAACAATACACTCACTGTGGATCTTTGATTGTCTAATGCTTCCACTCCTAGTATTGCAACTAGTACATTAGGCATGGATCCTACCTTTAGCAATGCTTTTCCTTCCAATAACATGCAAGTTGACACACAAAATGATCACATCATGCAAGACAAAATTATTAACATTGATGAGGACTTAGCACGTCTACAACATAACATGTGTCTTGAAAACATTTCAAACACTACAATTCTTGCTATAGAGAACATCCATCATCTACTTGAATGTAATGAAGGCTTAGATGTTATGAAACAAATTGTTGAGATATACCATAAACATATTCCTTCCACCTCTAGTACATCTCAATCAGCAAACACTGTGGTTAGTCAAGGAGGACTAAACACTCCTCCTCATTCAACAGTAGCATCTATACCTACCTATACCACTCCCCAAGTCACAAACACAATGCAATAGGTTAGCAATGTGATTCCTTCCTCCACTATTCTTGCTAGCATTCCTAATTCTTATGTGGCATCACATGTCCTATCCTCTTCCACCATACCATATATTAGCATTCCATTCACTTTCCCTTCCCCCTCATACCACTTACACTAACCCTCTCATAGCACAACTTTTCCAAACTGTCTCCTCCATGCAAAAACAAATATCCACCATCAACCAAAACAAGCATGGACCACCTACCTATTATGTTCATAGCAGCCCACTATCTTGGAAAATTTTGCGAACACTAATGCCACAAGGAATAGAGATGTTGAGATTTGAGAAGTATGGAGGGAAGGGAGATCCTTCTAACCATGTTAATGCTTACACAACCTTATGTAGTGACTTTATCCTTGACGATAAACTGTTAGCCAAACTATTTCCTAGGACTTTAAAAGACATTTCCTTAGAGTGGTTTTCATCCTTACCAAACAATTCAATTTGTTCATTCAACAAACTAGTTTATGCATTTATAAAACATTTTCAAGTGCATATGACTCCAAAGAAGACCTTGGATGACTTGATGAGATGCAAACAACATGAAGATGAAAAGATAACTGATTTTATCTCACGATATCAATCACTTTACTCTCAAATTGATGTCAAGATTCTTGATCCACATCTTCAAAAGATGTTTATTGAAAACTTGCAAACTCAACTTCAAGATAAACTCACAATGATGAAATTCCCCTCCTGTATGCACTTGTGTACCACCCTCGATGACTCACAATTCAGTAAGTAGTCATGATGGAAAGTCCACTTCTAACCGAGCTGAAAAATCTTAATATGGCACTTCAAACAATTCACAACCATTTAGAAAGAAAAACAAAGGGTTTTTACAATTTAATCCACCTCAACAACCAACTCAACCCATCAAGAACCAAGTAATAGTTGTTAAAGTTGTGACACCTAATAGTTATGGAGATCTGAAATGACAGTTTACACCTTTACTAGACACTCTTCATAACACAATGTCCAAACTTTTACAACAAATTATTACTTTACCTACTATTAAACCACTCAATCCTACTAAGCCTTTACCTCCAACCTTGAAACCCAATTCTTATTGGCATTATCATAGACAAAATGGACATGACACAAAAAATTGTAAGTGTCTTAAACACCTTGTGCAAAACTTCATTGATTTCGGTCATCTATCTATTTCAAATGTTAATGTTCAAGGCAATAAGTCTATTGCCCCACCCAATCAAAATTTACAAATTTTCATTGATCCGATGCCCAAAGATATTGTGTCATTTGTCAAAGCTACTGAAACCCAAAATAATGATGTGATGAATGTTCGTACAGCTATTGAACATCCCAATCCTATTCCACATACCACTATTATTAATCATATGAATGAAATGGTAGGTTCAATAAACGTTATCCCTTGAAAGGGCCAACTTAAAAAATCTCTTGATATTACTTTATCTTCTAAGGACATCCTTTTGAATCTTCTCAATGTTCCTCTTTACATAACCAGTCATATTTATGATAATCCCACTAATGGGATACTCATAGATCCCACCTATGGAGACAATGTGTGATACAGGAGCATCCAGTGGTGTAAGGGCAATCTTGCATCACCCAAAAATAGTAAAATTTCAAGTTTCTCAATTTTTAGATGTTTTTACATTTTTGGATACCCTTTTTGTCATAATGAAATTCCCAATTTACGGTTTTTATTTTCTATTCATGGGTTGAAAGATATTGCAGTTTTAGTTTCCCAGATTTGCACCTAAAAATCTTCCGAGTTAGATTTGAGGCACTTAGAGTTCCCGGATAGGCCCCGAAACTTGCTGAAATTGGTGTAGTGAATTTCAATCGCGTTCTTGACTTCGAGACCTTTCCAACAGTTCAAATGGTTCATGAATTGGAGTCCCGAATCAAAAGTTATGGCCCCAGGAAGTTGGCGCACTTTCTAGAAGATACAATTGCAAATGTTCTTTTGAAATTTGAACTTCAAGTTGTAATTTTTTGGCACCAAACCGCCTAAACTAAAATTTGAATGTTTTTTTGGCTCCAAACTAAAGAGGAGATCTATTTATGGGTGGGTTTCTAATTTTTTGGGTAACTTTTTGGGGACAAGCTTGCATATTGCGAAAGGGTTATTCTGTAGCTTTCTGTAACTTGCATGTGTTGTAGAACTTGGGGATTTGAGATCCTCTGCATGTAAGAAGCTCCACTTTCTGAATAATAAAATTATTCTCTTATTTTTGGGTTATTTTCAAAGTCTTGGGTTGCGCCCTCATCAAGTGGTATCAGAGTGGGTTTTCTTGAGTGTGTGGACAGATCGCTGATCGTGAGGCAGTTCACACTAGGACCGTGGTTGTGGGTCGAGGTAAAGAAAGATGCCTCCAAGAGTGATGCCTGGTAGGCATGGTGGTGCCAGAGGTGGTCAAGGCAGTAGAAATGCTAGTGGAAGAGATGCACTGGCAGCCCTCAAGAGACAGATTGACGCATTACAAGAGCAGTTGAGAAGAGGGTTAAACCCGAGGGAGGAAAGTGAGGAAGAAGGTTTAAATGTAGAAGAGGAAGAAGAAGCAATTGATCAAGACCAAATGTGGCTAATAAGGGAAATTTTGAAGATCAAGAAAAGACCCAGAGCAGAAGTCCCCAGTTATTCTAGAAGTCTGAACCTAGAAGAGTTGATCAACTGGATCAACGAGCTAGAAGAATATTTTGAGTATGGGGAAATAAAGGACCCAGATCAGGTTAAGTTTACGAAAATGAAGCTGAAGGGCCATGCCAATATTTGGTGGAAAGAGGTCTAGTTGGAAAGAAATCAAAGAGGAAAAGGAAATATCACTAGATGGGATCGCATGGTAGAGAAACTGAAGAAGCAGTTCATATCAGTGGACTATGAGTTAGATCTATTGAAGAAATTGCAAGGGTTGAAGCAAGGAAGCAGATATGTGAAAGAATATACTGAAGAATTTTACAAAATAATCATCAGAACAGGCCACACAAAGGCCAATAAGGAGAAGGTAGCCCGATATCTTAATGGGTTACGACCGAGCATTCAGGAGGAGTTAAGCCTAGTCAGAATGACTACCATTGAGGATGTGTATCAGTTTCCTCTGAAGGTGGAAGAGAAGTTGAACAAAAGATTTGATAGCAAGAAAAAAGGATGTGGAGGTCAAAGTGGAAGGGGTAGTGGAAAACCTTCAGGAAGTCGAAATGATGATGAAAAGAAAAGTGAAGATGTGGGTACTAGCCGTAGCCAAAGGAATGACAACTTCTACCACCCTCATGATCAAAACAGTGGTGATCAAAGAGGTAGAAGATGAGGTAGATATGGAAAAGGATCTGGAAGAGGTGGTTTCAAAGGAACGTGTTTCCAGTGTGGTGAAGAAGGGCATCGAGCCTATGAATGTCCACAACACCAAGGAAGGGAAGACAAAAGGCTAGAAGGTCATGGAAGGGTTGCGCATGTAGATGAGGAGGTCCAATCTAAACATTTAGATGATGCTGAAAGGGGAGAAGCCCTAGTGATTAGGAGAGCCCTGGTGACTTAGGAAAAGGAACTAGAATAGAGGAAGAATCTATTTCGCACAAGGTGCAAGTGTGAAGGAAAATGTTGTGATGTCATTATTGATGGTAGGAGCATTGATAATCTGGTGTCAAAAGATATGGTCACAAAGTTGAAGCTGAAGAGGGAAAGGAACCCGCATCCGTATCGGATTGCCTAGTTGCAGAAAAACCACAAAGTTTTGGTCAATGAGCAGTACCTTGTAAAGTTCAAGATCGGGAGCTACCATGATGAGGTACTCTATGATATCATCCCCATGGATGCATGTCACATGTTGTTGGGGAGGCCGTGGTAGGCGAGTTATACATGATGGCCATGCAAACACTTATTCCTTGACAAAGGATGGGGTTCGTCACAAGTTGAAACCCCTGAAGGAGACCGAAGAAAAGGTATGTAGTAGTGCTAGAATTTGTTATGTAGATGGAAGAAAATTTTTAGAAGGTATGAAGCATGACCGTGTGTGTTATGCATTGATTCCTAGAGTGAGTAAGGAGGATAGTGAGAAGGTTCCAGAAGAAGTTTCTGGGAGTTATCAAAATTGACTTGATTCACGGAGCCGATTTTTAAACAAGGTAGCTCATAGAAATGACTCCGGCCAGAAAATGAGAGTTAGAACAAACAAGTTCATGAGTTGTTGAAAAGTTTGTCTGAGGGAGAGTTTGCGAGTCCATGTGCAATACACCGTGGTACTAGCACCAAAGAAGTATGGGAGTGGAGGATGTGTCTGATTCTCGAATATAAACAAGATAACAATCAAGTCTGATTTCCCTACCAGGATGGATGACCTGATGGGCTGTTTGAGTAGAGCTTCGATTGCTTCACAAGGTGATCTGAAGAGTGGATATCTTTGAGATCAGTTGAAGGGAGATGAATGGAAGACTACCTTCAAGACCAAAGAGGGCCTATACAGTGGTTAGTCATGCCTTTTGGGCTAACCAATGCACCGAGCACATTCATGTGGCTCATGAATGAGGTACTAAAAGAATTTTTTGGGAAGTTTTGTTATTGTGTGTTTAGATGATATTTTTATTTTCAATACGACATTAGATGAGCATCTGATGCATATTCGGAGAGCCTTTGAGAAGTTAAGAGAAGAGAAACTGTTGATTAATTTGAAGAAGTGCAGTTTTGTGAATAGGGAGTTAGTGTACTTAGGGTTTGTTATCTCAATAGAAGGTCTCAAGATGGACCTCGAGAAGGTGAAGGCTATTCTAGAATGGCCTACCCCAAGAACTACTACCGAGGTGAGATCTTTCCATGGTTTGGCTAGTTTTTATAGAAAGTTCATTAGAAACTTCAGTAGTATTTGTGGAACCCTAACTGAAACAATGAGAGGGGATAGAAAAGAATTCAAGTGGAGTAGTGGAGTGGCAAAAAGTTTTGAACTGTTGAAGCAAAAGGTGACAGAGCAACCTATTTTAGCCCTCCCAGATTTTAACAAGGTGTTTCAGGTGGATTGTGATGCCAGTGGTTGTGCCATTGGAACAGTGTTGAGCCAAGAAGGTAAGCCCATTGCCTATTTCAGTGAAAAGTTAAATGATGCCAAGAGAAAGTATTTTGTATATGATCAAGAATTTTATGCGATAGTTCAAGCATTAAAGAAATGGAGACATTATTTGTTCGAAGGAATTTTTTCTATATCTGATCATCAGGCCTTGCAGTACCTAAATAGTCAGGGAAAATTAAATCAGAGGCATATGAAATGGGTAGAGTTTTTGCAGAGTTATACCTTTGTTTTGAAACATAGGAGTGGGAAGTCAAATAGGGTTGTTGATGCCTTGAGGCATACATTGATGACAAAGATGCAGATTGAAGTGGTTGGGTTCAATGAACTTAAAACACTGTACGAGAAGATCCTGATTTTGCAGAGGCATGGAAAGCTTGCAAGGAACCTATTACAGTGGATGGGACAAGGTGGATGGATTTCATAATCCAGGATGGCATGTTATTTAAGGGAAGTCAATTATGTATCCCGAGGAGTTCCATGAGGGAGAACCTGATAAAGGAGAAACATAGTGGAGGAATGGCAGGATATTTTGGTCGGGATAAGACCATTGCCATTATAAGTGAGCATTATTATTGGCCTCAGTTGTCATAGGATGTGAAGAAGTTTGTACAAAGGTGCAGGGTATGTCAAATGGCTAAAGGAGTGAGCCAGAATACAAGCTTATATTAGCCCTTACCTATACCAGAGAGACCATGGGAGGATATAAGTATGGACTTTGTTCTTGGTTTTTCAAGGACACAATGAGGGAATGATTCAGTCTTTGTGGTGGTTGATAGGTTTTCAAAGATGGCACATTTCATTCCATGTCAGAAGACCCATGATGCAGTCCACATTGCTGAATTGTTCTTCAAAGAGGTGGTGAGGCTACATGGTCTGCCAAAGAGTATTGTTTCAGATCATGACACCAAATTTGTGGGGTACTTTTGGAGGACCTTGTGGAAGAAGCTGAAGACAGAGTTGAAGTTCAGTTCTGCACACCATCCACAAATAGATGGGCGACAGAGGTTGTTAACGAGTCCGGTAACCTACTGAGATGTTTGGTAGGAGATAAACCCAAGGGATGGGACTTGATCTTACCTCAGGCAAATTTTCTTACAACAATTACGTAAGCTTCGTAGATCACCATTCCAAATTGTGTATGGAGGTAGAGAATAGCCCCAGAATTGAGGAAGATGGACCAAGAGAAGAAAATAAGTGTTGAAGCCAAGATTTTGTAGAACACATCAAGGATATACATGAGAAGGTAAGAGAACATATTAACAAGATGAATATAGTAGTATAAGGCTAAGGCAGATCAGAAGAGGAGGTATAAGGAGTTTCAGATTGGTGATGAAGTGATGGTCCACTTGAGGAAAGAAAGGTTTCCAGTGGGAACATATAACAAATTGAAGATGAAGAAGTTCGGTCCCTGTAAAATTTTGAAGAGGCATGATTCAGGGAATGCATATGAGGTAGAGTTGCCGGATGGATTCAACATTTCCCCTGTGTTCAACATTTCAGATTTGACAGATATCATGAAGGTGGCACAGAGGAAGTACCAACAATGGAACAGTGTGGGATTCTAGCACCTACTTCATAAAAGGAGGAGATTGAAGAAATCCTGGATAGTCGTGTGGGAAGGAGTACCAAGAATAGACAATATGAAGAATATCTGGTGAAATGGAAAGGAAGGCTTGTTAAAGATTCATCATGGTTGCCTAAGGCAGAGGTCGACTATTTGGGTTTTCCACCATCTGAGATGTGATAGGGTCACTTCTCAAATTACCCTGGGTGTCTGATGCAGGAGCATCCAGTGGTGTAAGGGCAATCTTGTATCACCCAAAAATAGTTAAATTTCAAGTTTCTCGATTTTTAGATGTTTTTACATTTTTGGATATCCTTTTCATCATAATGAAATTCCCAATTTATGGTTTTTATTTTCTATTCTTGGGTTGAAAGATATTACAGTTTTAGTTTCCTAAATTTGCACCTAAAAATCTTCTAAGTTAGATTTGAGGCACTTAGAGTTCCCGGATCGGCCCTGAAACTTGTTGAAATTGGTATAGCCAATTTCGATCATGTTCTTGACTTCGAGACCTTTCCAACGGTTCAAAAGGTTCATGAATCAAAGTCCCGAATCAAAAGTTATGGCCCCGAGAAGTTGGTGCACTTTCTAGAAGATACAATTGCAAATGTTCTTTTGAAATTTGAACTTCAAGTTGTAATTTTTCGGCACCAAACCACCTAAACTCAAATTTGAACATTGTTTTGGCTCCAAACTAAAGAGGAGCTCTATTTATGGGCGGGTTTCTAATTTTTTGGGTAACTTTTTGGGGACAAGCTCGCATATTGCGAAAGGGTTATTTTGTAGCTTTCTATAAGTTGCATGTGTTGTAGAACTTGGGGATTTGAGATCCTCTACATGTAAGAATTTCCACTTTCTGAATAATAAAATTATTCTCTTATTTTTGGGTTATTTTCTAAGTCTTGGGTTGCGCCCTCATCAATGTGATCACTGAGGAATTTTTGGTATTACATGATCTTTATCAAGATGATCATGAAAAACTAAGAGCATGGATCAAAACACACAATTGTTTTTCTTTCCCTATGATAGAATCAAATGTCCTTCCATTACAAATAGGACCTAAAACAACGGATGTTACATTTTCCATCATCCCACAGTCAGACTAGTTTTTTGTGACTAGGCCATCCATGGCTTTGCTCAATGAAAGTTGTCCCTTCAATCATACACAAATGTTTAAAGTTTCCACTTGACAATGACATATTCATTGTTCAACATAGTGGCTTTACCCCTTTTTCTTCTAACAAAAGCTTCTCCTTAGAACCCTTTTGGCCCAAGCCTATGGAACCTATCATGCCTCACAGAGATTTATTTTTCATTGCTTACCAAAAGTTTAAAGCAAAGAAAATTGCCGAATTATCCCTCTGTAACACGTCCCCATCCACTTATGACACTCCTATCCTCAATGAAACAATGCTTCAACCTAAACATGAACCAACCCCTCCAACTAAACCAACACTTGAAACTTCCCCCACATTGTCTAAATGACCAAGAGATAATGATAGCAACTCCCTCTTGCCTCCTCATATAAAACAAGTTTATAAAGCAAAGGAGAAAGTGGATGAACAACCTTCCATGGTTCCTTCTATTCCTCCCCTTTGAGAAGACAAGCAACCAATGGTTGATCAACCCACTCCTTCAAAAGCACAACTTGACAATAAAACCAAAATAAATAGAGGTAGGGAGTGTAGGCGTAGACATTGTGCCCTTGCCCACAAGTTACAAAATGAAGAAAACAAAAAAAGTCAAAATTTTCACTTGACAGAAGCAATGCATGATGACCCTCCTCCCCAATCACAACAAAATGATCCAATACAACAACCACAACCCATGGTAAACCCTTAATTGTACATTATCATCCGTCTTGTCGTGATTAATTTGGATGATGATGATAAATCACTAAAATAGATGAAGAGGTGCATAATGATCTGAATACATTATTTTACTCTTCCATGAGATTAAATGAAAAATCTCCTACAACAAGTGTAGAACCTGGTACTTCCCCTAGTTCAACACTTGCACTTGTCCCTTTAGCTAGTTCACCACCCTGGGTACATCATGAACATGACTGGGGGGTGGATGACCTACTTGACAGTTGACTTGTATTTTCCTTAATAGTCTTCTTCTTCTTCTTCTTTTTCTTTTGTGTTTGCATGTGTGTAACATGTTCCCCCATGATATTATGTTCGATGTTCTCCTTATCTTTGTGACATTCCTCTATTTGTACCTTCATTCTTCTATATGTCATACATCACTTTTTCCTTTTCCTTTTCTTTTTCTTGTGTTTTCCTTTTGGGGATGATGCAAAGCATTGAGACTAAAATTTCTCTTTCATGTTGACCCAAAAGGACCCTTTTCTTTATCTTTTCTTTTGACTTTTCTTGTGTTTTCCTTTTGGGGATGATGCAAGGCATTGAGACCAAAATATCTCTTTCATGTTGACCCAAAAGGCCCCTTTTCTTTATCTTTTCTTTTGACTTTTATTGTGTTTTCCTTTTGGGGATAATGCAAAGCATTGAGACCACAATGTCTCTTTCATGTTGACCCAAAAGCTTTTCCTTTTTCTTTCACCTTTTCATTTTCATTTTTCTTGTGTTTTCCTTTTGAGGATGATGCAAATCATTGAGACATACTATGTCTCTTCAATGTTGACCCAAATGGATCTTTCTTTTTCTTTTTTTTTTCTCTCTTTGTGTCATTCTTCTAGTTCTATGTATTTAGGGAATGATGACAGATCTAAGCTCCTTACAAAACAATGTAGCAAAGAACATACTGACCCCAAATCCATAGATCCCTTATGTGTTTGGTGTTTTTATTTTGGGGGAAATCCCTTTCTTTTCTTATTCCTTTCTCTTACATGACGTAACCTTACTCAGAAATGTATGACTTGGCATAAGGGCTTTCCAAGTTGGCTCTCATGTCTTCATTCTTTTTTCATTTTTCATTTTCTACTTTAAAGTAATTTCTCACAGTACAGTGTGTAGTAGTTTCTTTAAAGTGGGGGCATACATTAGAATTATTCATTTTGCATTTTTCCTTTTACTTGGTTCTTAGTGCATCCTTCTTGTTTCATACGATTTTATTTGTCACTTTGTGGATGGCATTGGGTGTGATGTCCTTCATGAGTGTGATCTATCTTAGCATATTTCATTCCTCTTAGTGGCCGGATGCAACACACTGCATCACCTAAGTTGTCAATTTTCTATTCTTTGATTGGTCCTCTCTTTGAGACATTAGAAACAATGTTCCCTAAGTTAAATACCTCACATGAACTACACAAGACTCCTTTGAACATCCTTTGCATGTTTCATTTTGCATTTGTTATATGGCCACCTTGCATAACACAACTTGCATGCCTATAGAGCCATCTTGTTTGTTCATGATTTCTAAGCATAGGAAACTTTTCTTGTCTCATGAAGATCAAAATGTCATTTTTTTTATGACACTTTATTAAAGTTATCAGGAGGTATAACTTTTGTATGGTTGAGCTAGAAGTGCATTCTGAGGCATGACTTTTCCCCATAGCCACCTGCATGTGTGTGGCTACATACCAAACATGAGTGTATGTTTCCCACCCTTTTAAGCCTTCTCACCCAGTGGAAAACCATGAGTTTTATCACCTCATAGTGAGTATACAATTAATTTTCCAGACAAATAGCCTAGATCTGATCCACAATGCGATGAAAAAAAGGTTGAAGCTTGATATGACTTTCTTTTTTCTCTCTTTCATTATTTTTCATTATTTTCATCTGTGTTTCTTGTGCTCATGTTTAGTTTTTCATGGTATCTTCATCTTGGGGGCTTGATCATCCCTCTTGATCATTGTTGTCTTACCTTTCTAAGCATTAGTTCATTGAAACCCCTCTTGATTGCATGTTCAGATACTTTAGTGTGAGTTTGAGGTAGGTTCATCCTCTCACTAAAGTGGGGGTTAATTGTGGACATGGAGAAAGTAACCCTTCTACTTTTTCTCATGTTCAAGCCTTCCTAGTGGATTTTACCTTAATTTTTCCTATATTTAATGTTGTAATGTGGCCAACACATTCACATTAGGTCTTGGACCCTTGAGAATTATTAATTATTCTAGGATGTCTTGTAAAAGTCTTGTGAAGTGTTTTAACCCACTTTCACACTTTTCTAGAACCATTTCATTATAATTCACTTAAATAACTCATTTTTATCACTTACCAAGTCTTATTTCAAAGTGTTGTAAAGAGTTGTAACAAACTCTCATGTTTTTCTAAACTTGTCATCAATAATTCAACCCTTTCTTATGTTTAAAAGACCCCTTAATACACTTTTCGTCCATAATTAAGTGTGTTTTTTAGAATATTCTTGTTAAACATTATTAAATTAACTTTAATTCCTAACACCCAATAAAATTTCCCTGGTGGGACTAAGCTGCCACCTGGGCTGACTTAGTCCCACTAGGCACAAAAATCAAAATAATTTCAAAATTCAGGTGGGATTTTATTCTCTTAACCTTAAGGTTGGCCTGTGATATGTTATTTTCAGGAATTATTTGAAAATCAAGTATAAATAAAGGGTTTTTCTCTCATTTTCACCCCCAATTAGTTTAGTGCATTCATTCACACATTAGCTCAGTTGCATTCATAATTATCAAGCATTCATGGTATTATCAAGTATGATGGAGTCTCTAAATTTTTTAGCATTTATAGGTCCTTTTGAGCTTGGTAATAGCATGTCACAAGTTTCCCATAGGTAGGGTTTAAATTTTTCACTTACAAACATTGGGCGTTTTAATTTTGCATTGACTTGCTTTGCCTAGTTGTTGGTTGTTTAAGTTTCCTTTTGATCCATCGCTGTGCATTCCTTACTAACCCCTTTTCTTAGGTTACCTAGTCACCTTCAACTATGAAGCATTTTAATTTTCCCAAGTTTGGGCTTTAATATTCGCTCATAAATTACTTAAGTCTAAGTCATATGTGTTCAAGGGTAAAATTTCATTAGCCTAGTCATGGCCCTCTTTTATAACTGACTTTGTCACATGTGCATGATTGATGATCATTAGTTTGTGGGATTTAATCTAAGTCACTCCCCATTGGCTCGCGTATCCCAAATGATGATACTTTAATTACTACGTGGTTTGCAAGATGCTGACATGTGTTTAATCATGGGTACCAACCCTACCATCACTTTTCATTCTGATGCTCAGAGTTTTAAGATCAACGGTGATTATTAAGAGGGAAGAGTTGATCACTGTCATTCCCTACCATCTCACAAAGGGAAGATGCAAGCTTGTTAAAATCCACAAGGACCACAAGAAGTTGCCACATATGTCCTATGGCTACTAGCATGTGGAGCCCACAAGTACATGAAAGAAGATCCAACTGGTGCATTTCTATTGGCCAGTTGTTTGAGCTGGAAGAACAATGAAATTCAAATTTAATTGACTTAATCTGAGTCATTTAAGATGGCCATCTCAGCTAAAGATCAATAGTACACATTCAAAACTATGAGTACACCTATGTTAATTGTTTTGCTTCATGTGAGCGAGTAGTAATGGTGGAGGTGACTCATAAATCTACTCAATTGCCCTCAAAATATGTGTATATAGTCAATTCTTGCATAATCAAGATTTGAAGATGTGTTTGGAGAAATATGAAAAATAAAAAAAAGTGACTTGCAGAGTTCATCTCAACCGCCATTAGGGTTGTTGCTATTGAAAGCCGTAAGTATGATAAATGCAATTTTATGCTTTATTTCAGTTTTTTGAATTAGGGTTGGCTTTCAATTTGATTTCTGTGAATGTGTTTTATTTCTTTGCTTTAATTGCTTGGACTTAGGGTTAATTCTATCTTTAAAAGTTGTAGTCCCATGAAGCCTTTCAGAATTAACATTCACATTGAGTCATAGGTTTGAATTAGGAGGCTGGTAATTGAAACCTTTCTTTAAAACCCTAGTCTGCTTAAAATTCATGGCTCACAAAGTACAAATTTCTACCCCTTCAACCTAGTCTAGAACACTCTCCTAGGATGTGATTGACTTGTTACCCTCCTCTACAAATAAGAAACCTGAAGGAAAGGTCTGGTTCTATGGCCCTACTATTAGAGAGAGAGTGATGGTAAACAATGATTCACAAAGGATGTCAAGTTGCCTTATATTGGATGGAAGCTCTTTCAGCATTGGTTCAGTAAAAAGAACCTTGGAGCTCCTCTCTGTAATCATTGGAGGTTAGATATGGGAAAATTATTTTTTTCCAACGTGTATATGGATGTGGATCTTCTAAAAGATATCGCCTCAAGGTATGATCTAGTTTCTAGGGTTGTTAGGACATTTGATGGGAGGGATACGGTAAAGCTAACTAAGAAAGAAACTAAAGATGTTTTTGATTTACATGAGTGGAGTCAAGATTTGGTTCCTTTGGATATGGATGATATTAGGAAGGGACACAACAATACCAAGGTATTCATTAGGAAAAAGTTGTTTCCCTTGCATACTATTGTGGCTGGTACCAAGAAGCATAGAAATCAAATCAAAATTGGTGAGAAGGAGCTTGATCCCTTCCCAGTGAGTTATTTTGTGAGCTATTTCAGAAATATTGTATATTCTTTGTGTCAAATCATTGGTTTTTCTCCACCTGACACATTGTAGAAAGAATATAGCTATCTAGCAACATATTTGCAGCACCTAGCTTACAACATAGTCTATGATTATGCCACTTATCTAGAAGAACATAACCATAAGGGTCTAGTTGAGTTAAAGGAAGGGAAACAATGGGTGAATTTCTAGTGGTATTCACTATTAATGTATATGTTCTTGCAGGCAAAAGGTTTTTGAGAAAAATATAGCTTTGAAAAGGAAGGAAGAAGGTGTTGATTTTCGTATTCAATGTTGGACCCAAATTCTAGACAAGGATGATCTAAAGTATAATTATGTGATGTTTCAAAATTATTTTGCATCAAGAATAAGATGATCCTTGATCTATGAAACACCAAGAATTCCTAAAGAAATTCATGAATTCTTAAGACATATGGAGATGAGGACAGACTTGAATTTGAGTCATAATTAGGGAGAATTGATTTTATACCTTGATAAAACAATTTTCAGAGTATATGGCAATGGT
The DNA here is from genome assembly GCA_007258455.2 of Sequoia sempervirens. Taxonomy (NCBI): domain Eukaryota; kingdom Viridiplantae; phylum Streptophyta; class Pinopsida; order Cupressales; family Cupressaceae; genus Sequoia; species Sequoia sempervirens. The sequence goes on along the minus strand of VDFB02058242.1, from coordinate 221,168,200 downwards.
CTAGATCCATATGTTATGCCAAGAGATGTGCCACTAAGGATAGGCTTTATTGAAATCATGAGACAATTGGGAGTTTCACAGGTAGTACACTTACCTGATATAACAGAAAGGCTCATTCTTTCCAGAGTGGATAGCGTTTGTTGATTATGTTCAGGTGAAAGGGGCATGGAAGCTATTATTACATTTGTTGGCACCTTACAAGTTGGAGACTATGTTCCCAAGGAATCATGACCCTGAGGGCTTTATTACCAAATTAAAAATAGATAATAGGCTGGGTAATTTTGTGCATATCTTTGATTATCCTGAAGATGTCATCAAGAATTTTTTTAGCTTTCTAGAGTAGGATGAAATGAAAGCTAAGTGATTTTCTTATAGAAAGATATTAGAGGAAAAATGGAAGAAGGATCCCAATTATAATCCTCTACCAAATATACTTGATGAATTTATCTGGGTCATGTATGTCATGCATAATTTTGAAAATGTAGTTAGTATATTGAGGAATCAATGGGAGGTTACAAACAAAGGAAAAGAAAGAGTGGTTGAAGAAGAGACTACTGTGAAATTAGAAGAAAGGCCTACTTACCAACCACCCAAGCAACTCAGAATCTACTCCAAGAGGAAGAAAGCAATGGATGAAGAACAAACCTTGTTGAACCCTATCAATTTTGAAGGATCAAAGGCAGCTTCTCTTGAGAGTGCAATGCCATCACCTCTAGGGTAGGTTCCTCCACCTATAATTGATCTTGATTCACCTCCAGGAAGCCATGATCCATTGGAGAAACCACCCCTTAAGAGACAAAGGACTGAGGCAAGTGGAGTGGTTGAATATTCTGATATAGATGAAGATGATATCTTTATCACCCTTGAGGATATGCAATAAGGAATGCCTTACCCTATATGGGAAATTGGCTCATCTTTAGGACAAAGCAATCTCAGGTTGGTAAATTTTGAAATCAGTGGTCTAAATAGTGTAGATGACCAAAGGATTGAGGCTTGAAAGGAGTTTATGAAAGATTACTCCTTTGTTGAAACATCTACATTTAGGGATTTTTGGTGCAGATCCAAAGCTGCAAAATATGTAGAGAAAGTGGCCACTAAAAGGAGCTTGCATCCAAAGTTACCTGAAGTGTCATTCAAGCCAATGTGAGGAGTTTAATGAAGAATGAATTTCAAAAGATTAACACCTAGGATGGTAGAGAGTTTGTAAATAAGTGTGGTGTGTTATTGCTACCAAAATGGGATATTGTTGATGCTATAGTCCTAGACGCTATAAGAAGGGCTGGAAGGCCTCTAGTGCAAACAAAAGAGGAGTTGGATATGGCACTTCGGGGGTCTACATTTAGTGAAGACTAGTATGCACTAGCAATCTATTCATTATCCATGGGATCCAAGAAACGAGTACTTTCCGAGTCATCAGATGTTAGTGGGCAATTACTTGTGAAGAGAGTTGTTGATACCCCTGCCTTAGAGGAAGCTGACATGGCTATTAATGTTGCTAGATTTACTAAAGCAACTATGGAAAACCTCACCCTTGAAAGGGATGTTCAAGAACAATTGCCATGAGCTACTCAATGAATATGATAATATTCAACAAAAGGTAGTTGTACTAGAGACAGAGTTGGCATTTTATAAGTAGAGGGAAGAAATGCAAAGAGATCAATGCCAAGCAAGTTCAAGTCACCCACCTCCAGCTTCTCCAATTGCATCATCCCAACTTTCCCCTCAAGATCAGGCCTTGGAAATGGTACCATATAATTTGGGACAAGAGCCACTTTTAGTGGAAGAACCAAGCAAATCAAGTCCCAGTTCATTTGATGAACCTACAAGGGAAGAACTTCTTACACAAGTTGAAACATATAAGTTGTTGGAATAGGCACAAGACACAATGTATGAAAACATCTCAAATATTGTTCATACTATCTTGAAACATATGAATATGAAGATTCAAGCCAAATTGAATGGTGTTCATGACAATTACTCCCTGATGATGCGAGCAATAGGATTATCTCAAAGGGATAAGGAGTTGGCTATGCCAACATTGAACAAGTGGATCCCAAGGCCTGAGAGATTGAAGTTAATAGCAGTTGGAGCTAGCCAACATGAGGATAAATACCCTATGGTGCTTCCAACATATACATTTGTTTGTGAACTCTGTGAGCAAAAGTTGCATGGATATATTGCCCCACTTGAGTAGAAAATAAGAGAAATGAAGGCTCATTATGATTTGGTAGATTTGTCACTATTTCTAGATATTCAGCTCACCAATAGTGAACTAAAGCCATTGCAAATGTGGAAGAGGGAGATGGATGATGTCATTGCTTCCCAAGTGAATAAAATTTGCAAAGAGGTTAACATCAATATCTTTAATGCCACTTTGGAAAAGTTGACATTTAGTATCAGCTTTCTTGAAGATTTTGACCAGGAATCCAATTCTGTGATGACAAAGTATTCCCCATACAAGAAGAAGTTGGATGAAATCATTAATTTCAATTGGCCATCTGATGAAGAATATGAAGAATGGGGAAGGGTATTGGTTGGTTGACTCAATTTGTAAACATGGATGTGAAACATATATAATTGGTCAAGTATTGTATAGGTCTACCCTTAGAAATTGCAATGTATGAAATGTATGCTTCACAAGAAAATATTAGTTGTTGATGATGTGGAATGCTCACTGGGATGTTGATTCACTTTTTGCTTTACATCATTTTTTCATCTTGCTCAATGAAATGGGCATGCTACAACATACAAGATTATTCTTTTTGACATGTTCCTTTTGGGAAGATTGTTTTCCTTCTTACAACAAATGTAAATAATCTTTGTCTCATGTGTATTCCCTCAAATTTGTAGAATGAAAATATAACTGAATTAGTGAATATGTCTTGTAGAGTTCCAATTAGAATGTGACGTGTACATCTGGCTTGAGGCTTGTTTTTTCTCCCTTATTCTATAAAATGGAATTCAAGGCCATTTGTGTAGGTCTTTTTTTGAATTTTGGAATCGAATTGTGAAAATTGAGAACACAAAGTGAATATGTTAAGTCCTAGTCTAATGCTTTGAGTCTAGATAGTAAATTTTGTCAAATGTATGGTTCCTGAGCATACGTGAATGATAATGGAAATTTTCCAAGTCTATACTCTCTCCATTTAGATCTGTACTCAAATTATTAATGAAAATTCTAATCAAAGATCATTTCATTAATTTTCATCTTTTTCTTACTTTGATATATGTTTTGGTTTTAACTCTGGTTCATAGAATGGGTTAAAATGCTTAAATCAATTCATAAATTCGTGTGCAGGTTGATTGGATCTGATAAGTATTCTTTCGAATTTGGTTACAAAATTGTGAATTACAAAGTAATATCACTGAGATCATGGGTGTTTAGAATTAAATATACCTTATACTTTAATTTTCTTAGACTCCTAGCCAATATATCATGGCAGTAATCCTAACCCCTTTAAGTCTTTTTCATGGTACTAGTTACCTAACTTGAGAATATGCTTTTAAAATAATCATTGATCTATCTTTAATTTATTTTAGTTGGTGTTGTCTTATGTTCTAGGCTTAGGATGCATAATTCATGCAAGGAAATTCCAAATTCTTGGAGAATTTCATCTTATTAGTCATTGGTGAGAATATATCTACTTGAATATGCAATGTATATGTAAGTTGTTTGAAATGATTGTATAAGGTACATTCCAGGACCACCCTCCTAGGTTTCGCAGAGCCTAAAGTGTAGGAGATAAAGTGATTTGTGCTATATCTCATTTGTTGGCTAATTATCTTGTAGGTATTCAAGAATTGAGTTTAGAAAACTCATAGGTATGTAGTGAGATCTAACCGGTTCATTGAAAACAACCAATAGAATGGCGACTCTGTTGGGGACATAAGCTTTACAATTATTAGTTCTCTAGAATACCTTATCATAGATCACTATGTTATATGGTGATATTTACTTATAGAGTCAGTCAAATAAAAGAGTCTGCTAAATTTAGTTCAAATGTTTGTCAAATATTTCACCTACGTTCCTGATAAGTTTCCCACCCATTGGTCTCCAAATCTTGTGTTCAAAATTAATGCAAATGCATGTCATATGTGTCAAAGTTTGTCTTAGGCTCTAAAAATTTGTTGAAATTTTCATAGAGCATAAAAAAATTGCTACTAATTTTTCCCAAGGAATTTGGGTGGTGACTCTAATGTCTTTGCACTAGTGTGAGTTGGTGTTTAAGGATATTAAGGAAGTAAACAAGGAAGTTATAAAGAATTCACGGAAGGTGATGAATGTGAAGAAGACTCAAGTACAAATGAGAGGAACGTGAGGCCACATGAAGAAGTGTCCAGAATAGAAGTTGGAAAGTGAACTATCTAAGAACATGAACTTACGCGGGAAGTGGGTAAGTCTACCCCTCATCCCACCCCTAAACATGAAATGTGTTCTAATTCTAGTTCAGAATGTGAAAGGAATCTATTAGACTTCATTGATAATACTTCTAATGAGAGGGGATAGGTTTTTATGAAGTCTATTATAAATGAGTACTCCTTAGACCCAGGCATGCAATCCATGAAGAGGAGAGAAAAGGATAGAATACAAAAAGATAATGCTAGTGCTAGGCATGCTAGATCTAAAGGATATATCACCCCGAATTCCCATACATATACCCTTGTTCCTCCTGACTTGCTAACCAAAGAGGAATATTCTCATGATGTTGCTCCCCATCAAAGTTGAGACTATAGTAGTATCTGATAGAGAGTCTACTTTTCCAAATGAAGAAGAGGTGTTGAATGATATGCATTTGCTCAATCAAAGAGCTTCTAAGTGTGATGAAAATAGAAAGAAGAGGGATGCAGAGAAGGAGAAGAGAATTAGGGATGTTATGATGTAGAGGAATATGTTGAGAAGGAAGGTTGAGGATATGGAGGCTTTAGACAAATTAGCAAACCAGGTAGACCAAGAGAATGACCCAGTTGTGCGAGAGAATATAGGAAAAATCCCTATAAATTCTTTAACTAACAATATTGTTGCAAGTCCACAAAATAATACTACTAAAAAGACTTATATCTCATCTACCCCCTCCTCAAAAGTACAAAGCACGAATCCCATGATGTTGATAAAGGGAAACGACCTATGAGAGAGAAAAAATCAAATGAAGGGGTAAGAATCAACAAAGGGGGTGTTTCCAAGAAAGATGCATTGCAAGATGATTATGTCCCATTATTGGATAAATTGATGAAAGAAAATGAAGAATTGGACAAGAAGATAAAGAAGATAGAATTACTTTTTGTAAACAAAGAGATGAGAAAGAAGCTCAACTTCTTCGATTCCACATTGAAGGATCCTATCCTTGAGACCTAGAGCTCTCAAGGCCACACATCCTCTTCAAATCCTCACACTAATGAAAAAACTTCATCTACTCACAACCCCTCTAGTTCTTCCTCACAACCTAAAGATAAAACTAGAATAGTTCATTTCAATGATCAACATGACTCCCAACATAGAAGGTCTAGACACAATGGTGATAGAAGGAGAGATAATGATAACCAAGATGAGGAAGAAGGAACTGCTAGGATGAGATTTTTTCATACTAATAGGTATAGGAAGCTATGTTTTGAAAATATCCCACGATACCCAAATCCATTGCGAGATAATGCCAAGAAACATGTGCCCAAGTTTACTAGAAACAATGCTCTCAATGGTGAAGACCACTTAAAGGCTTTTCAAAGTTTTGTAGAAGACTTTGAATTTTGGGATGAGTATGTGTCTATGAAATACTTTAAGCAATCCCTAATGGAGGATGAAAGGGATTGGTATAAGAGCTTGCCAGATGCAAGCATTGATTCCAAGGATTCATTATTTTGAATCTTCAGAGAGCAATACTGAGACCAAACTAATCCATGGTTTAGGTTGAATGACTTTAATAACATCACAAAAGTACATAATGAAATTGCTACTAAGTTCAATGTGAGGTTCCAAAAGGTAATGTATAAATTCCCTTGATGCTTGAGGCTAATGAATGAACATGTTTGGTTGTGTATTGTAATGCATATAACTCTAAGATGTGTTATCTACTTAGAGACAAGAATCCACAGTCTCTAAGGGAAGCCTACAAGATGGCGGTAAATATTGAAAATAATAGAAGGGCATATGGTAAATTTGGTAGAAGGGATGACCCTAGGCCTTCTAAGAGCTCAAAAGCCCAAAATGAGAAAGTAGTTAAAGCTGCAGCCCCAGATGAAAAGTTGGATCAAGTCCTAAATTTGTTGCAAAAGTAGGCAAAGAATGACAAACCTTAGTTCTAGAGGAATGAGAGGCCCCCAAGACTTCAAGATTATGCTTACCATACCAATTGGCATAACGGGAACCAAATTCAGAATAATCAAAACTTTCAAGCTACACCTGACCCTTTGCATAAGAATACAAAAAATGTCATTAAAGAATTACCATGGTGTGGAGTGTGTGAGATGTCTCACTCATCACAACAATGTGTAGTTGCAAGGTCCTTGGAAGAAACTCAAGATGATCAAAGGGAGTCTAATTCTCCCCATAATACAGATGAAATTGCAAATGTATTCATGACTAGGTCAGACTTGGAATGTAGTAATTATTCTTCTAGTGATGATGCTGACACAAATGATGTGGATGTGCAAAGACACGAAATAGTTCTGAACCATCAGCAAGTGCTTTCTAGTGAAGAAAGAGAAGATGAGTACACTACTTATAATCTTGAGTCATGTAGTGTTTCTCTGAGAAGACCTTAAAATAAGGAAATAGAGAGATATACAATTGTATTGGCTGCTAGATTTCAAGAAAGAAGTGATCTCCACCTGAGGAACAGGGTGGTGAGTTGCAACCAAGGCCATCCTAGAGGCATGTTCAATAAAGAGAACAATGCAGATAGTAAAGGAGTTAAGATAGAAAATAAGAAGAGGCCAAGCCCAAAGAAGCTAAAGAAATGAGAATTTCGGCCAAGAAAGGTAGAAAAGCAAAGGTTTCTGCTAAAGCTACACATCAGGATCCAGAGCCCAAAGATTTAAAGCCTACCATTGAAAAGATTGATAAGCAAGTTGATAAGGTAATCCCTCAAGAAATAGTACTTCTAGAGTTACCAAGTTACTCACCCATTCATATGTTTTAGGTCTTATCTCAAGTCCAGGTCACAGTCCCATTTCTTGAGATGATGAGGATTGATGACCATAAAAACAAAATGGTAGCTCTCATTAATAGCATTTCTGAGGGTAGAAAAAAAAAGTAGATGTTGATGCACCTAAAAAAAGTAAGAGTCAAGAAAAGGATACTAAGGTAGGAGCAATAATTAATGAGAAGCCTGAGATTTATTTAGGAACCACCATCACTATAAATCCTAGTTTGGTCAATCCTTTCTTTTCGAGCTTGATCATTGATGGGAAACTACTCAGGAATTGTATGATATATTTTGGTGCTTCAAATAATGTTATGCTAATCAGGATAAAGGAATAAATGGGCTTGAAGGTTGGAAGCACCTATTGAAAGTGCTATGACATGGATTCTAGAGAGGTCCCTGTTATCGAGGTAATTTATAAGGTCCCATATAAACTGGCTACATTTCCTGAAAAGGAGCTAGTCACGAGTGTCAGAGTGGTGGATATTCCACCAAATTATGGAATGCTACTATTAAGACAATGGTGTGCTTCTATTGGAGGAAGTATGCAATATGATATCTCCTTTGCTACATTCTTAATTGCTTAGAAGGATGTCAAAATTGCCAAAGAATCAATATTTTGGGATATGATTGAGCATATTGAAGAGCTAGAGGAGCCCCCAATAATTAAATTTGTGGAAACTGGTATTGAAACCTTTCATGTGGAAGAGTTGAAGCAAGAAGAAGCTAAGCCTGCACCAATTGTTATAGAGGTCTTACAAGCACCACAAGAAGATGCTCTATGGACATTGTATTTTGATGGAGCATGTTCAAAGGAAGGATTTGGTGTTGTGGTCATTCTTATCTCTCCCCAAGGTAAGACTTTCAAGTACTCCTTTTTGCTATAGTTTACATGTACAAATAATGTTGCTAAATATGAGGCTTTATTACTTGGTTTGAAGTTAGCTTCCAAACATGGGATAAAATTGTTAAAATTATTTGGGGATTATAAGTTAGTAGTTTCCCAAGTCAGGTCTAGGTTTTTCACTAAGGACAAAAGACTGAGATAATATAGACATGACGTCTAGGATACTATTGAAGCATTTGATGCTTTTGGAATAGATTGTGTAGAGAGAGGATAGAATATCAGAGTAGATTTACAGGCTAATATTGTAGTCAAGCTTGATGATGTGACTTTCGATGGTGCCTCAAGAATTGAGGTATAGACAAGGCCTACAGTACCTAACAACATTTGCAATTGGCAAGTGTTTGAGGATGATAATGAAATTTTGAAGTTCCTGCACTGCATTTACTAGTATGAAAGTCAAGAGATTGAATTCAGTTCATGTGTGATGGAAGTTGATGGGAAGGAGACATTGTTTGGGAATGAGGTAATTCAGTTGCAAAAAAAAATTCCTAAGGGGTTAGTTGCACTTGAAAGAGTTTTTGATGGCCCAGATAGATCAAATGCTAAGCAAGCATCTAACATAAAGAAGACCTAGAGGAGATAAATCTAGGCATAGAAAATATTCCTAAGAAGCTATATATTGGTAAAAAAATGAAGCCACAAAGACATGTGAGGACTATGTTAAGTGCCTTATTAAGGAAACAAAGACATGTATTTGCATGGTCCTATGATGATCTAAAGGCCTACATGGAAGATTTGTTCCAGCATGAGATCTCATTGAATCCTGACACAAATCCTTCCAGGAAAAATTAGAAACATATTAATCCAACCTTGAGACCTAAAATGCAAGAAGAGCTTGCTAAGCTGAGTGATGTAGGAATTATTAAACCGATAAGGCATTCCTTGATGAGCCTAGTTTTTGGTTTAGTTTTGGGTAGAATCTATAGTCTATTTGCTCATAGATGTCATGGAATTTAATGCTTAAGTGTTGTAATTGGCATAATGTGTCCCTCAAACCATTCACATTTGATATTATCCTATATCTAGAACCTTTAATGATATTTGGCATACAATGTGGGTCATCTATATTGATTTTGAATATGATTAATGAATGTTTCTTAGAGTGGTTATTGATGTGCAATTATTATGCATACTAACCTTAACATGCAGATTTAATATGCCAAGTTGAGGAAGACACTGCCAATTGGGCATGCACCATAATGTCCAACTAAGAAATTGCTCCAAGTCAAAGGCAGCCAACAAAAAGATTCTTCATGCAACTGAATGTAACCACCTTGTAGTGGACCTTAATGATCAAGCATGCATGGATGTTACTATTGGGCTAGATCTATGCTTGACTTGCATGTCTGAACAGATTCCATGCATGCATAACCACCATCGAGCCTAAAATATGCTTTTCCCTGATGGTGTCCTAAACATTAAATGTCTTATTTTTGCTATTTTGTTTAAACTTTGTTGAAACCTTTTATGGGGATATCCTATAGCAAGACACTTTTATATACCTACAAGCCTATTGTGTTGACTTGATTACATTTATTGCCCATTGACTCCAGTGAATGAAATAAATTATGATACAGTTTTTGAATGGTGAAGTAGATTTAGAGGATACTTATCCAAGGGGGCCGTGAGTAATCTGTCTTCTTATTTTAGCATTAGTTTAGTATTACTTGTTTAGTACTTAGAAATCTAGCATCGACTGTTCTTGTAGCCACAAGAATTCCATTTTGAGACTATTCTTGCAGCCAAAGTAGACAGAGTAGTCTCATTTTTGTCACTTAAATTTTTATTCTTGTTCTACATCTCAGCTTAGCATAGTTGTTGGTTGATATTCAACATTTGCTTTATTTCCTTTTAAGCAATTCACTTTCAATATTGTGTTTCTTAGCTATAGAGTGCATTGACTACTTGAGCCCCTAGTGTACATACAATGCTAACCCATTTCAACTTCACGTCCCTGGGTTGACAAGTTAAATGTACCTTCATGATGATTGAGTAGTTATTCAAGTTAGATTTCCAGTCTCTGAATCATGGTTGTAAAGGCCTAGTTATGAAATCATTGTAGGAGGCCAACTTTTTTGGCACCGTTGTTGGGGATGGTGTCAAGCTAGGAAGTCTTTTGGAGTCATTGGTAGTTTTTCTTGTTGTAGTGTCTTTGTAAGTTGTTCTTAGCATATCCTCATTTAGGAAGTAATGACCCTTCTAATTCTTTACCAATTATTTTTGTGAGCTAACTGATAGTGAGTGATACTTCATGCATAGAGGAAGGAGAAGGGATGCTTATGGGAGATTTCTTCCTAACAATCCTCATCCATTCTAGCTAGTTAAGTACTAGAACCTACCAGAAGAAGAGGAAGAAGAAGATCCACACCCCTTTGTTGATGCATATCTTGATTTGACTAGCTCTGAAGTCTCCTCAGAAGATCAAAATCAGCTTGAGAACCCCTTTTTCTTAAAAATCACATCAAGCAGACATGGGTGATGCAAATAGGAACAAACCAAACCAGCCAAATTTTCCTTTCCCCATTACCCATCAAAATGAAGTTGACAACATCAAGAAAATTCTTGCCTCAACACTCCCCATGTTTTATGGACTTGTGACAGAAGATCCTAATACCTTCTTATTTGAGTTTGACATACTCATCAAGAGTTATGATTATACTACTGATTCCCATAGGCTTAAGTAATTTCCCACCACTTTGAAAGAGGTTGGATTAAGATGGTTCATGAGCCTAGGCAGGGATACTATGGAAACTTGTGAAGACATGAAGAAAAAATTCCTTGATAAGTGCAAGGAATACTATAGGGGTGGTGACATGAGAGGAGGTGACATTCTCAGGATGCGACATAAGGAAGATGAGAGCTTCAAAGACTACATTGCAAGGTTTCTATTTTACTTACAAAAGTCCCCACACCATGCACTTAATGAGGACTCACAAAAGTTTATTTTCCTTAGAGGAATCAATGACAACTACACTAATGACTTGGACCTCATGGCAAGAGGAGATATCTCCCAAGTTCCTTGGGAGGATATCAAGAAAATATGTCAAAATTACTCTAGGGAAGCTTCAAAGAAAGGGAGAGCTTATCAATCTTCCATGGGTAAGTCAACTACTGGTGGAGTTTCAAGAATGGAGATCACTCATTTGTTGGAAGACTTTAAGAAAGATATTATCAACAATCTAGCTACTCATCTAGATACACTTCAAGCCAAGAAGAATTAAGAAGAGGAAGAGATGATGTTGACAGAGTATTGTCCCCACTACAGATAAAAGAAGAAAGACTACAGATGTAAGATGGTAGCTAACATGGAAAGGAAGCATATTCCACCTTAGTTCAAGACAATTCAGATTGAAGAATACCAAGTCTACTATGTTGCACAAAGTAAGCCTTTGGCTCCAAGACAAGGTATGCCACCCTGGATCCACTATCCTATGTTGGACCATATTTTAACTCCTATTCATCTGGTAACCAATGGCAGCCCCCATATCCACCCAGTTATGGAGGATATCCACCACAGCCTCGGAGTGACCCTCCAAATGCTTGGCCCAGTCATCAGAGTTCTCCACCTTAGTGGCAACAACTTCAATGGAATTGGTAGCAATTTCAAGGGAACTGGAAACCACCTCTAGGAAATTGAAAGCAAACAAATCAATCGAGAGGAGGACAACAATGGCCTACCTAGACAACCAGTTACATGCAACCACCTTCTCATCCCTAACATCCTACTCTAATGCCTCCACCTACTAATCCAAGCTCAAATGCACCTAAACCAACTCATCTAGCAGCTTAGCCCACACCCAATCCTCATAACAAACCACAATACTCTGCTAATTCAAATCAATTCCATGCATATGTTGTGAGTGTAAGTGATATCCACCTGTGTTCAAGAACCACTCTACCAGCCCCTTCCAAGCTCATCAATACTGAGCTTCCTATGGAAGAGGAAGATGATCCTTTGAATGATCCTATTCAACCAAGTGCACCTAACAATCCTAAACAAGTTCAATCCAAGCAAACCAAGAAAGAACCACCATTTCCTTAGAGATTGGAAGTTTCCAAGAAGAAAGAGGAAAAGGAGGATACCACTTTTGTCATCCTGGATCAGCTAAAGCATATATGTGTTCAGATACCCCTCTCTTAGGCCATAAAGGATCTTCCAATCTACAAAAAAACTATCAAGGAAGCTTGTCTTAAGAAGCTAGGAAGGAAGAAGAGAGACCCAACTACAGTTCATGTGGTGGGCCAGCTAGTTGATATCATGCTGGGAAAAGTGACTATTCCCAAGTATAATGACCCAAGCAGTCCAGTAGTAGCAATTGTCATAAATGGGATCCAAGTGAAGAATGCTCTAATTGATTTAGGGGAAAAAATCAATATGATGACCAAAGATATCCTGCAACAACTAAATATTGCAAGTATGAGATCTACTCCTACTATCCTATAGCTTGCTGATAGCTCTATTGTTAAGCCTGATGGTGTACTAAAGGATCTTGTGGTAGTTCTAGACTCCTGGGAATACCCAACAAATTTTATGATTCTTTCTCCTAAGGCTACACTAGGTGAGTATCCCATCATTCTTGGAAGGCCTTGGTTGGTAGCTGCAGATGCATACATTAGATGTCAATCAGGTGACATGAACATCTTAGATGGAAGGATTACTAAACATTTTGTTCTTTATCCACCTGCTCAGCCATCTCATGATGTGAAAGATTATGTATGGCCACAAGTTGGTGAAGAGGCCGAGGAAGTTAATTATGTGGCATAGCATATGATGCTAGGTAGAATCTCTTTTATGCAGCTCCAAGATGAGGATAAAGTGTTGGCTAATCTCATTTAGAACCATTATGAAGTGGATGAAGTATCATCTTCTACTTTGGTCAGGACCCTTCTACCTATTCTTCCTACAACCACTATTCCTGCAGACATTATTCCTACAGAAGATCTTCCTCCAGCCACTCTTCCTACAAACAGACTTCCTGTAGCAATAGGTATGTTCCATACATTGTTTCCATATGAACTAAAGGTACCATGTATTAATGAAGCAGCCATGATAGAATTAACTACACAAGTCCAAGTGTCAGAGGGAAAATATCTTAATGTTAAGAGTAAATTGAATAAAGAGCAACAACTATTATTGGAAAATCTATTAAGGGCCCATCAACATGCATTTACATTGGATTATCATGATATGAAGGGACTAGATCCTAAACTTTGTACCCACAAAATTTATATCAGAGATGATTGCACTCTAGTAAGACAGCCATAAAGAAGGATTAACCTTGCACTAAGAAAAATTGTGAAAGGAAAACTGTAGAAATTGCTAGATGCAAGATTCATCTACCCCATTTCAGATAGTCAGTGGGTATTGTGTGCAAGAAAGGAGAGAAATGGTGAGTTTGTGTTGATTATCGAGAACTTAATGTTGCCACCAAGAATGATCACTTTCCTTTACCCTTCATTGATCAAGTTTTTGACACACTTGTAGGAAAGCAATACTTCTCTTTTCTAGATGGATTCAACAAATACAACTAGACCCAAATTGCACCAAAAGACTAGGAGAAGACCACATTTTCCTATCCATGGGGGACCTATTCCTATTCGGTACTCTCACTTGGCTTGTACAATGCACCTGCAACTTTCTAGAGGGTAGTCATTTGCATATTCTCAGACATTTCTCATGATTGTATGGAGATTTATATGGACAACTTCACCACTTATGGTGCTGATTTTAATCAAGCATTGGGGAATCTCAAGAGAGTCTTATAGAGATGTAAGGATCAAAACTTGTCCTTAAATAGTGAAAAGTGTTTCATGATGATGCAAGAGGGTGTAGTTATTTTCCACTACATCTCCCACAAGGGAATTCAAGTAGATCCTACAAGAATTGAGGTAATCACAAATCTGCCTACATCTGCAAAACAAAAGGATGTTAGGAGTTTCTTGGGTCATGCAGGATATTATAGGCGATTGATCAAGGATTTCAGCAAGGTAGCAGCACCATTGTATACCCTTCTCACTAAAGATGCTGAATTTTAGTGGACTGAAGCTTGTGACAAGGCATTTTCTGGCTTGAAAGCAACTTTGACTCATGCTCCTATACTCAAGGGACCCAATTGGGAGCTTCCTTTCCACATTCACACTAATGCATCAGACTATGCTATAGGAGCAGTCTTAGGATAGAAAGAGGGAGCTATTGAAAATGCTATTCACTTTGTCAACAAAAATTTGCAAGGAGCTGAATTCAATTAAACAATGACAAAGAAAGAGATGTTGGTAGTAATCTATGAAATGAACAAATTCAGACATTACATAATGGGCTACCAAATATTTGTGCACACTAATCATGCAGCCATTAGATATCTAATGAATAAACCTTTGATCATAGGTAGATTGGCAAGATGGTTATTTTTGATGTAGTAGTTTGATATAACCATTGTGGATAAGCCAGGGAAGGCTAATATTGTTGCAAATTTTCTTTCAAGGCTAACTACATCAGAAGACAATCATCCCATAGATAACTCTTTTCCTAATGAGCATCTATTCTCTCTCAGTGTAAAAATACCCTGGTATGCTTACATAGCCAATTACTTGGTTACAGGTAGAGTTCCTTCTCACTTCTCCCCAAAAGAGAAAAGGGAACTCACTAAAAAATATTTTCCTTTCTCTTGGATTGTTGGTTGTTTGTTTTATACTAGACCTGACCATGTCATGCGAAGATGTGTGAGAGAAGATGGGACATATGACATTTTACATGTATGTCATAATGAACCATGTGGATGACACTTTGTAGCCAAAAAGAAAAGAATGAATATTTTGAACATAGGGTATTACTGGCCAACAATCCATAAGGATGCAGGAAGGTATACTAGAAAATGTGATAGATATCAGAGAATGGACAGACCAACCAGATCTAATGAGATGCCACTTTTCCCTCAGATAGTAATCACTTTCTTTGACAAGTGGGGATTGGATTTTGTGGGACCAATTGACCCTCCATCAATTGGTAAGTCTTATATATTGGTATGCATTGATTATGTAACAAAATGGGTAGAAGTTAAGGCCATGAAGCATGCAAGAGATAACATGGTTGCATAGTTTCTTTATGAGGAGATTTTCACAAGATATGGAGTCCCAAGATAAATAGTGACTAATCAAGGGCCACAATTCACATCAACTCTTGTTGCAACACTAGTGAATGAGTACAATATAAGGCACATAAAGTCTACTCCTTAAAACCCCAGGTTAATGGCCAAGTTGAAGTGACAAATGGAGAGATTGAAGCCATTCTGACTAAAACAGTAGCTATCCATAGGAAAGATTGGGAAAATGGATTATCATAAGCTATTTGTCCCTATAGGACAACATGGAAAAAAACTACAAGCTTCACCCCATTTGAGTTGTATGGAAAGACAACTATGATTCCAATTGAATTTGAACCTAAAACTCTACAAATTGTAATGGATTTAGGGATAGATATTTCTGAAGCAAAGAGAGAAAGAATCATGTAGCTAAATGCTTTAGATGAGATAAGAAGAGAAACCCTACAGCATACAGAAGTAGTGTAGAATTAGAGAATCAAGTGGCATGAAAAATTTATCAAGGACAAGAAGTTCAAACTAGGAGATTGGGCCTTGCTCTATGATTCAAGATACCAGGACAATCTAGGAAAATTGTAGACAAGGTGGCTAGGACCATATGAAGTTGTTGAGGTCTTTCCTAATGGAGTTGCTTAGCTCACCACCGTTAACCATGTCAGGTTCAAATTAATTGTTAATGGTCATTGCCTTAGATTATATCATAAGCTAGCTTCTAAAGAAGAGTTCTTGTAGAAATTCACCCAGCACTTAGAGCTTCCTATAGCTGAAGGTGGTGGACCTAGTGTCCCTCCTTCAGCTTGATTAAGGTACGTAATTTTCATAATAACGACTTTCACTTACATGGAAGTCCATTTCTTCATCATCCACTCATCCACCCATCCATCACCACCTTTCTCTCTCTTCCATCACTTCATTCCACCTCATCTCCATTTATTGCTCAATTCATTTCCAACAAGACAAGCGTTACTTTATCTGTGATCTTTACAGCAAATCTTCCACATATTCAGGTATGTGTGTATTAGTTGATATCTTTAATCATCTTTTAAGTGTGTTCATTTAATCATTCTACATTAGTATAGGTATTCACATAAATGTCATCATTACCTATCAATCGCCACTCCCATCTCACATGTGAAAACACATTTCCAAATTTAGGTTGGTGGGGGGGAACGAAAAAGATGCAAATATTTTGTGAATTTACTGCCCATGTGTCAAATCATATTAGGTTGCGTCAAAAATTTTAAAATGAGCAAGAGGTCCTGCATCATGAAGTCCTATAGCAATAGCTAGAACCAGAGTAGGAGTTCCTATAGCCACAACATGGATGAAAGTCCCTACAACAAAAGGAAGAAGAAATAGTACCCTTACAGCTAGTGATAACTAGACAGCCTGAGTTCATGCAAATAGTGCCATATGAGGAGCCGCCATCAACAAAAAGACTAGTAGGCATTCATATTCCTCCTAGTTTTACAGTACATCCAACAATTTTGAATTTATGGAGAGAAATGCAAAGAGGGGAAGAAGAATGGGAAAAGGAAAAATGGAAGTTGAAGGAGGAAATTCAAAAGAAAGATGAAGAGATTGAGGATAAAGATGCAGAAATTGCCACCCTGAAGCATAGGGTAGATGATATGGCAGCTTTGGAGCCAAAGATTCTGGAATGTAGATATCCTCTGAGGGTCTATGCTCTACTCCTAAAAGATAAGTATCTCTCTTTTAACATGTCAAGACTTGCCTCAAGTTTGAATCCTTCTATTGATACCCCTATGGAATTTTTCAATGCTTATAGGATTGCCTCCTCTAAAATGAAGAATTTGCTATGTGAATATTATTTACATAATTATGCTATCACAAAAGACCGTGATTGGAACTCAATGCTATATGTTGGGGATGTTCAATTGAGAGCATTCATGTCTTGGGTACAAAATGAGACATCAGCATGGTTCTTATAAACAATTGGAGTATGATATCCCTCTACCTATTAGAGATGAATCAAGCAACCCAAAGGATATTTATAGATAATGGCATATAATGAAGCTCAGACCAAGTTATGTCAATAGGATTATGCTTTGGATTGAGACAGCTTACATTGAGTATGAGGTAAAAATAGAAGTAAAGGAGGAAACCATGAGGAGATGTTTATCCTAGAGATGGAATAGTTTGATTGATGAGCTGAAATAGGCTGAACCTCATTCCATCAAAAACTATGCTACAACATTAAAAAGAATTGAAAGGCATATTCAGATTGGGAGAACTCAAGGATAGTCTTGGCTTCCCCTAACTTTTCAGCCACCCATGCTTAGGTGGCCCATGCCAAATTTCATATTCTACCAGTATGACATTGTTGCAGAGAGGTAGAAATGGAACAGGTTTGATAGATTGGAAGGATTCTATTGGGACCTTGACTCATGTACTATAGCCAATGATGTCAGACAACTCTTAGTTGTAATTTTCAGAGCTTTAACCAAGTAGAAGAACAACTCTTCCCCTCTTGGAGTATCAACAAAACATTAGGTAGGGGGAGTGATGAGCCTAGTTTTTGGTCTAGTTTTGGGTAGAATATATAAACTATTTTCTCATAGATGTCATGGACTTTAATTCTTAAGTGTTGGTATTGGCATAATGTTTCCCTCAAACCATTGACATTTGATATTATCCTATCTCTACAAGCTTTAATGATATTTTTCATAATATGTGGGTCATCTATATAATTGATTTTGCATGTGATTAATGAATATTTCATAGAGTGGATATTGATGTGCAATTATTATGTGTACTAACCTTGACATGCAGATTTAATATGCCAAGTTGAGGAAGACACTGCCAATTGGGCATGCACCATAACGTCTAGCTGAGAAATTGCTCCAAGTCAAAGGCAACCAACAACAAATATTCTTCATGCAACTAAATGTAACCACCTTGTAGTGGACCTTAATGATTGAGCATGCATGGATGTTACTATTGTGTTGGATCTATACTTGACTTGCATGTTTGCCCAGATTCCATAAATGCATAACTGACATTGCTCCACTTTCCCCTATTTTCCCTACATGGTGTCCTCCTAGTCATGAAGTTGACTACCTTGTTTAGCTGTAGTATAAATAATGACTTGATGTTCCTTCTTCAGGAGGTTGCACATTTGACATTATACTCTCATTCTCCAATTTCAGTAATATAGATACATTACTATTTTTATGCATGATTTATAGTGAATGAAATAAAGTTTTGAGTTTGAGCGTATGAGTTCTTGTTAGTTTAGAGGATACTTATCCAATGGGGCCCACTTGGTGATTAATTTTTCTTCTTAGTTTAGAATTAGTTTAGTATTACTTGTTTTTAGTACTTATAAATTTGGCATTGATTGTTCCTCCAGCCACTAGAATTCCATTTTGTGACTATTCCTACAACCAAAGCAGATAGAGTAGTCTCATGTTTGTCACTTATATTTTCATTCTCGTTATACATTTTAGCTTAGCATAGTTTTTGGTTGATATTCAACATTTTCTTTATTTCCTTTTAAGAAATTTATTTTCAGTATTATGTTTCTTAGTTGTAGAGTACCATGAATAAGTACTTGAGGCCCTAGTGCACATACTATGCTAACCCATTTCAAGTTCACATCCCTGGGTTGAAAAGTTAAATGCACCTTCATGATGATTGAGTAGCTATTCAGGTTGGATGTCTAGTCTATAAATCATGGTTGTAAAGTCTTGGTTATGAAATCATTTTAGGAGGCCAACATTCCTCAATGTTAGTTAGGAAAAAAAATGGCAGCTTAAGACTGTGAGTGGATTTGAGGAACCTCAATGTTGCAACCTTGAAAGATAATTACCCTTTACCTAACATGGAAGCAATGTTACAAAAGGTAACCGGTTGTGAACTACTTTCTATGATGGATGGATTTTTAGGATATAACCAGGTTATGGCAAGGGAATCAGAGTAGTACAAGATGACATTTACCACACTATGGGGACCTATGTTTATGTGAGGATGCCTTTCAGCCTAATAAATGTTGGTGCCACCTTTCAAAGAGCCATGGATTTGTCTTTTGTTGATTTCTTAGATTTGTTTCTTGCTATCTACTAGGATGTCCTCACTACTCACAATAAGGAGGAGGATAATTGTTCACATCTTGAGAATATTTTCATTAGAGCATTGGAATATGGCATTTTGTTGAATCCCAAGAAATGTGCATTTGGAGTCAAATAAGGTAAGTTTCTAGGGAACATTGTCTCAAAAGATGGTATTAGGATTGATCCTGAAAGAGTAGTAGCTATAGATAAAATTACACCACCAAAGAATGTTAAAGGAATTCAATCTTTCTTTGGGTAGATAAACTTTCTAAGGAGATTTGTGACTAATTTTGCAGAGATAGTTAGGCCTATCTTGACGATGCTCAAGAAAGGAGAAAAGGTTATATGATCATAAGAGCCTCTCAAAGCTTTTGAAGCCATTAAGGATACTATTAAAGCTGCACCTGTCTTGAAAACTCCAGATTATTCTAATTCATTTCAATTTTTTACATTTGCCTCTTTTCATATTGTTGCGGGACTATTGTTATAGAAAAATGATGAAGGTTTTGAATAGCCAATTGCCTTTATTAGAAAGTCTTTACAAGCAGTTGAGCTCAAGTACGATGCCACTAAGAAGCAAGCTTATTCCTTAGTTAAGGCTATTAAAAATTTCAAAACATATTTGACTAGTGCAACTATGGTGGCTTGTGTTCCAAGCACAACAGTCAAGGACGTTTTCACTCAGCAAGAAACTACAAGTCAGAGATTTAGGTGGATTAACAAAATTCAAGAGTTCAACATAGATATTCAAATTACAAAGTTGGTAAGGGGCCAAGGTTTAGCGAAACTCATAGCTAAAACTAATTTGGAGGCCAATCAAATTAAGGAAATTGAACATGAAAACATCACTCCCATATTTGATATGCAAACATGTGGTTGCTATAGAAGGATAGTTGAATATCTGTAGACCACGAATTGCCTTAATGGCATGCCAAACAATGAGAAGATAACTTTAAAACTATAGGAAATTAGGTATGTCAATATTGATGGTGAGCTTTGGTGGAGAATCCTAGAAGGTGTGCTTCTCAGGTGTGTGGATGGTGACCAAGTAGAAGATCTATTAGTTGAAATGCATAAGGATGTGTGTGGAGGTCACTACATGGCTAAGACTACTATAAATAAGGTATTGAGAGTAGGTTTTTTATGGCCCAAAGTGTTCAAAGACACACACAGACTTGTGAAGAAGTGTGATGCTTGTTAGAGGTTCACTAGAAAACTAATTTTTTTAGGTAACCTACCACTTAGGCCAGTCTTAGCACCAGCCCCTTCCAACAATGGGGTATTGACTTTATTGGAGAAATGGTAGTGAAGTCTAGTGGAGGACATGCCTAGATTCTGGTTGTAACCAATTATTTCACAAAGTGGGTTGAAGCTATTCCAACCAGAAAATCAACCAGTAAAGTGGTCATTGATTTTTTGATGAATAATATTTTGAGTAGGTTTGGTGTTCCAGAGAGAATTGTTTTTGATAATGCTATGTGCTTTAGGTTTGAGGAATTTATGGATTTTTGCAACCAACATGGCATAAATGTATCGTATTCATCCCCTTACCATCCCCAAGGGAATGGACAAGTTGCATCCAGTAATAAGAGCCTTATGAAGATCATTAAATGAATGCTTAAGAAGAATAAGAAATCTTGGGACTTGAAATTGCAATTGGCACTATGGGAAGATAGAACCACAATGAAGAAAGTCTTTGGGAAATCCCCTTTTAACTTGGTGTATGAGGTTGAAGCCAGAATACCACACAATAATCTGATGAAAATGTATAATTTTTTCCAAGAATATGATACTAATATTTGTGATGAGATGCAAAATTGGATGGATGAGTTGACTGAGCTTGATGAGAAGAGAAGAGAAACTCAGGATAAATGAGAGGTTGTAGCTCCAAGTCAAGCACTTGTATGAGAAAAGGGTTGTTCAGAGGAAGTTTTAAGTAGGGTGTATGGTCTTGATGTGTAACACAAAATTGGAGGACAAAGGAAAGCATGAGAAGTTTGACCCCCTATGGCTTGGGCCTTATTTGATTGCAGCCACTCATGGGGAAGATTCCTACTTTCTACAATCACTAACAAGTGAATTTTTGGAACTTCCAATACATGGAAAGTTCCTGAAACCCTATTTCTCCTAAAATAGGATATATCTCCATGAACACTGTATAGTCCTATAAATTTTGTACATATGGTTTTGTGTGTTTTCTTTCTGCTACGTCTACGTGCCTTGTCCCGATGAGCTCCATTTTTTTTAGTTCCTATGTGTTTGGTCTACTTCACCAAGAGATTTGTTTCTCACCATACCCTCCAAGGGTATGTGTCCCTAAGCATGAGGCACTGATGGAGTCCCTAAAAATTTAAGCATTTATAGGTCCTTTTGAGCTCAGTAATAGCATGTCATAGGTTTCCCATAGGTAGGATTTTTAATATTTTTCTTATGTAAGATTGTTTTCAAATGCTTCACTTAAAAACCTTGGGCATTTTAATTTTGCATTGACTTCCTTTGCCCTAGTTGTTAGTTGTTTAAGTTCCCTTTTGAGCCATCACTATGTGTTTCTTACTGGCCCCTTTGCTTAGGTTACCTGGTCACCTTCAACTGTGAAGCGTTTTAATTTTCCCAAGGTCAAGCTTTAATATTTCACTCATAAATGACTTAAGTCTAAGTCATCTATCTCAAGGGTAAAATGGCATTGGCCTAGTCATGGCCCTCTTTTATAACTGACTTTGTCACA
The DNA here is from genome assembly GCA_007258455.2 of Sequoia sempervirens. Lineage (NCBI taxonomy): Eukaryota > Viridiplantae > Streptophyta > Pinopsida > Cupressales > Cupressaceae > Sequoia > Sequoia sempervirens. The sequence goes on along the minus strand of VDFB02058242.1, from coordinate 221,146,262 downwards.
TGTGCAAGATTGATGATCATCAAATTGTGGGATTTAATCTAAGTCATTCCCCACTAGTTCGCATACCCAAAATTATGGTACTTTAATTGTTGTGTGGTCTACCAGATGCTAACGCATGTTTAATCATGGGTACCGACCTCACCATCACTTTTCATTCTCACGCTCAAATTTTTAAGATCAAGGGTGATTATTAAGAGGGAAGAGTTGATCATTGTCATTCCCCGCCATCTTGCAAAGGGAAGATACAATCTTGTTAAAAGTTGTAAGGACCGTGAGAAGTCGCCACATATTTCCTATGACTATTGGTGTGTGGAGCCCACAAGTACATGAAAGAAGATCTAGTTGGTGCATTTCTATTAGCCAGTTGTTTGAGCTAGAACAATGATGAAATTCAAATGTAATTTACTCAATCTAAGTCATTCAAGATGGCCATCTCAGATGAAGATCAACGGTACACATTCAAAACTACAAGTACACCTATTGTAATTTTTTTGCTTCATAGTTATAAAAGTGGAGGTGACTCATAAATCTACTCAATTTCCCTCAAAATATGTGTATATGGTAAGTTCTTACATAATTGAGATTTGAAGACGTGTTTGGAGCAATACAAAAAATTGAAAGAAGTGACTTGCAGAGTTCGTCCTGACCACCATTAGGGTTATTGTGATTGAAAGCAGTAAGTATGATGAAAGGATTTTTATGCTTTATTTTAGTTTTTTGAATTAGGGTTGGCTTTCAATTTGCTTTCTATGAATGTTTTTTATTTCTTTTCTTTAATTGCTTAGAATTAGGGTTAATTCCGTCTTTAAAAGCCACAGTCTCATGAAACCTTTTAGAATTAGCATTCACATTGAGTCATAGGTTTGAATTAGGAGGCTGGTAATTGAAACCTTTCTCGTTAAAACCCTAGTCTACTTAAAATTCATGGCTCCCAAAGTACAAATTTTTTCCCCTTCGACCTAGTCCAGAACACTCTCCCAGGATGTAATTGACTTGTTACCCTCCTCTACAAATAAGAAACCTGAAGGAAAGGTCTTGTTCTATTGCCCTATTTTTAGAGAGGGAGTGATGGATAAATAATGCTTCATAAAGGATGTTGAGTTTCCTTATACTGGATGGTAGCTCTTTCGGCATTGGTTTAGGAATAGGAACCTTTGAGCTCCTCTCTATAATTCTTGGAGGTTAGATATGAGAGCATTAGTTGTTCCCAATGTGTATATGGATGTAGATCTTCTGAAAGATATCACCTCAAGGTATGATCAGGTTTCGAGGGTTGTCAGGAAATTTGATGGGAGGGATATCGTAAAGATAACTAGGAAAGAAATTGAAGATTTTTTTGATTTTCATGAGTGGAGTTAGGATTTGATTCCTCTCTAATATGGATGATATTAGGAAGGAACACAACAATACCAGGGTATTCATTAGGAAAAAGTTTTTCCCCTTGCATACTGTTGTGATTAGTATCGAGAAGCATAGAAAGCAAATCAAAATTGGTGAGAAGGAGCTTGAGCCCTTCCCAATGAGTTATTTTGTGAGCTATTTCAAGATGACTGTATATTCTTTGTGCTAAATCATATGGGTTTTTCTCCACTTGACACATTGTAGAAAGAATATAGCTATCTAGAAACACATCTATAGCACCTAGCTTACAACATAGTCTATGATTATGCCACTTATCTGGCAGAACATATCCACAAGGGTTTGATTGAGTTAAAGGAAGGGAAAAAATGGGTGAATTTCTAGTGGTATTCATTATTAATTCATATGTTCTTGCATAAAGGGCAAAAGGTTTTTGAGAAAGATATAACTTTGAAAAGGAAGGAAAAAGGTGTCCATTTCCCTATTCAATGTTGGACCCAGATTCTAGACAAGGATGATCTAAAGTATAATTATGTGATGTTTCAAAAAAAAATTCATCAAGAATAAGGAGATCCTTGATCTATGAACCACCAAGAATTCCTAAAGAAATTCATGAATTCTTGAGACCTACGAAGATGAGGCTAGTCTTGAATTTGAGTCACAATTGGGGAGACTTGATTTTATACCCTAATAAAACAATTTTCAGAGTATATGGCAACAGTCTAGGTCCATATGTTCTGCCAAGAGATGTGCCACTAAGGATAGGATTTCTTAAAATCATGAGACAATTGGGAGCTTCACAGGTAGTACACTTACCTGATATATCAAAGAAAGGCTCATTCTTTCCAAAGTGGACAACATTTGTTGATTATCTTCTAGTGAAAGGGGAATGGAAGCAATTAGTACATCTATTGGAACCTTACAAGTTAGAGACTATGTGCCCAAGGAATCATGATCCTAGGGGATTTATTACCAAATTAAAAATAGATAAGATGGTATGTGTAGGATCATTATGGGCCAAAAAGTGGCGATATGATGGGTATGTGCAGGGTATGTGGCTGACGACCTCTTTTTTACCCAAAATTGATGAAACAAAAAGGTTTTTTAAGGAGATTCTCAACTTTCCACCAATATAAATTATGATTTACTTTGAATTTATTAAATAATTATTATTCATTTTCTATTTGAATTATGACTAAAGTCCTGATTGATAGGCTAATTGAAAAACGTCTATAGCTTTCAAATGGTATTAGATTTTTTGAATCCAAAACATGTGTCACATTCTATGCTTCACATACTATAGGATTAATATTATTATTCATTTTCTATTTGAATTATGACTAAAGTCCTGATTGATAGGCTAATTGAAAAACGTCTATAGCTTTCAAAATTTCATGAAGTTTTGACCAAGTTAAGGTGGTCAGACATACGAGTTTTTATATTTTTTTAAATTTGTAATAAAAAATTCATAATTAATTATTTACTTGGAAAAAAATTACAAAAAATATGCATCACATCGGGACATGAGTCCTCTACTTATATCTAAAATCATTATCATTTTATTGTGGTTAGGGTGGTTAGACAGACACCTAATTCTTATTTTTTCCTTAAAATTAAAGTACTATTGCATTGAATTTTAAAATTTTCACCAAATTTTTTTTTTTTTTAAATAAACCTAGTAATTTAGAAACTACATTCAATTTTCTACAATTTTCTGAGAGTGCAATGCCATCATGTCCAGGACAGGTTCCTCCACCTATAATTGATCTTGATTTACCTCCAAGAAGCCCTAATCCATTAGAGCAACCACCCCTTAAGAGATAAAGGATTGAGGCAAGAAGAGTGGTTGAATATTTTGATACAGATGAAGATGATAACTTTATCACCTATGAGGATATGCAACAAGGAATTCCTTCCCCTGTAGGGGAAATTTCCTCAAGTTCAGGACAAAGCAGTCTCAGGCTAGGAAAATTGGACATCAATGGTCTAAATAGTGCAAATGACTTGAGGATTGAGGCTTGTAAGGAGTTTATGAAAGATGACTCCTTTGTTGAAACATCTACATTTAGGGATTTTTTGTGGAGATCCAAAGCTGCAAAATATGTAGAGAAAGTGGCCACTAAAAGGAGCTTGCATCCAAAGTTACCTAAAAGTGTCATTCAGGCCAATGTGAGGAGTATTATGAAGAATGAATTTCAAAAGATTAATGCCCAAGATGGTAGAGATCTTGTAAAGAAGTGTGGTGTGTTATTGCTACTAGAGTGGGATATTGTTGATGTTATAGTCCTAGACACTATAAGAAGGGATGAAAGGCCTCTAGTGAAAATAGAAGAGGAGTTGCATATGGAACTTTGAGGGTATGCATTTAGTGAAATCTGGGATGCACTAGCAATCTGATCATTATCCATGGGATCCAAGAAACTAGTACTTGTCGAGTCATCAAATGTCAGTGGGCAATTACTTGTTAAGAGAGTTGTTGATACCCCTCCCTTGGAGGTAGCTAACATGGCTATTAATGTTGCTAGATTTACTAAAGCAACTATGGAAAAAATCACCCTTGAAAGGGATGACTTCAAGAACAAGTACCATGAGCTACTCAATGAATATGACAATAGTCAACAGAAGGTAGTTGTACTAGAGACAGAGTTGGCATTTTATAAGCAAAGGGAAGAAATGCAGAGAGATCATGGTTGAGCCAGTTCAAGTCACCCACCTCCATCTTCTCCAATTGTATCTTCCCAACTTTCCCCTCAATATTAGACCTTGGAAATGGTACCATATAATTTGGGACAAGAGCCACTTTTAGTGGAGGAACCAAGCAAATCATGTCCCAGTCATTTGACGAACCTACAAGGGAACAACTTCTTTCAAAAGTTGAAACATATAAGAAGTTTTTGGAATAGGCACAAGACACAATGTATGAAAACATTTCAAAGATTGTTCATACTATCTTGAAACATTTGAATATGAAAATTTTGGCCAAACTAAATGATGTTCATGACAATTACTCCCTGATGGTGCAAGCAATAGGATTATCTCAAAGGGATAAGGAGTTGGCTATGCCAATCTTGAACAAGTGGATCCCAAGGGCTGAGAGATTGAAGTTAATATTAGTTGGAGCTAGCTAGCATGAGGATAAATACCCTAAGGTGCTTCCAACATATACATTTGGTTGTGAAATCAGTGAGAAAAAGTTTCAGGGATATATTGCCCCACTTAAGCAAAAAATAAGAGAACTAAAGGCTCATTATGATCTGGTAGATTTGTCACTATTTCCAAATATTCAGCTCACCTATAGTGAACTAAAGCCATTGTAAATGTGAAAGAGGGAGATGGATGATGTTATTGCTTCCCAAGTGAATCAAATTTGCAAAGAGGTTAACATCAATACCTTTAATGATAGTTTGGAAAAGTTGACATTTATTATCAGCTTTCTGGAAGATTTTGACAAGGAATCCAAATCTATGATGACAAAGTATTCCCCATATAGGAAGAAGTTGGATGAAATCATTGATTTCAATTAGACATATGATGAAGAATATGAAGAATAGGAAAGGGTATTGGTTGGCTGACTAGGTCTATAAACATGGATGTGAAACATATATAATTGGTCGAGTATTGTACAGGTCTAGACTTAGAAATTGCAATGTATAAAATGTATGTTTCACAGGTAAATATTAGTTGTTGATGATGTGGAATGCTAACCAGCATGTTGATTCACTTTTTTCATTTCATCATTTTGTCATCTTTCTCAATGAGATGGATGTGCTACAACATAGAATATTATTCTTTTTGACATGTGCCTTTTGGGAAGGTTGATTTTCTTCTTACAATAAATGTAAATAATCTTTGTCTCATGTGTATTCCCTCCAATATGAAGAATGCAAATATAATTGAATTAGGAAATATGTCTTGTAGCAGTCCAATTAAAATGTGACATGTGTACATCTAGCCTAAGGCTTGTTTTTTCTCCCTTATTCTATAAAAGGGAATTCAGGGCCATTTGTGTGGGTCTTTTGTTGAATTATAGGATCAAATTGTGAAAATTGAGAACACAACTTGAATATGTTAAGTACTTTTCTAATGCTTTGAGTCTAGATAGTAAATTTTGTTAAATGCATGGTTCTTGAGCATACCGAAATGATAATGGAAATTTTCTGAGTCTATAGTCTCTCCATTTAGATCTGTACTCGAATTATCAATGGAAATTTTGATCAAAGATCATTTCATTAATTGTCATCATTTTCTTTCTTTGATAAATGTTTTGATTTTAGCTCTAGCTCTTGGAATGGGTTAAAATGCTTAAATAAATTCATAAATTCATGTGCAAGGTGATTGGATCTAAAAATTAGTCTTTAGAATTTGGTTACAGAATTGTGAATTGCAAAGTAATATCACTAAGATCATGGGTGTTCAAAATTAAATAAACCTTATATTTCAATTTTCTTAGACTCCTAGTTCATAGATAATGGCACTGATAATAACCTCTTTAAGTCTTTCTCATGGTTTCAGTTACCTGACTTGAGAACATTCTTTTAAAATAATTAATCTATCTTTAATCTTTTGTAGTTAGTGTTGTCTTATATTCTTAGCTTATGATGCATAATTCATTCAAGGAAATGCCAACTTCTTGGAGAATTTTATCTTACTAGTCATTGGTGAGAATATATCTGCTTGGATATGCAATGTATATGTAAGTTGTTTGAAAGAATTGTATAAGGTACATTGTGAGACCACCCTCCTAGGTTTCGCAGAGCCCGAAGTGTAGGAGATAAAGTGATTGGTGCTATATCTTATTTTTTGGCAAATTATCTTGTAGGTATTTAAGAATTGAGTCTGGAAAACTCATAGGTATCTAGTGAGATCTGATTGGTTTGTTGAAAACAACCAACAAAGCATCCACTGGAGTATCTTGTTGCATATCTTTAGATTTCAACATCAAGGGTTTGGTGAGTTGTGACATTACATGTTGTTCATTCATCATTCTCTCTTTATTCCATTTCATTATCTAGGGTTTAATTACCATATTGGGGTTTGACCAAGGAAAACCCCTATTCTCTAACCCTTAGCCATTTTCCCCCTCTTTGCATGTGTGTTTGTAGGTCTTGTATGCAAATTTTTCAAAGAGCTTAGTGTTAAAAAGGTGTGTTCAATCCATCAAAGTCATCAAAGCCAACAAAGCCCTAATTGAAGCTTCGAGACCTTTTTAGCCCGTTTTCTATAGACTATGAACCAGACACTTGTCAAGGAAGGGAAGTACAAACCAAAAGCTACATATTCCTACTCCAAATTTCCTAAGATTCTCAAGTGGACTAAGTTGCCATCTATGGTGAATTAGTCCCATTGTTAGGCCTAAAAAGTGATTTTTATATTTCTGAGTACCCATTTGGCAAAAAAAAATTCTGGTAGAATCTCCATAAAACAACACTAAGCCGTCTAGCTTGGATTAAGTGTCCGAGTCATATTTTCCAGTCAAATTTGTAGGATTCCTAAGCCTCTCACCATCACATTTCAGTTTCTAGGTACACCTCTCCAGTCTTGTTTTATTTTGTTATTGTTTACTTGCATTCTTAAGTTATTTTGCATACATCACTTTATTTTCAAACAACTTGCATTTCTTAGGTATGGGCTGATGCAAGAAGTTGGGTACACAAAAAGCTCAAAAAGTGGAAGTATTTATGTTGTTTTTCAGAATTTGTCACACTTGGACTGAAAATTTGAGAGAAACTTACACAATGAATATTTTAAAAAGTTAGTAATATGAAATTTATAATTTTGAATCTAGTTTTCAAATATGTAAATTATTCAAATACCCAGATTATAGAAATTAAATTTTGATAGGGATCTAGAAAAACCACTTTTAAAAGTCTGTTTTTTTACAATACCAAGCACGTGTATGGACAACACTTTTTGACCCAAATAAAATTATTTTGCTAATTCCTTTTGGTAAAAGAGAGCTAACAACATGAAGTTTGATCTGGATTTTTTTTTGTAATTTTTGGTTGAATTTTTTTTTTTTATTAAATTTTTATTGGCCTTAATTGATGTTTATAAAAATCAAAGTGTACGGACAACATAATTGGACCTAAACTAAACATTTTTTGAATCTATTTTTTTTCATTGTGTAGAGAATTGTTTGAAGTTTGATGCCATATAAGTTTTTTAACAAGAAAATTAACAAAAAAAAAGTTATTAAAAGACAAAAAAATCCTAATATTTCAAGTTTAAAGACTAGTTTGCTTAGAAATTAATTAAAAAATAGTAAAAATAATCCAATATTAATAAAAATTATATATTTGGAAATTAGACATCATGTTCTCTAATGGGTTTTAATTTCATAGATTGATTTAGAAAAAAAGTCCATCAGCCATATTGCCAAAGTTGGGCATTCCTCTTCAATCTGCCTTAGTTTTTTAGTTGCAGGTCAAAGGCTAAGGCTCGGATTGCCAAGCCTTTCCCAAGCCTAAAACCAAGGCAGTATGTGGGTTGGGAATTTTGAATTTTAAAAATGCATACGCGTTTTTAAAAACGTGTACGCATTACAAAAAGCATATGTGTTCTTTATTTTCTTGATTATTTAAAAAATAAATAAGAAACGGCTACCCGTTTTAAAACGCGTACCCATTTTGTAAAATGCGTACCCGTTTTGTGTTACAAAATGGGTATGCATTTCAAAATGGGTACCCGTTTCTAAAAAGTATTTATTTTTTTAAATAATCAATTTTTACATATTATAAAACGTGTATGCATTATATAACATGTACGCGTTTTTTAGTGCATACACGTTTTTTAGGCTTGGGTACCAGAAGCATAACACATACACGTTTTCTGCGAGAATTTTTTTTTGGCTGAAACTTCCCCTCTTCGTGTACCCAACTTCTTGCTTTTACCTGTATTGCATTAATAATTCATTTCTTTTATCAATTTGTTTCATTTAGACACCATATCTAGACATACTTTATCCATCCTTGCATTGATCTTGAGTGTAGACATTTCCCATTTTGGCCCATCTTTCTCCTTTCAGGTGAAAAACCTAAAAGTGCTAGAAATACCTTGGAAGCAAAAATCTTTGTATACAACAGGTTTCTATAGAGATAGTGCCCCCCACTCTCAAAGATGAAGCCACAAATTACGTGCCCCCACTAATTATATCAGTGAGACCCTAAGTTGTTATGTCGTATGCTAGACTAAGGGTAGTATATGAGGGTGCCATTAGGCATGCAGACTGAGTCGAGGCTGCTTATGAGGAGATCCTATCATCTTTAGGTATAGAGGAGGTCAAGAGGCTCCATGCAGAGGTAGCTAGGCTACAGGTAGAGAGAGACTATCTAGTGGAGGATTACTAGGAGGCTATTGGATGAACACATGGTCTACAATATGCTCTAGATGCACTTTTCAACTCACAATCATGATTGCATACCACCATCTCTTGGAAAACTATCTCCAAATAGATGTGATCACCAGATCCTGAGGGATCCAACAGTCATTGTATATATTGATAACATGTACTCAAAATTATATATATATATATATATATATATGATCATATGATGTTTGATTATTTATGTTTATGTATCTTATGTTAAATGGAAATGTGATTGATCAAATAATCTTTGTAAGATTATTCAATAAATGTCTCTATGATTTAACATGCTTTATGTTCAATCTAATTAAAACTTATTCTAGTTTATCTTAGATGTGGCATTTTGATTAAGTATTTTATGCTAAATTAAATGCACCCATGATCTAATTAAAGAACATTAAATGTATGTAAGCATCTAATCGAACATAACACACAAAATAAACTTGAATAGCATGAAACCTAAAGTAGCCACCTGAAATTTAATTCAAATAATTACTTTAGTATTCAAGACACCCAAATAATTGTTTATCAAGAATGAAGCAATGCGAGAGCACATAGATTGTCATCTATTAACTCTAACACCACTACTTTATCAATCACACTATTCAAGAAGATTAGATGTAGTACTAATGCCAATGTGTGACATTAATAGGTTTGTTAAGAGGAATACCATCCATTTATGTTAATGTGTATGTGCTAGACCCATAACTTGCATTAATTATGTAAGGTCCTAACCAATTAGGGCTAAATTTTCCTTTTTCAATTAGAGCGGAATTAACATTGCATTGACTCTCACATAACACCAAATCACCTTTATTGAATGATCAAGGGATAAAATTATCATTATAACTACACTACTTTCTCCTATAGTAAGCGTAAAGGTCCTCAAGAGTGTTAATTCATTGTATGTCAAGCATTTCAAGCTGATGTAGTTGTTATTCTTTATAAACATTATCATCAATAAGTCCCCGAAGAGTGATTCTTAATGTAGGAATCTCTAACTCCAAGGCCATTATTTCCTCAATACCATAGATGAGGTTATAAGTTGTAGTCCTCATGGATAATGTAACATTCATTTGATAGGCCCATAGAGTAAATGTTAGTTGTGTGTGCTAGTCTTTATTGTGTTTTCTTATTGTTTTCCTTAAGATTTGTTCGAGGTTTCTATTAGTTGATTCAACTTGACCATTAGATTGTGGGTAGTAGGGTATTGAAAAGCTATGTTGTATGTTAAATGTTTCTAAGAACTTATTCACATCATTATTCTTAAATGGAGTCCCATTATCTGAAACTAACGCAGAAGGAAGTCCAAAGAATGCAATAATGTGTTCCAATATGAAATGAAATATCATATCAGAAGTTGTTGAATGAAGGGGAATTGCTTCTTCCCACTTTTTGAAGTAGTCTATCATAGTGATTATTAATGTATGTCCAATGGAGGAAGGTGGTGATATTTTTCCAATGAGATCCAAACCCCAAACCACAAAGGGTAAAATAGGTACTTGAGCATGAAGTTCAGAGGCAAGAGAATGAATCAAATTTCCATGTTCTTGAAATTTGTGACATTTTTTAACATATGAAAAGAAATATTGTTCCATATGTCTCCAATATTATCCTATGCGGGTTAGTTTTTGGACTAATGTTCTTCCTCCAAAGTGACCTCCACAAGCACCTACATGTTCAAGTGCTATGGGGATTTCAAATTGTTTAAGGCATATAAGTAAGAGACCATTGAATGACCTTTGATAAAACACATAAAAAATAATTATATACTTAGACGCAAGCTTTTGAAGGCAGGCTTGAGTGTTCTTAGTTGTCGGCTCAGGAAAGGTACCATCTTTTAAATAATTAAATATCAAAGATTACCATTCACTTGGGTTTTCCATGGTTGTTGATAATACTTCTTCTATTTTATCTTCTATTGATAGTTTTGTAATTGTATGCATGATAAATGTGAAGTTTTTTGAATGATCTTGAGGAGATATAAGGGAATCCACACTCACCATTTCATTCCATTGCCGATTATCTTTTCATGGGTGTTATCAATGGTAAACAATTCAGACTTCTCTAACAAATTTATTGTAAGATTCTTGTATTTTGATAATTTGTCATGCTTTTCTTGATACGTTTCTTTTATTTTTTTAATAACCAATTGTGAATCACTGAATATCTTAATGTCTCAAGCTCCCATAATTAAAGTGGCATGCAACCCAATGAGCAATGTTTCATACTCGACAGTGTTGTTTATACACAACTTTATGAACCAATAAGACAAGGGAATAGGCTCTCCTATGAGAAGGATTATTATAACTCTCGCATTGAAGCTAGTTCTACACTTAGATCCATCAAAATATAACTCCCATGTATTAGTTTCAATTCTCAACACATTGTCGTCAGGGAAGGAATCATTGCTAGGTAATGCTAAAGGGGAAAGAGCAACAACTAGTTTGTCAGCAAAGGTTTGATCTTTAATTGCTTTTTACAAAAAAAAATTAAGGTCAAACTTAGTTAACAACATCACCCACTTAGCTAAGTGTCCTAATAAATCTATTTTAGTGAAAAGATGTCTTAAAGGATTGAATTTTGTCATTACATGTATTTTGACATTTAGTAAGTAATGTCTTAGTTTACTTGTAGCAAATACAAGAGACAAACATTGTTTCTCTATCATTGTGTATTGTTTATCATAATCAATTAAAGTTAGGCTAATGTAATAAATAAGATGTTTTTTACCATTTTCATCTTGTTGAGCCAACAATGCTGCGAGAGCATGGGCTAATGCTACTGTATAAAAGATAAATGGTTTGTTTTGCATAGAAAGTTGTAAATAAAGTGGATTGACAAGATAATATTTCAAACTCTCAAAATCCTATTTACAATCCTTATTCCAATTAAATTCAACATCTTTCTTAAGTAGATGTGTAAATGGTAACATTCGATCCACTAAAGATGATACGAAATGTCAGATAGCCTAAATTCTTACTTATAAAGTGCGTAATTGAGAAATGTTTCTAGGATGTGGTGTTGGGACTTAAAATTTCATGCAAAATTTAGGTCCCCATATTGGAAAAGAGGATTTTAATACTCAGAAACTCAAGTGTAAAAGTAGTCTCAAGAGCACATTTTGAAAAATCATAATTTTAGATCTGTTCAATTTCAAGCAAAATCACTTTGCAGACATGTTCATTTATCATATGTGAGTGTCTCTACAAGTTTTCAACTACACACGATTTGGTTTGATAAAGTTTTGGAAGGCCAAGTTGAAGGGATTTTTAGAAAATCTGTTGTCAGCACAGTAAAATCTATTAAAGTGGCCCACTTTGGAGGAAAACACTAAGCATTTGAAAAGATATTATGATAGACCAATTGGTGCTTTTGAATATCCCTATCTCAAGGTGCATCCATGCCAATTTTTGGGGCATTTGAACATCATTTGGTATTTTTGCAAAATCAAATCCAAACTAGTTTTGCACAGTTTAATGACTACCTTTTCCAAAACAACAATAGAGTGGCCAAGTTTGATTTTTAGTTTTTTGTTTAGGAAGAGGATTTATGAAAAACCCATTTGCCTATATGTTCGTGTAACCTAAAAGAACCAATCCTCCAAGTTACAACTTGTCAAAATCACGTTTGATATTTTTCCAAAAGGGAAAATTGGCAAGTTTTAGTTCAATTTAAACAGTTGCAAAAAATAGTTGAATGAGCAACTTCGATTGTGAATAGATTTCAATCCCAATAATTTCATGCCAAACCATCTTGTATACACACTTCCCTACCATAGTTCAGCATACTGGTGCATTATCGGGGCTTTTGGAGATCATTTGATCACTTTTCTAAAGCCATTTTGGAGGCTATTTAATCTATTTTGTGACAATGCAGAGTGCTAAAAATTTTTTTTTGACAAGTTCCCACTTCGATTCAAGATGTACTTTGACAAAATATCATGGGAGCTAACATCATTTAAAGAAATTATTTTGACTGAAATAGAATCAACTTGAATCAAGCACTTGCAAACATGGAAGTCGTGGATATCAAAATCAAGCTTTAAATAGATGGAAATAAGTTCAATGGAAAACGAGAAAGGGATAGAACAAGCATTCAGGGATATTATAAATTTAATCAGGAACATTCATCTTTATTGGCATCTCCATGGCAACGGTAAACAGAGGATCTTCCTTCACTTGGTTTGCGAATAATTTCTACTCGAGTTACACGAAATGGGATAGAAGACTACTCATAATGAGTACTCAAAAAAAAATTAACAATGGATGATATTGAGTTATGCTCATTGTTTTTGATAAGAGACGAGTTCAAATACATGATAGTAAAACAAAAGAGGAAGCTATATGATGCACAATGATTAAAAATTGTCTTGATGATTCACAATAAAAAGTGATAGTGATATGGGTACATGAATGGATTGAAGCTCTTTTAGCCACATGCTATGTTTAACCATCTACATCAACGAATGATCTGTGCTTTAATACTATTTTCAACAGATAATATGCTTTGCTATTACCACTATAGTGATCTAAATTTGTATTAAAGGATCCCATACTTACTGTATAGGTTTGGGAATGACCACTTATTCTAGATGTATGCATTGGAGATTCGTTGGATAAGAGGAGGATACCCTTGATAAAACATGACACACGTTTTATTGTGTTATGACAAATAAACAAAAACAGATCCATGGGCATAAGGGAAGGCACATCAACTATTTGACATTATGCTCCAAATAGATGTGATTAAACACAATGAAATACAAATTGTGTATAGATTTGATTCACCTCAAGAACTTTTCCAAGCAAGTATTCATCATGGATATTGATTGATGGATGTTTTGATCTATGCAGTATGAAGATTTAGGCGAAATGGGTTGAAATGCCTCAACACACTTATGTCATGGAATTCTCAATTGTTTATACATTTTCATGATGCAGGCTGTGGAAGTTGTGAAGGATGAAAGGAGGTGTATCTTGTAGAAATTGTAATGCATGAAATCAATCAACATAGGTTTCAGCGCTATGGAGAGTTTACAACATAGGCACATAGGTAAGCCTTATGAAATGAAAATTATAGAAAGGTTGAATGGAGGACCCGAAGAGATGAACCAAGCAAAAACCCTAAATGAACGCCATCGAAGAGATTGCCTTGCATTGGTGGCATTCTTTTCAAGTCTTAAAAGTCTTGCTGATAGAACGAACTTCATTGGAGAGAGAATGGTGGTCGAAGTGAAATTTTACCGACTATGTTAAGTCGTGCCGATGAAAACATAATGGTGAAGGATAGGAAATTCAGAAAGAATAAAATTCATTCTGAAGCTTGGAGGTGGAAATAAATATTCGAATAATATTTGTGCAATATGGAAAATAGATTTAAGATATTGAAATTGCGGAGCAATAAAATAATTTATTCAATGAAGGTGAATATTTTTCTCAAGAGATAAATTTTTTTCACTAAAATGTGAAATAGGCAAGGGGAGTTATAAGGTAAAAAATTACTTTTCCCACAAAAGCATATGGGGTAAAATTTTATAAAGCATTTGCACTTAGATGTGGGTATTTTTCACCAACAGAATTACGAGAGTGGATAACTATTATTACATGAAAGGTGTATTTTATTGGGTGAAAAATACTAACAGAGATTTAAGGCAATAATCATAGTGTGATTATTTTTATGAAATAAAGTTGCAATCATGAATTTTCACTGAGATGTAACTCAAAGAACGAATGTTTTCACTAGGGGTGAAACATTTCTCCAAGGAGTTACAATTATTTGAAGAGTCTGACAGAGAGGTAATTACTTTACCTAGGGATTATTTTAATAATGGGAAGTAAATCTTTTCATACAGGAAATTAAAGGGAAAAATCAAAGCTTTAATGGGAGGTTATTTTTACTTGAGTATTTTTATTGAATAAAGATGAATAAATAAATACCAAGTAAGATACCTTCATGAGGATGAGACTATTTTTGCCAAGGAAGTTAAAAGAGTAGGAAATGGGTAATTATTTTACCCGAAGGAGTAACTTATTAAATTTGGTGAAATATTTCAACTAAGCAAGATGCAAACGAGAGATTTTCTAGCAAAGAAGTTAAGATTAATAAAAGTATTGCGAAATGATTTTCACAGGAAATGAAGGATTAAAAGTTAAAATAATTAATTTTCCAAAGTCAATTAATTAAATATTTTTGCCGAAGAAGAAGAATATTGAAGAAACACAACGAAGTAGGCGAAGAGTCACAGCCCAAAAAGAAACAATGTATATATGTACAATAGAATCATGTCATTGAAGGGGATCATTAGATTTAGGAGAAATAAGTAGGTTAGCTAGTTGGATTCGGTGAACTGTTACTGAAATAAATATCATGTTGTACATTGTAAAATCTTTTCAAATTATATAATGGGGAAGAATACATTTATCTAGTGATCCAATTATGGTGTCAATTGTTTGTCGAATTTATTGAAAACATTATCTGGTTGTCTCCAAGGTTGTCATTTCTTGATTATTTAAATTGAAATATCAAGGATATTCTTCAATTTATCAAAACACACTTGTTGTTCTTGTGTGGCTCAATTAACTGGTTCCTACAAGACAAGATTAAATCCTTTCAATTAATCACAATAATTTGGAAAAGGAAATTTGGATCATTAAGAAGAATTTGATAATTACACTCTTTCATGTTTACACAAGCTGTAAACAGTCACAAGTGCCAAGAAATTTGAATTATAGTCATTAAGCAAGTCACCCAATATACAAATCTTGACTCCATTAGCCCAACAGAAGTAGGCACTAGTCACACTATTCACATCTTAGAATTTTATAAAACCTTATTAAACCATCCGCATTTCAAATTCAATACTAGGAGTAGGAGTAGTTAGCAAGCTTTTATCTATTACATTTGTGCCATTGTAATAGATCCATCAAATCAATCAAGTCATACAAACTTTAAGTTTGCTTCATTCATATAGGTACACCCGCCTAGGTCTAGTAGCACCTAAAGAGAAGAAGGTCTAAACCATTTGGCCTTATCTGTTACCTTGAAACGTACCAAGAGATTGGCAACATCTTAAGGAATTTCGCCTACGTTTTTTAGAGCTAGCAGGTGGCATGTTAACTATAGCATCAATTTTCTTCATGTCCACCTCAATGCCTCTGTGAGATATGCTAAAACATAAAAAAATTCCACTACATACACCAAAGACATACTTTTTTGGATTCAATCTCATGTTGTATTTTCACATTTGCTCAAAGATCTTTCAAAGGATATTCACATTGTCTTGTCGAGTCAAGAATTTTACTAAAATGTCAACATAATCTTCCAAAATATTTGTATGTAATCTTGAAATATTGATATCATAGCTCGTTGATATGTTGCTCCCACATTCTTCAATCCAAAGGGAATCATGAACCAACAAGATGTTTCCAAAGCTATTGTAAATGTTTTTTTATACTGATCTTGAGTGTTAATAAAGATTTGATTATATCCAAAAAATCCATCCATGAATGACAACAAAGCATTTCCCACATTTGAAACTACTATCATGTTGATATTAGGAAGGGTAAATTCATCTTATAAATACACCTTATTCAAATCACAAAATTCCATGGACATCCTAATACGATTGTCTAGTTTCATGAGTGTGACAATGTTTGAGCTCCAGGGAGAATAATCTATAGGATGTATAAAACCAACTGCAAGGAGCTTCTCAATCTTAGCCTTAGCAAACAATCCTATCTTAGGGTTCATCTTCCAAATATTTTTTCTAACTAGTTTAGCATTTTCAGCAAGGACTATTTTGTGTGTTACTATTTTAGGATCAATTCCTGGCATGTCCAAATAATTCCAAACAAAAGGTTCGGGAAAGCCATGAAGCAAAGTTGCATGGTCTTCTTGTTCATCATCATCAAGGCACTTTCCTATTTTTATCACCTTTTCTTCATTGTTAATGTCCATCGTTATGTCAATTGTGGGTAAGTGCACCAATCTGTGACATAATTTTGATGCCAAATTGGAAAAACCATCAAAATAGGCCATTTGGCGCATGCCAAATTTGGTGTGTGTCAAATTTTTCACTCACCAAATTTTGTGCTCGCAAAATTTGGAGTGTTCCAAATAGAAAAGAACTATTAAAATAGAAAAACACATTTCTATCTTCATTTTTTTGTTTTCCCATGGCTTGGCTTCATGGTTTTTAGCTTTGCAACTCGTGCTTGCCAAATCTCTTCCATTTTTTACACTCTTAGCTTGCAATTCTTCATGAGGATGCCTCCAACACATCAGATAGGTCAAATATTGCAAAGAGTTATGTATTTTTATTGTTTTTATTTCAAATTTTATTTAGAATGTAGATTGAAATAGGTTTTTTAATAAAACTTTTTTCTAATTCTCAAGGAATGAATCTCCACCTCCAAACATTGAGAATTCACAATCACCCCCTCACAAAGATCCTCCTATACAAGAACAACCTTAAACCCCTCCATCAATTCATAGGGATCCTCAAGGAACATAAGAAAATATCCTAACTCAAATTGAAAACAATAAAAGAGACATTGAACAATTAATTGGAAGATTAATCAAGCAAGCTAAAACTCACCCTTATAGGAGAGGGATTGTCAAATTGTTGAAGTCAATTGTATCTCATGTAGGAGAAATGAGAAAGAAAATAATTTTTTGTTCAAATAAGAGGCATGAGATGAGAAAATTTTATCCTAGTGGTTTGTCATATGCAAATGTGAAAAAACAAATAATTAGCAAATTTGACTTGTGTGCCCTATTTATAGACCCAAGAACCAACAAACCTTTGTCTCATGCATGCAAGAGGTTCCCCATCCATTGGTGCCACCATGAATTAATTAAAAATAAAATTTGGGAGTGGTGGTGGATGGTATTTGACCAACCTCCATGCAATAACCATGAGGTACCACAATACATTTTGAGGAAACCCTATTGTGAGTTTGTCCTCAATAAGATGCCAAATTATTTTGACATCTTAGAATTTTAGGGTAGATGTGGGGGCTCCAAACATGATATACCTTTTGCATGAGGTAATCCACAGTTGGCACCAAGACCCTTTGCCAAACCCATGGTGTAGCATCTCGTCGTTCCTTCCATTGTTAAGGACAGTGTAGAGGTGGACACATTGGAGTCTATTAGCTCACTCACCCAAACCATTATATAGTGTGCAAGGCCTCTAGTAGAGCCTGATGTTAAGGAGACGTGTAGGACCCAAGCTCCACCCCACCATTGTGGTACTTGTGGCATTGTTTGGACATACAACTATCAAAGTTATCGAGATGCAACTACACAACCTACATCAATTGCAAATGTGATGGCTATGAAAGATGAATTCCTGAATAATACATATGACATTGATACTTACGTAAAATTTAGCAAGTTCATTTAATTTTGTTTATTAAATTATATTTTGAAATTTAAGAATAACTAAATTAGTAGAATTTTGATATGATGAAATTTTAGGGTTCAAGTTTTCATGAGACATGCTCCATTCCTATAGACCCTTATTTATTCTCGATGTTGAGTCCATAGGTATACAACTAGTATTAAAGATATTATTATTGCATTTGAACAGTTGAATGTTATATTTGAATGTTTTTCTCATAACATGCTTTGGATTTCAAATAGTTTCTTGGTGGACCTTTGACCTCCACACCTCACAATTCATTTCCTCAAAAAACTTACACTCAAGTAGCCTTTATTCATTAATGGTGTTGTAAAACAATGTTAGCTAGTTTTCAAAAAAAATTGTATACAAATCTAAAAAATTGATGAGAAACAAAACATTGCATGTGCATTCCTTGATCATGTTACATTATCTTCTCCTAATTCACTTTTTGTTCCTTTATTCCTTCCTAATCCCATCCCATTAAAATTTAATAGTTCACCCTATTTTCCATAATCCCCTCCTATCCCATCCCACTAATATCTTCTAGTCCATCCTATGTGTCATTATCCACTTTTGCTCCCATCTTATTGTACCCATTATTATTTCACCCTAGATGTTCCATGATCCCCTATGTTCCACCCTATGTTTCTCTATCCATTCTATGTTATACAATCTTTATACACATTTCATCCTAGATAACTCTTCTCTATTATTACTACACATAGGTCAAGTTCACACTTCATTACATACTATATTCAAACCCTAGACACCTCCTAATTCACCCTATATTGCATTATTCCCTACTAGTTGCATCCCATTAACCTCTAATTGTCCACCCTATATTTTGCTATCCCATCCTAGCCCATCCCATCAATATATACTAGTCCATCCTATGTTCCATTAACCCCTTCTATTCCCATCCCATTACCCTCTCTTATTTCACCTTATGTTCCATTATCCCCTCTTGGTCTTGTCCCACTATCTTTTCCTAATTCACCCTATGTTCCTTTATTCCCTTCTAATCCCATCCCATTAACCTCTAATAGTTCACACTATATTTTGTTATCCCATACTAGCACATCCCATTAATATACTCTAGTCCATCCCATGTTCCATTATCACATTTGACTCCCATCCAATTGTACCCTCTATTATTTCACCATATGTTCCATTATCCCTTGTTGGTCTTGTCTCTTTATCCCTTCTATGTTACAGCACCTCCATTCAAATTTTATCCTATACACCATTAGAATAAATCTTTTCTTCCACTCATTATTGACCAAAGTTGTCTTCTCCATTACTACTGCACACCTCAACAACCAATTTCATCTACTATAGTAAAACCCTAGACATGTCCTAATTCATTGTATCTTCCATTATCACTTTGAAAGCTACTAGTAACATAGTAATCCTCACTTCATTCATGTGAACTTCATTGTGGAATTATCACTATGTTGACAACATGCCCTCATTAACATTAGTTCATCAACATATGCAATACGAATCTCAATAAGCGTTGAACTTTGGCATTTGCAAGAGTTTGGAATATCCCAATGGACTTAATACTTTCACCATTCTGTGATCTATAAGCACTATACTATAGTCTCAACTAAGGCCAACCATTTACTCTTTCATTTATGGCAGTTATAAAGGGACTACCCAAACTTCTTTATATTACAGTTAGATATGTTGTTTCATTTGCAGTTGTTGACATCAGACATCCCTGGTGATGTTGGTGGCATGATGGACCATGGATTTACTGCAACAATAGCTAGTTCTAATCCATTGAGAGAGGTATACAATAGATTAGTAGATTTTACATTATATTTTCTCTTTTATGGTCTATTATAGAAAATTTTCATGATAATTTATGTAGTTTAATTTCTATCTTGATGGTTGCTATAGGTGGTTGTCACTCCAGATCATGGACATGGTAATGCTGTAAATGTGCATGATGACTATATGTATGCAGTAAGTTATTATATTTTGTTATATGCCATTCCACAATTCAATTTCTATGTATTAACATCTTTACTTTTTGTTGTATCAATTGAAGGTCCAGAGTGAAGAGAGGAGGACTAGTGAGCATGTTCAAAAGACAAGAGAACCAACAGGCACTCCATCCAGTTGAATTTCAAAGGTAGCACAAGATATTTTTCCTTCCCCTACAAGGAAATGACTATGTATTTAGGTCATTTGTTGTATGCCTATGTGGCATTTTCAAACATATGTTTTATATTATCAATATATATGTGATATTTTATGTCCATATGGCTCTTTTGTACTAAGCCTGTATGCCTTTTTTGGATATATTGTATATACTTTTATTAATATATATCATTGTATAGCCTTACGAATTTTTGATTAAAGAAAATCTTATTTTGCTATTGCCATTCTTGAATGATATTATCATGTGTATTGTGTATATTTTATTCTTTAATGTTGCAAGCATTGATTTTGTTTACATATAATGCTTAATTAATTACTCTCGATTGCTCAATAAGCTCCATCTAATGTGTATTGTGTAAATAAGCTTCATTCTTGGTGTTTTGTATCCTTTGCAATGCTTCAATTACTTGCACCTCACTTATTCACTTGTATGCTTCACTTATTCATGTGTATACTTCATGTATATTGTGTGTATTCACGTGTATGCTTCATGCTTCCAATGTATAATTCATGTGTTTATATTTATTCTTCATGATTCATGTGTATACTTCATGCATTTTCATGTATGCTACATGCTTCTTGAGTTCTATTGTTGTTTAGTGGAAAGGAATTTTAACACCAAAAGGTTTCAAATGAACTAGAAGAGCTCCTTCCCATAAAAAAATATCATAGCAAAATGTATTGTTTTTAATTCATGGTTGAGTTTGGCATCCAACAACTAATGGTTTTGATTCTAAAGCTTAGCAATCATTGCATTTGCATCTATAGAACAAGTGGATGTTTCAAACCTCACGAGCATATATACATACCTCTATGAACTTGTATGAGCATGCATCAAAACAAATGATACTTGTTGATCTAACCAACAAAATTTATTTGCATCTGCTAATATCACAACACTTGACATCTTATTAAATGAAATCAATGCATAAGTCAATTTTAATGATATTCGGAAGATATTAGATGTGTATGAACAACAATATAAGCTTGATTTCCAGATGCATCACCCATGCACAGTTAACACATTTTTCCCATATTCATCATTTAAATAAGTTAAAAAAAACTCCTTCCATTTTATATGTGTGAATTACCATGAAAAATCATTCAGAAACATGTTCCTATAACTGCTAGCACATCATGTTTTATAACTCTAGAGAACGAAAAAACTAGACATCATGGATATTGAATATCTAGATCTAATGTTTCACTAGTAGGTTGAGTTTTGCATCTCAATGAGGGTAGACTATTCAATGAAAACAACTACAATTTAAACTCTTAAGGGATTTAGCTGGTTGAACATAGCTCAGAGTGATTCCACATGTTTGGATGTGAAATAGGATTGTTCCTAGCATAAACATACCCACTCGAACATGTTAAAATAGTTCGTTTGGTCACGCAAGTTATAGAACAAAAATTGCACCACTTTACAACTTTTCACTACTTGCATTTGACAACTTTTTCCCCAAGAAAAAATTCGCCACCACTGGAAAATTCCTTCAAGATAGAAAAAACTGAGAGAGGTTATTATAGAGGGGCCCAACAAAAACCCATAGGCTTAGACAACAAGTTTCTAACCATCATGGTATCTAAGTAACAACATGCTAAAGTTTGCAGCAATTTTGCACTTTAGACTCTTAAGTGATTTAGCTGGTTGAACGTAGCTCAGAGTGATTCAATGTGTTTGGGTGCAAAAGAGGACCATGCCTAAGATAAATGTACCCACCCAAACATGTTGGAATAGTTTGTTTGGTCACACAAGTTGTAGAACAAAAGTTGCACCACTTTGCAACTTTCAACTACTTGCATTTGATAAATTTTTCCCCAAGTAAAAATTCACCACCTCAAGAAAAGGCCTCCAAGATAGAAAAAACTAAGAGAGGTTATTTTATAAGGGCCCAACATGATCCCATAGGCTTAGCCAAGAAGTTTCGAAGCATCAAGGTATCCAAGTAACAACATGTTGAAGTTTACAACCATTTTGCACTTTGGACTCATGATATTTTGTCAGTTGAATGTAGCCCAGAGTGATTCAGCATGTTTGGGTGTGAAAGAGGACAATTCCTAGCATAAACGTACCTACTCGAATGCATTGGAATATTTTTTTTGGTCACACGAGTTGTAGAACAAAAGTTGCACCACTTTACAACTTTCAACTACTTGCATTTGACAATTTTTTCCCCAAGTGAAAATTTGGCACCACAAGAAAAGGAATCCAAGATAGCAAGAACTAAGAGAGAATATTGTATATAGGTGTAACATAATCCAATAGGCTCAGATGAGAAGTTTCTAAGCATCACAGTATCTAAGTAACAATATGCTAAATTTTGTATCCATTTTGCACTTTAGACTCTTATGGGATTCAACAAGTCGAATGTAGTTCAGAGTGATTCGACATGTTTGGGTATGAAATAGGACCATGCCTAGCATAAACATACCCACCCAAACACATCGAAACAATTCTTCTAGTCACACAAGTTGTAGAACAAAAATTTCACCACTGTAACTTTCAACTACTTGCATTTGACAACTTTTTCCCCATATGAAAAGTCATTACCACATGAAAACACCTTCGATATAACAAAAACCAAGAGAAGTTATTATAGATGGGACCAATACAAACCCATAAGCTCAGACAAGAATTTTCTAAGCATCACGATATCCGAGTAACAACATGTTGAAGTTTGTAGCCATTTTGTAGGTTAGAATCTTAAGGGATTCTACCAGTTGAATGTATCTCAAAGCAATTCAACATGTTTGGGTGTGAAATAGGACCATTATTAGTGTAAACATACCCACCCAAATGTGTTGGAACAATTCATTTGCTCATACGAGTTGCAAAATGAAAGTTGCACCACTTTGCAACTTTCAACTACTTGCATTTGACAACTTTTTCTCCAAGTGAAAATTCACCACCATGGGGAAAAGCCTCTGATATAGAAAAAACCAAGTGAGGTTATTGTAGAGAGGACCAATACAATCTCATAGGCTTAGATGGAAAGTTTCAAAGTGTTACAGTATCCGAGTAATAGCATACTAAAGTTTGCAGTCATTTTGCACTTTGGACTCTCAAGGGATTCTGTCGGTTTAATGTAGCTCAAAGTTATTCAGCATATTTGGGTACAAAAAAGATAATTCCTAGCATAAACGTACCCACCCAAATGTGTCAAAATAATTTATTTAGTCACACGAGTTGCAGAATGAAAGTTGCACCACTTTGCAACTTTCAACTACTTACATTTGACAATTTTTTCTCCAAGTGAAAATTCCCCACCATAGGAAAAGGCCTCTGAGATAGAAAAAAATAATGAGAGGTTATTGTAGAGGGGCCCAACATGATCTCATAGGCTCAGATGAGAAGGTTTTTAGTGTCACAGTATTTGAGTAACAACAAACTGAAGTTTGCAGTCATTTTACACTTTGAACTTTCAAGGGATTCTGCAGGTTGAATGTAGCTCAGAGCGATTCAACATGTTTAAGTGCAAAAGAGGACCACATCTAGTGTAAACATACCCACCTAGATGCATTGAAATATTTTGTTTGGTCACACGAGTTGCAGAATGAAAGTTGCACCACTTTGCAACTTTCAGCTACTTACATTTGAAAAGTTCTTTTCCAAATAAAAAATTTCCACCATGGGAAAAGGCTTTCGAGATAAAAAAAACCAAGAGAGGTTATTGTATATAGGTTGAACATGATCCCATAGGATTAAACGAGAAGTTTCTAAGCATCACGGTGTTTGAGTAACAACATGCTAAATATTGTAGTCATTTTACACTTCAAACTCATAAGGGATTCAACTAATTGAATGTAGCTCAGAGCAATTTGTTGTATTTGGGTGTGAAAATGGACTATTCCTAGTGTAAAAATACTCATCTAGATGGATTGGAATAGTCTATTTGGTCACACAAGTTGTAGGACGAAAGTTTCACCATTTTGCAACTTTACACTGCTTGCATTTGATAATTTTTCTATCAAGTGAAAACTGGACACCACAAAAAAATGATTGAGATAACAAAAACTAAGAGAGGTTATTGTAGAGGGGCCTAACAAAATCTTATAGGTTCATATGGAGAGTTTGTAAGCATCATGGTTTTCGTGTAATAGTTCACCAAATATTGTTTCCCTTTTGCACTTTAGACCCTTAAGAGATCGAGTCGATTGAACATAGCTCAGAGTGAGTCACCATGTTTGGGTGTGAAAGAGGACTATGCCTAGCACAAATGTACCCATCTGGATGTGTTAGAACAATCTATTTGGTCACATGAGTTACAGAACAAAATTTGCACCACTTTGCAACTTTATACTGCTTGCAATTGATGCTTTTTCCATCAAGTCAAACAGAATGCCCATAACTGACACGGTATCTGGGTAATAGGTCGTCAAAGATTGCTTCCCTTTTGCACCTTGGATTGTTAATGGAATAAGTTGCATGAACTAAAAATGTTTGAGGGCAGCAATAAATTTCAAAATTTGAGTAAATCTCATTACAAGTGTTTATTTGAATAGACTATATGCTATATTGATATTGATATATAATCATTAGGTTGATTCATTTTAATAAATGAAGTTTTTATAATAAGTTAGTCAATTGGTGCTAGTTATAATAGGGAGAGAATAAAAAAATAAAAAGAATGATTAGTAACCATTAATCATTATTACACTCACTATATTAATAATATGAAGTTTACAATAAAATGAGATTTATTTCATTTTCCTAATTCTTTTGTTTGTGCTACAATGATCTAATATGCTTCATACACCATTCTAAAACCCAAGTGCTTGTACTTGCAAGCACAATGTCTTAGGTACTCTGTTCTCACAGATCTTTTACAATGTCACTCATATATTCAAGCTTCTATTATAATGTCTACATCATTTTGAGACCACATTTCTATGAGGCATATGTTGCCCCTACCTTGTCAACCCTACCGAATTGGCAAACTAGTGAGCTCACTAGCTTACATCACTGTGAGACCCCATTTCTATGAGGCATATGCTGCCCCTACCTTGTCAACCCTACTGAATTGGCAAGATAGTGAGCTCTAGCTTGCCAAGCTCACTAGCTTGCCAATTTGGTAGGGTTGACAAGGTAGGGGAAGCATGTGCCTCATAGAAATGGGGTCTCACAGTGATTGATACCCCATTTCTATGAGGTGCATGCTTCCCCTACCTTGTCAACCCTATCGAATTGGCAAGCTAGCAAGCTCACTAGCTTGTCAATTCGGTAGGGTTGACAAGGTAGGGGTAGCGTGTGCCTCATAAAAATGGGGACTCATGGTGATTTGGACAGCGTGTGCCTCATAGAAATGGAGACTCGCAATGATGTAAATTGTCGTGAGTCCCCATTTCTATGAGGGACACGCTACCCCTACCCTGTCAACCCTACCAAATTGGAAAGCTAGTGAGCTCACTAGCTTGACAATTTCACTAGCTTACCAATTAGGTAGGGTGGAATCCAAGAACCTACAACCCAATCCTTCACCAATTATAGAATTTAGAAATACATTTTAATTTCTTGAAAAAAATCTAATTTTGAGTCCTAATAATGAAGGAAAATCTATAAATTGATGTTCTAGGATCCCCTTTGACAAAATGGTAACAATCAAACTAGATTATGTTGAATCAAGAGTGAAGGAAATGAAAATTCTATATGTTATGACTGAAAGTCTATGATTGTTATAAAAAATAGAGGGAAATGTATTTTCTTGTGATACCTCACAATTATCACTACTAAAAATAAACTTTGTTGATCACACCTAAAGACCCTATTGTTATATAAGTTTGTAAATAAACTCTTTGAAACCTTAGATTGTGAGAAACATAAATTGAAGAAATAATACTAAAACCCTATGTGTTTTGACAAACCACTAGTATTCATGATTTTTAAATCCTTATGAAACCATAAAAAACCTTAGGTACCTAAGTATGGGGATATTGGCTCAAAGACCTAGTTTCCAAACTAAAAAACTATTGGAGTATGGATTAATGACAACAAAACCCTAGAACAGAACAAACTTTACAAATATCATTAAAAAATCTAAAAATATCAACTTGAAAATCCTAGGATTTTATGTTCCAAGGTCAAATATTTTGAATTAAATCAAATCTAAACTTACTAGTTCCTTGCAATAATGAAAGTGGTAATTTTTTTATATGAAACTCTATACCAGCTCATCAATTCCTGGAAAAGATAAAATATGTTATAAGAATACTTCAACACACCTTGGAGGGGTTCAATCACTTGAAATTTGTGCTATAGGAGTGAAAACATGGAAATAAAATGAAAAATGTGAGCCTAAAAGTGTGGCCATAAAATGTAAAGTGTGTACTACTTTAATAATTTTCAGGGTGTTTCATTTGGAAAAATCTTGTGCTCTAAAAATGTTTGCCACTCTAACTTGTCACCTTTTTTTTCTCTAGTTAGAAGATAATATGTTTTGAAGTTCTCCACCAAAACTCCTTCCCCAAGTCAAATTTCAATTTTTTGGGTTCCTACGCAAAAAGAGCATGCCTTAAGGATCTTTTCCATGGATAACATGCACAAATTGTATTCTTTTATGATCTTCACCACTTTTTAAAACTTAAATAAATTTCAAGCCTAACAAAGCATGTTATGGGATTTGTCTTGCCATTGCATCCTATACTTAACCAATTTTATCATTTGGAAGTGGCTTTAAAAACACAATGAGCACACTTTGAGGTCTTTGACATTTTTTGGTACTTAGTCCTTTTGGAAAATTTGGTAAAAGCCACTCACTTGAGTCATCTAGGCATGCGCAAGATCATCATGGAAAAAATAAGCCCTTAAGTGGCAAAAAAATCATAAAAATCAGAGTTAGGCAACTTGATGTAAAAATTTGAAAAAGTTATCTACATTATTTCAAAAATATGTAACAATAGAATTTGTAGAAAATTGAATGTAGTTTCTAAACTACTAGGTTTATTTTAAGAACAAGAAAATCTATTTGGTGAAAATTTGAAATTTCAATGCAATAGTACTTAAATTTCAGAGAAAAAATAAGAAGTAGGTGTCTGTCTGACCACCCTAACCACAATAAAATGATAATATTTTTTTATAAGGTTTTAGATATAGGTAGAGGACTCATGTCCTGATGTGATGCATACATTTTTATAATTTTTTTCCAAGTAAATAATTAATTATGAATTTTTTATTACAAATTTTTAAAAATATAAAAACTCGTATGTCTGAGCACCTTAACTTGGTCAAAACTTCATGAAATTCAATTTTTATTTTTTTAATCCTATAGTATACGAAGCATAGAATGTGGCGCATGTTTCAGATTCAAAAAATGTGATACAGTTTGAAAGCTATAGATGTTTTTCAATCAACCTATCAATCAAGACTTTAGTCATAATTCAAATGGAAAATAAGTAATAATTATTTATTAAATTAAAAATAAATCATAATTTATATTGGTGGAAAGCTAAGAATCTCCTTTAAAAACCCTTTTCTTTTCATCAATTTTGGGTCAAAAAAGTCGTTAGCCACATACCCTATATATACCCATCATATTGCCACTTCTTGGCCCATCATGATCCTACACATACCCATCTCCTCCACTTGGAAAATTTGGAAAAAGCCACTTGCTTGTTTCATTTCCTCCACTATTTCATTCCTTAGAAAAAAATTGACCATCTCTAGCATTCAAGATTTGGATCACCCTCCGTCCAATGTATTAAAAAGTAAAAATAATTGGCTATAGAATGACATTGATTAAAACTTACAAGAATGGCATCCAAGAAAATGGGGAAAAAGGATTCCACAGTGAATCTTTAGAGGAGAAATTACTTACATTGGACTTGAAAGTGGCACTTATATGAAAATTCTCATATGGGTTTAGCAATGTTATATATTCTTTAGTCACATGTGAGAGCAACTCATTAAATTTTTAAAAAGTTTATATTAGGTAGGATCCAAGTTGTTTAAACTTCTATTACTAGAAATTTTCCATTCAACCTTTTCACTATAGTGGATACACACTTATAGATGCAAGGTAGGGGCAGCATATGCCTCATAGGAATGGGGTCTCATGGTGATTTACATCACCATGAGACCCTATTTCTATGAGGCATAAACTACCCCTACTTTGTCAACCCTACCGAATTGGAAAACTAATGAGTTGTTGTGGGACCCCATTTCTATGAGGAATATGCTACCCCTACCTTCTCAACCCTATAGAATTGGCAAGCTAGTGAGCTCACTAGCTTTCCAAGGTCACTAGCTTACCAATTTGGTAGGGTTGACAAGGTACGAATAGTGTATGCCTCATAGAAATGGGGTCTCACGGTGATGTAAATCACTGTGAGATCCCATTTCTATGAGGCATATGCTCCTCACCAGCTTGTTGATTCGGTAGGGTTGACAAGGTAGGGGCAGTGTATTCCTCATAGAAATGGGGTCTCATGGTGATTTAAATCACTGTGAGACCCCATTTTTATGAGGCATACGCTACCCTACCTTTAAATCACTATGAGACCCCATTTTTATGAGGCATACACTGCCCCTACCTTGTCAACCCT
This sequence comes from Sequoia sempervirens, assembly GCA_007258455.2. Classification (NCBI taxonomy): domain Eukaryota; kingdom Viridiplantae; phylum Streptophyta; class Pinopsida; order Cupressales; family Cupressaceae; genus Sequoia; species Sequoia sempervirens. The sequence continues at coordinate 221,117,421 of VDFB02058242.1, read as the reverse complement.
ACCGAATTTGCAAGCTAGTGAGCTCACTAACTTTCCAATTTGATAGGGTTGACAAGGTAGGGGAAACGTATGCCTCATAGAAATGGGGACTCATGGTGATTAGGGTTGACAAGGTAGGGGCAACGTATGCCTCATGCAAATGGGGACTCACAGTGTCCCCATTTATATGAGGCATACACTGCCCCTACCTTGTCAACCTTACAGAATTGGCAAGCTAGTGAGCTCACTAGCTTGCCAAGCTCACTAGCTTGCCAATTCAGTAGGGTTGACAAGGTAGGGACAACATATGCCTCATAGAAATGGGGAATCATCATGATGTAAATCACTGTGAGACCCCATTTTTATAAGGTATATGCTACCCCTACCTTGTCAAGGTAGGAACAACATATACCTCATAGAAATGGGGACCCATCGTGATGTAAATCACTTTTAGACCCCATTTCTATGAAGCATGCACTGACCCTACCTTGTCAACCCTACAAAATTGGCAACCTAGTGATCTCACTAGCTTGCCAATTTCATAGGGTTGAAAAGGTAGGGGTAGTGTATGCCTCATAGAAATTGGGTGAGCTAACTAGCTTACCAATTTGGTAGGGTTGACAAGGTAGGGGAAACGTATGCCTCATAGAAATGGAGTCTCGTAATGATCACTGTGAGACCCCATTTCTATGAGGCATACGCTACCCCTACCTTGTCAACCCTACTGAATTGGCAAGCTAGTGAGCTCACTAGCTTGCTAATTTAGTAGGGTTGACAAGGTAGGGGCAGTGTATGGCTCATAATGCTAGAAGGAGTTCTAGGGTTTATAGAAGAGCAAGAAAATATTCCTTTGTACATTATAAGGCATTGTTTCATATTTTGTCATAAATCCACATGATTTTCCTTCAAGACAACATTAAATGTAAACCATAAACAATTACAACTAACTTTAAATGTAATATACACATTTGCATGTATTAATTTCTCATAACTTTTGTATATCAAAAATTACACTAAGTCAATAGCAAATATTACAAAAGTGATGGAAGAACATATTGAAAATCCTCCAATTTCTCAACACTTGTAGCAATACATGCAGGGAAATATTCATTCCATTTGCAACCCAAATCATGAAATATATTGTATAAGAAGAAACAAAAGGAGCTTCTACCCAATTTGTTTTCTCCAATCCACCTCAGTTGGCCTAGTTATTTTCATTCCAAAATGCTTCAAAACATGTACATCCCCTACTCCCTTGGAAACACATGCGTAGTAGCCTCTCCATGGTTGTGTACTCTCACTAAAATTTGGTCCACAAAAAACCTGCAGAATCCTAACAATTTCAGACATGGAATCACATAAAGATCATTAAAATACCAATAATTGAATAATGTTAGACATACACCTAAGAAAATCTATTATCACCTTCATGCATGCTATAAGTAGATCGATTGAAGGTCCTATAATGGTGATGTGGCCCATCTTTCACTACTTTCTCATACCACTGAACACTTGCACCAGCAACTGATGTTCATTTCTTAAGTTAAAAATATTAAGTTTAACTTATAGTCACAAATGCATGAATGACAATCCTAAATGCATATGACATCAAACACTAGTATAGAATAGCAACTTAAAGGTAGTCAATAGAGAGTAGCATATAATTATCATTTTTGCAAATTAACAATAATGCAATTTTGCAAACCCTTCTACAACCAAACTTAAATGCTTCAAAGAAAGTAGTGATCAATAAGATGACTTAAAAAATTCAATGTCCATGTACTTACAAATCAATCTACAAAACCATCTGGGTCTGCTCTACTCTTGATTGTGTCAAATATTTCCTCATGGTCAGACACACACTTTCCACAAATTCTTGTTTGCAGGTTTTCCCTTATATTTGATCAAATGAACATTGGTTGTAACTACAAGGTTTGAGTAGTGAAGAATATTCTAATGCATGTCGAAGTCCTCAAACAACCAAACTGTAACATTCTTAATTGGGTACCTTCTAAGCCATGTTCCAGTAACAAACATTGAATCTGTAGGATATTTTATGTTTTCTCCATCTATAGTTGGGGCCTCCAATTTCTTTTTGGACTCAATACAATGAAACAAGTAATCATTTGTACCCTCTTCATTTTCTTCATCTACAATCACCACATAAACATGTATTGGATTGATATGTTCATCTTGTTAGATTTATTTAATGAACATCAAAATAAAACTAGAAAGTAAGATATATTACCTAGTTCTAGTAGGTCTAATACATGATCAAAGTCAATGGATGATTGCATCTCCCTAATTTTTAGAGTTGTTGGGAGCTGATAAGTGTCAAGTGGGGTTAGACTTCTTACAGACCATCTATCAACCCACTTTGTTGACTCACAATCATTCCATGCTTGAACTGTACATGTAGAACAAAAGCATTCCATCTTCCGCATATGGATAGTCCATGTACCTACATTGGAGATTCTAAAAGAGTGTAGCTCACTTGATCCTATTAGTGTACAAAAATCCTCATTTTTTTCAATGTTAGTATAATCTACTAAATGAAAAAATATATGAACTAAAGTATTACCTTCACTACCTAGACCCATTGCATGATTGCACCACTCATAAATTGATCTTGCATCTATCAACTTTACACTATCTTTGTACTTTAACTCTTCTTGTGCTAAGGCTCTTTTGATACATGCACCTACTCCATCATGCTCCCACTTTCCATGTCTGACCTCTAAGAAGTTCCACATATGGGGAACACCACTGATCCTATGCATCTTGCTCAACTAGTAAAACATTCTAGAGTTCTTGAATTGTGATGTACAATTATCTAATCATATGATATGTTGACTAAATGATATGCCCCTACTAGCAATATTAGCATATAACATATGAAAGCAACCTTGCACAAACTCTGTAGAATGTGTTCAATCATCATTGATGTAAAAGTGGTACTCCCTCAACACTTTCATGTTATCCTTTGTACTATCATTTGCATGAATGAATGCTATATGCACAAATATAGAAAATTGTGTGGAGTTGTAAAACTATGATTGCACCTCATTCTATGGTTGTAGTTTGTAGTTCTCCACGAATTCAACAATTGAAATGATGCTATGAAGTGGAAACGTATCCTTGCATAACTTGAACTATGAGTCCAAGCATCAAGTTTTATGTGTATTCCTTGCATACTCATAGACCACCTGATCATAGATAATGCCCATAAAATGACACACTTGAATCTTATCACTAACCAATTCACACTTCTTTTCTTCTTTCCCATATTTTAGATTGTAGGCCACTGTCTTGTATTTTCCAAATTCCACAATTCTATCTCCAATTGTGTGTGTCCTAGCCATGTGTTAGAAAATATACAAATGTTGCATGCCACCACAATGATCACATGTGCCATCCAAACATGACTTGTAAAAAATTTGACCATCCACTCTTTCACATAAAATGGAAGATAAGAATTCCCTTGAGGATTTAGGTGGACTCCTTATGTTACATTCTTGGAAAACATTGTCAGTATGCATATCTACACATATAGGTCTATAAACATCATAATGGTTAGAAAAATAAATATGTACTCTACAACAAGTAATGTGTGTGATTTATTTTGACATAAAAAGTCTTTAGCATTTCAAAATACCTTTGAAATATTTTAATTTTAGGAAACTTCAATACAAAATCAGCAAAAAAAGTGGGTTTGAGTGGTATCCAAATAATGCTTTGGATGTGGCTCATGGATTTTACTACCAAATCTCCTTCTTACAACATCTATTTGATTGGGAGAGGTCCTTGTGTTATCCTTCCAATAATCTACTATTAAAGATCTCAAGTCTTGAGCAATTCTTTTATCTTTTCGTGGCACTCTACCTAAGAATTCCCATAACTCATTGCTATTTGAATCCTCCACTCTTTCACACATTTGTCTCTCATTAGAGATGATCTACTTATTTTCAAATACTTACTTGTATTTATAAGGTTCACCTTGTTCCTTGTTTGACTGCTTAATAGTTTATTTTTCATCACACATCGTGTGGTACAACTATCCTTTGTGCATGAGGTGGAACCCACCCTCTCATATGCACTCATTGAGTTCTTTACAATGGATTTTTCACTAGAGTCATTTGAAACTCTTAGCCCAAGACCCTTCGTGGTGGACCTAAATTTGAGTCACCTCATCATTGCAACAAATAGTTGGCATCTTCCACCCTCACTTACCTTCTCATAAAATAAACTCCATATCCTTTGTGCATATCTTTGACATGAATGTTTTGGAATATTATTAGGCATCCATTTCAAAACATTGGAATCAATATCAATAAAAAAATAGGTTTTCTATGCAAAACTCTAGGAGTTCTCAAATATAATTTTTTGTCAACATTTGGAATGTAAACAACATCAGGGATAGATTGCACATCTTCAACCGAAGGTGCAATTGATGACATACCTTGAGATTGACATGTAAACAATGTTGTACCTCCAACTTGAGATGTCATTTGTGGAGTGCCTTCAAATAGAGATGTGTTTGCTGATGTACTTTCAAAACACAATATTTTTGATGCTGTGTCTTCAACTGTAGATGTAACTTTTGATGTACTTGGAAAACCACATGTTGTTGGTGTGTCTTCAACTGGAGATGTGATTTCCCATGTACTTGGAAAACCACATGTTGTTGGTGTGTCTTCAACTAGAGATGTGCATTCAAATTCACCTCTACTTGATGATGTGCCCCCAACTTTGAGATCCATTTGTGTCCTTCCACAAACTTTTTTCATTTGTGCCCCTTTTTTAGCCAATTGGACATCTCTCTTAGATTGCACGGTAATTTTTGGTTGTATAGGCTACAATTCCTTTGCTTCACAAGCTACAATTTTTTATTCTCTTCCCCTTGCATTTTTAACTGAACATTCTTCTGGTTTTAGAGCCTTTGGTCATTTCCTTGGCATGACGTTGAATGCTACATGTTCACAAATACACATAGAACAAAATCAAGTAATGAATTTTATGAAACATTTTGATATCAATGATTACATTGCATTTTATGAACCACACCAAAGCATTATATGAAAGAAGGCAGTGAGCTGTTTGGAATTACCAAACATGTCTATGATGGAACATTTTTCATACATACATCTACCTCCATACCACTTGGAAGGTACTTGTAATGCATTTTTTCAAACATATCCATACCACTGATTATATTGCATTTTCTGAAACACACCAAGCATTTTATGAAACATATTGATAGTGATGATTACATTGCATTGAATATCTTTAAAACTAAAAGCATTACTTTACATTGCATAACTAATGTGACTTATCAAAAATTACATATCTTATCAAACATTGTTGTCCCTACCCTAGGGTTTATATCGAGCTTCAAAAAACCCATAAATTTTGATGCATCTAGTGAAAATATATGATACTTGGTAATAATTTTATGTAGGCCTATATGCATGTGCTAATAGAAGGAGGGTTGATAAATCATCATTTTGTGTGAGTTATTGAGGATAGTTTGTTTCTTTTTGAACTATACTGTGTAAAACCTGGTACTTTGAGGGATTTGTACAAAATTGCCTCATGTAAGCGTTGATCAATGTTAAGAAGGGTTTGAGGGGAGTATGTGGAGTGTGTACAAGTGCTTAGGAGCAAAGACTTGTGTCAATCCAAAGGTATAAGTTGCTGCCACCTTTGGAAACTAGAGATTCTTGTGCTTGTTGTTGTCAAAACTACATTGTGATTGTCAACCAAGCCATGAAGAACGTGAATTCAAATAATGGTTTGTGATACTATACCTTGGAATTATTCACTATTTCTTTAGAAATGCGGTAACTCAGAAAGAAAAAAAGCATTTTCAATTGCACAAAATTTTCCCATTTTTTATTTCTTAGAAAGGTAAATGGTATGAATGAATGTAAACTTGCATTAAACTAGCTCTATCAAGTCACTTGAATTTATCTAAGCACATGATGAAGGTGGATTTTTTATGGCACAAAAAATTAATGGAAAATTGCATTAACATTGATGAAAGCTCTTAGGTTTTCCAAATTAGTTGAAAATAAAAGTTTTCCCACAACCAAAACTAATAATGAATTTGAATCTATTATGTCTTGTTTTCCATTTTATATCTTCAAGCTCCTAAAAATTAAAATTTTACATGCATCATCCATGTAATTTAATGTTGAATTATATGTGTAGCAATGAGGATTAATAAAATCATCAAATGGATGGTCTAAACATTGTCAAAACAAAACAAACAAACTCAATATAAACATATACCTAAAATGAAATAGATTGAATTCCACTAGCCGTGCTAGAAATAGACTACTATAAGCAATGAAAATAGAATTCATAAGATTTTTTTTTAAGTTGATGCCATTTATATAAGTTTAAATATGCATTCCTCTAAATTTTGTCATGTTTTTCAATTTGTTTCTTCAAAATCATAAAAATTAAATTTTTTTATTCAAATCCCATCTAATTTAATGTTGAATTCTATGTCCAATTGTTATGATTAATAAAATCATTAAAGAAATCTAGTTTATATTGTAAAAAAAACAAATATACTAAATATAAACATTTCAAGATTACCAAAATGAATATATTATCTGAGATAATGTAAAATAATGTAAAAACTTCAAAATGTCTTCTTCTACATTGACTAGCATGCAAATTGGGGGTAAAAAGGTGATGGATCAAGCATAGATTAGTACAACAGGGAGTCAATTGCATAAAAAAAGTGTTTCTAAGTTGGATAAAGCACTGAACAAGAAAAATGCAGAAGCATGTGTGCCTAAATCACAAGGTCAACCCCTATTTTACTGTTTCAAGGTAAAACACATTGTCACTCACCAAATTTGGCGAGCGCCAAATGTATTTCTTTGAATTTTTTTCACAATATAGAGAGGAAGGGAGTGAGAATTGAGATAGAGGGAGAGGGGATAGGAGTGAGAGTGATTATTCTATGTAGAAGGGTAGGGACTGATACCTAGGAGAAATAGAGACTTGAGAGGGATAGAGAGTTATCCAATTAGGGTGGGGGGAAAGACCTGACAACGAGAGAGGGGTTAGGAGGGATGAGACCTAAGAGTTAAAAAAATACCAAAGGGGTAGAGAGAGAGGGAGTGTGGGAGATGGGATTGGAGTGAATTATATTTGTCTAGGTAGGGTGAGAGGTAAATGAGACCTGACAGAGAGGGAGTGTGAGAGAGGGGATTAAAGTGAGACAAATTAGTCTAGGTAGTGTGGGAGGGAGTGAGACCTAAGAGAGAGAGAGAGAGAAAGAGAGACTTGAGAGGGAGAGAGAGAGTTATTCAATTAGGGTGAGGGGAAAGACATGAGAGAGGGAGTGGGAGATAGAGGGATGGGTGACCTAAACCCTGAACCCTAAACCTTTCAAATCAATCACTTAAACCCTCTACCCTCTACCATCTACCCTCTATCCTCAACCCTCAATCCTTAAACCCTCCACCATTAAACCGTAAACCGTAAACCCTTAAACCCTAAAGCCTAAACCATAAACCCTAAACATTTAAACCCTAAACCCTCAAACCTTAAACCCTCTACCCTAAAAATTCAATCCCCCATCTCTCTCTCTCAACCCTACACCCTCTACCCTTAAGCCATAAACCTTAATCCCTAAACCCTAAACCCATAAACCGTAATCCCTAAACCCTAAAGGCTAAACCCTCTATCCTTAACCCTTAAACCCTAAACCATTAAAATGTCTACCCTATACCCTTAACCCTCTTCCCTCTACCCTCAACCCTAAAACCCTCCACCCCCTCTCTCTCTCTATCTCTCTCTCTATCCTCTACCATCAACCCTCTACCCTCAACCCTAAACCTTTAAACCCTAAAACCATTGAACCCTCAACCCCCCTCTTTCTCTCTACCCTCTACCCTCTACCCTCAATCCCCCCTCTCTCTCACTCAACCCTATGCCCTCTACCCTTAAATCATAAACCGTAAACTATAAAACCTAAACAATAAACCCTTAAATGCTCTACCTTCAACCCTCAACCCTCTACCCTCTACCCTCAACCATCTACCCTCTACCATTAACCCTTAAACTCTTAAACCCTCTACCCTCTAACCTTACCCCTCTACCCTCTACCCTCTACCCTCAACCCTAAAACCCTCAACCCTCTATCTCTACCTCTCTCTTACCCTCTACCCTCTACTATCAACCCTTAACCCTTAAATCGTCAACCCCTCTCACTCTCTACCCTCTACCTTCTACCCTAGACCCTCTAGTATCAACCCTCAACCCTTAAACCCTAAAATCCTTAAACCCTCAACCCCCCATCTCTCTCTCAACCCTACACCCTCTACCCTTAAACCATAAACCATAATCCCTAAATCATAAATCCTAAACCCTAAAGCCTCTACCCTTAACTCTTAAACCCTAAACCCTTAAATCATCTACCCTCTACCCTTTACCCTCAACCCTCTCTCTCTCTCTACCCTCTACCCTCTAACCTCTACCCTTGATCCTCTACCCTCAGCCCTCAACCATTAAACCCTAAAACCCTTAAATCCTCAACTCTCCTCTCTCTCTCTCTCTCTCAATCCTACACCCTCTACCCTTAAACCATAAACCATAATCTATAAACCCTAAACCCTCTACACTTAACCCTTAAACTATCTACCCTCAACCCTCAAACCTTAACCCTATACCCTTAAACCTTTAAACCCTCAACCCCTCTACCATCAACCCTCTACCCTCAACCCTCAACCCTTCAACCCTACAACCCTTCAACCCTTCAACCCTCAACCCCCCTCTCTCTCTCTCACACATTCTCTACAATCTACCCTCTACCTTATACCCTCTACCCTCTGCCCCCCACCCTCTACCCTAAAACCCTTAAACCATAAACCCACCTCTCTCTCTCAACCCAAAACCCTCTACCCTTAAACCCTTAAACTCTCTAGCCTCTACCCTCTACCAAATACCCTTAACCCTTAAACCTTAAACCCTTATACCCTCTACCTTTAACCCTTAAACTCTCAACACTTAAACCATAAACTATAAACTCTAAACCCTAAACCCTTAAAACCTCTACCCTCTACCCTCTACCCTCTACCCTCAACTGTAAAACCCTCTCTCTACCCTCTACCCTCAACCCTTAAACCCTAAAACCCTAAAACCCTCAATCCCCCCCTCTCTCTCTACCCTCAACCCTCAACCCTCTACCCTCAATCCTCAACCCTCAACCTTTAAACCCTCATTCCCCCCTCTCTCTCTCAATCCTAAACCCTCTACACTTAAATTGTAAAATGTAATCCCTAAACTATAAACCCTAAACCCTAAAACCTCTACCCTTAACCCTTAAACCCTAAACCCTTTAACCATCTACCCTCTACCCTTACCCCTCTACCATCTACCCTCAACCCTAAAACCCTCAACCCTCAACCCTCTCTCTCTCTACACTCTATCCTCAACCCTCTACCCTCAAGCCTCAGTCCCCCCTCTCTCTCACCCTAAACCATCTACCCTTAAACCATAAATTGTAATCCATAAACCATAAACCCTAAACCCTCTAACCTTAACCCTTAAACTGTCTACCATTAACCCTCTACCCTTAAACCATTAAACCCTCAACTCTCTCTCTCTCTACCCTCTACCCTCTACCTTCAACCCTCTACCCTCAACCCTCAACCCTCAACCCTTAAACCCTAAAGCCCTCAACCCCCCCTCTCTCTACCCTCTACCCTCTACCCTCAACTATCTACCCTCAACTCTAAACCCCCCTCCTCTCTCTCTACCCTCTACCCTCAAGTATCTACCCTCAACCCTCAACCCCCCCTCCCCTCTCTCTCTCTACCCTACACCCTCTACCCTTAAATCGTAAACCCTAAACCCTTAACCCTAAACCCTTAAACCTTAAACCCTTAAACACTCTACCCTCTACCCTTAACCCTCAACCCTCTACCCTCTAACATCAACCCTCAATGCTCAACCCTCAACCCTCTACCGTTAACCCTTAAACCCTAAATCCTTAAACCATCGACCCTTAAACTGTAAATTGTAAACCCTAAACCCTTTAAACCCTCTACCCTCTATGATTAACCCTCTACCCTCTACCCTCAACCCTCTACCCTATGTAGACACATAAAATTGTCCTAGGCCTACAAACTTTATTTTTCTCCATGTTTTTTCTCAACATAATTAAAATATTTAAATTATGTCCTATAGTCCAAATTCAACTATTAATTAAATAATTCACAATTATTTAATTTATTCATATCTTTTATTCCTCCTAAATATTTAAATAAATAAATTACATTTATTTTATTTAAATATGTCGCTAATTTCTTATGTCTCTCTATAATTAAATAAATTCCTAAATTTATTTAATTATTATTTGTCTACTATTTCCTCTTGATTATTTAAATAAATAAACTTTATTTATTTATTTAAATACGTCATTAAATCCTTATGTCTTCTTATAATTAAGTAAATTTCTATAATTTATTTAATTATTGTCCACCTTGTCCATTTTCTCTATAATTAAATAATTATTATTAATTATTTAATTATCGTATTGATTTTTCTTCTAATTTTAAATAAAGTCATTTATTGAAACTCCTCACTTTCTATTTTACCACCAAGTAAATAATTTGAAATAATTATTTACTATGACATGACCCCACCATTCTTGAATTAAATTAATTTTTAATTCAAAAGGTAAACATCACCTCTTGAATCAAATAATTTTAAATTCTTATTTGATTCTCCAATAGCTTCATTTTTTGTGCCCATTATATTGTTGTCACATGCATTCTTGACCTTTAATTTGATTTTCCTAAAACCAAATCTCAACCCTTCATTTCAAACTTTTCCCTAACCCTAATTGCTAGTTGTCACATGCAATTTCAGCCTTTGATCTTAGGGCTTTGTCAAAATTTCAATCTTAGCCATTTATCCAAAATTGACTTTTCTATAAAAAGGAAATGTCAACCTTATTTTTTCACTTCATGCTTGTACATTTCATGTTTGTAGACTTTTCATGCTTGCAATTTTTTAGTACACTTGCAATTTTGAGTCAAATCCTTCAATATTTTCTTGAGTATTTGTCATAGGTCTTTGTTGCTCCTTAAAATATGAGGGAAAATATCATTTTAAAACAAATGGAGAAGGGAAATGCAGGTTAATCAAGGAGGGCATGAAGGATATTTGGTGAAATTGTTCATTATTTTATGCTATTTTCCTCCTTTGTGCTTCATTGTTTAGCTAGGGTTTTTTTTATGCATTTTATTTCATGCTAACCTAGCTTTTTACTTTAGTTACATTGGTGAACCTGATGTGAAGGACACATTTTGTAGTTTTCGTATGGCCTTTTCATCATTTTTTTTGTAGGTACAGGTATGAAATGTTGCAAATTCCATTTTCTAAGCTGCATTTGATGCGTCGCGACACACTTTGGTTCAACAACAACACATCCACAATATTGAGATGCATTCTACCTTTGCAAAGACACATTTGATGAGTTGCAGTGCATTTGAAAACCTGAACGATGAATTTGTGTTGTCATATTTGACAAGAATATGATGCATCTACCTATTGTAGGTTTACTCTTAGTTTTTGGCAATAATTTTTTAGTTTTCTCTTTTTATTTTTAGTAGGTTAGGAATTTTTGGTTACTGATCTTTTGTTGGCAACATGTGGCAATATGGAAGGAGATGCTAACCCTTGTTTTTTTGTTGATTTTACAAATCTTTTTTCAATTCTAAAGCAACAAAAAAACAAACAACCACAATTACAACTTGCATATCACACTTCATGGTTTAAAATGAGTTGTATTCACACTCATGGGATTAAAATGACCACAAATTGTGTCTACACTCATCAAGCTTAAAAATTTACTTGCATTCTCATAGCATTGGCCTAAAAAACAACTTTACTTGTCTCATAAGTTGGGCTAAAATTAATAAGTGTTTGAGGTGTCTTGTGGTGTAGTGATAACTCCTTAGTGTCTATGCACTTCTCTTGGACCTTGCTATGATATTAAGAATAAAATACACTTAGGTGGTGTTGATTTTCCACCCAGATGTTTGGATTTGGGCATTAAAATGAACAATATTTTGAGTGTGGAATGAAAGCTTTGTGTATGCACTTTCCTCACACCTTTGTGTGATCTTTGATGATCAAAAACAATTTTTTCATTTCACATTTGTTTAATCCTGATTTAATAACAAGAGTATCCTCTCCACTTGCATGCTTGTACAATCCTAGGTGTAGCCGAAATTGTTATTAACTCTAGAGGGCCTGCGTTGGTGGGAAAAATTATTCACCCCAAGGTGACTCAAACTAGCAACAAGCTAAAGCCAAGCTACTCCTAACCAGTATAAAAATGTTAATGCTACTAGAAAACTTAGCATTATAGGTGTGGATGTGTCACACAGATAAGTGATTTCCTTAGTACCAGCGTGGTGCATGAAAACCTATAGAGCATAACCTCTACAGGATGGGAAACATCCTTATCAGAGTTAATCTTGCCTCATGTGTGGCCACCTAAATGGGTGCCCTAACTAAAAACCATTTGTGTATATTTCCAAAATCCCTTTCTATTCTCTAGTGCAAGAGGTTGAACCTCTGAAGTTATCTCAAATACTCGTGGTTCTTAGTAGAGATGAAGAGTTTGTCATGGGATATTCATGAGAACTCGAAGCTTGGTTGACCCAGAGAAGTGAGTGTCATGGAGGGGAGCCAGTGTGGCCAAGCTTCTAAGTCATCTACTAAGAATAAGAATGGCTGCTTAATCCAAGTGGGAATCCAGTGAATATGTTCCTTGCCATCCATAACAATTGTGCTTGTTTTCATTGTGCTTATCTCCAACAATTCAAGAAAAAATCAAGTGTTTTCCAAATTTTTGTTGATTCAATGAACACATAAAACACCTTTTACAAATCTAGAAAATCATAGTCAAACTAAAACAACTTTACAAATTTGTCAAATTTGTAAGAAAGCCAAACCTTGTTCAAACTGCAACACAATTGAGACTCTGTAACACACATACGATTGTAATGAAACACATTTGATACACAAAACAACACATCTAACTTAGTGAACTGCATTAGATGATTGAAACAACGCATCTGATAAAACTGCAACTCAACTGCTATCTGAAGCACTGCATCTACATGTCACTTAGGAAAATGACTGTTACTTTCCTAGTCCAAAAGAAAACATTTTGAATCTATTTCTAAACGTGTTTTCTCAATGGTATCTATACAAAAACCAGAAAATATTTGCTCAAATTTCCCATCTTTACACCTTTTAGTTGGCATTCAGGTTTTACCATAGGTTTACCATTACAAAATTCTACTTACATCCTAGGATCCACAATTATTTTCAGCATAGAAAAACTCTTAGGTCTTCATTTTGGAGACTTTAGAATAGGAAAATTTTCCATACTTTGTGAAACCATTGCCTCCAAAAGTAGATTGTTATTGGACCAAGTCAAAAATCGCTCCTTTAGTCCTTGTTAGTTTATGTGAGATATTTCCAACTCATAAGTCTAGTTTGGGAAACTCACTTTGTCACCTTGTCATTTCACTTGGTCTTACAAAAATTTATTTGAAAATCAAAATTGGAACATTGGCCAAACTTTGGATGGTTAGTTAACCTCTCCTGAAAATCTCCCAAAGTGATTACATTTTAGAGTTTTCTTGTACCTTTCATTTGCATTGTCATAACATACCCCAAAATACTTTAGTCTTCCATCATTTGTCATTCATTTTGGTCCTCACTATCACTTTGCATTGGACCTTCTCTTTAGATAGCATTGTCACCTTGCATCATACATTATTGCACTCCTTATTCCAAAAGGACCAAGAACATAGTTGCATTAGCATTGTCTCCTTATAACTAAAAGTCCAAAAAACATAGATTTAGTGTCATATCATTCTCATACATAGAATTGGTTGTCATTTAGATTATCCCTCCTTTATTTGAGCTAATCTTATATGGTTGAGACTAGACTACAAAGAAAGCTAAGAGAAATGGATCCGTTTGGACAAGGAAACAATCCTTACAACTATCCTAGTGGCATGAACTTAAACACCATTCACAACAACACCAACATGGGAAAAACTTCCAGCAATCCTTTTAGAGTGACACAAACATTATATCTTCATCACACAACAATCCATTTAAACAATTCACGTGTAGAGATGAAAATGGACAAGTGTACATGGAAGACATAGAGGCTGCTGCCCAAAACCCTGATGTGGCTTCCTTTGTAGAAGAATTTCTATTACAAGATTCAAAATGATATTTAGCCATGCTTCTTGATCCAGTGGATATTTTTAGTGAACATTGAAGTTTCTCATTTCTCTCTAGAATTTGCACCATCAGAAAGATCTCGGCGTCCTGATTCCAACGCAACTCGAACGGAGCGAAAAGGAGTCTGTTTGTGCAAGTTATGGCCAATCAAACCTTGGGTCAAACTGGGATCAAGGGGCGTCCAGGAAGTGAAAAAAATGATGTCGTCAAAAGTTGTCATAGTTGGCATCATGTGAAGAGCTCGTCGAGACGATTCCGATGGTGTTCGTTTCGTCAAAATCTGACATCGTATGCGAGAGTTATCAGCAGTCAAAGTTTGAGTTTTTTCGAGATGGACCATACAGATGCTGATGTCAGCATTCCGTACTGTACGGACTATGAAGTGGCCGAATCAGAATCTGACATGTGACTCCCACGTTAGCACTATACAAACCAATCAGATAGCGACACGTGTCCGTCCGTACAACAATCAGCGCATAGTCATCATCCACGTCATTATCTCAGTCAACGGTACAGTCAACATGATAGTCAGCGCCACCATTCTCTGGTGGACACGTCACTATCGCTGTCAGTAGCCATGTCATCGGTCTTAGCCAATCCGAGCCTGCCACGTGGCACCCTCCTAGTGTGGCACGTGGCATCGGTTGCATCGTCCCTCCCACTCCACCGGCGGTTGAAAAATTGTTGGGTTTGTTAAAAGTCTATCAGGGAGTTTCGAACCTCCCACCTGCCTCTGCTAAACATGGCGGTCTGGCCGCTCCACCAAATCCGCGTATCTAAGAAAGTCTTGGAAGCGGTTTTTTTTGTTATTTAAACTTGGAAAATGGTTATGTAAAAGCCAGCCGGCGGGTTTGGAACCCCGAACCAGCCGGCTATCAAAAAGTATGGCCACTGGTAAGCCATGCGATGGCTTTAACATAAAATTGGCATCGGTTGGTTTTCTCAACAATCTAATACCGAATGCCTTCAAAATTAAACAAAATCTCTCCATATTTAAGAAACAATAATCCTTCTTTAGGATTAGTTAAAATCTTACAAACTAATAGAAGCCCGAAAAGATAAGTGGAAGGGCTCAATTAGTTTGAAAGGATTAATTAGGATTACCTAATAATCCTAATATAAAAATAAGAGAGATTATTAAGATCTTTTATGTAAAAAAGGGAGATTGTTAAAGATTTTTTTATGTATTTGGAGAGAAGGAATATTTTGTAAATCAATTGGTTAGTAACCAATTTGAGAAATTTTTATTTATTTAAAGGGGTGTGAGGTGAGAGTGGAGTTAAGTTTTTTTTCAGGTAATGAAGTCTTGAAGCTGAGGTGACACGAAAGAGAGGTGTTGGAGTTTTTTCAAGCCATTGTTGTATGTCAGAGCCTTGTTATGCTGCCGAATTGATGGACTTGGTGCATCTTTTGTAATTGATTTTGGAGTTAATCGGATCGGTCTCTCTATTGGAGTGGACCCAGAGACGTAGTCACATTTGTGACGAACTCCATTATCAAACGTTGTTTTCACTTCTCTTCTTCTCTCTCGCTTTCTCTCAGTTTGTTAATTCCTTCATTTTGTTATTTCCTTAAGTTAATTTTGATTTAATTAACTTGGAATAATCATTGTAAAAATTAAGCATTCATTTCTGCAATTTAGTCTAGATCCTATACAGATCAAGTTGGTATCAGAGCTCAGTTGACTATTATTGCAGTTATTTGTTTTTGAATGCTAATGAGATCCAGGATTCAGAAGGGCGAAGGCAAGCTTGAAGACTTTGATCCTAAGATCGAGAAGCGTAGAACATTTCCGAAGATGTCAGTTTCTGGAATGGAGGTTCCTGAAGAGATCAGTGAGCAGGAATTTCAAAGAGCATTCCTCGAGATGAAGGCAAAGGTGGACATTCTTTTTTAGGAGAGACAAGAGCGGAAGGAACGTGAAGAAGGTTTGTCGAAGCAAGAAGATCGCGATGACAAGAAAGGGAAGCAACATGGAGATGGTGGCAAGCAACCAAATCACCCCTTTTCTTCTTCTCCTCCCTCTTCTCCTTCTCCTTCTTCTCCATCTTCTCCTCATTCTATTTCTTCTAATCCTTTCAAGAGTGGATATAAGCCTAAAATTAAATTGGATGTAAAATTTGATTTGCCTAAATATTGTGGTGAACTTAATGCTGAAAAATTGGATGATTGGATTCAGCAAGTAGAAGTATATTGTAGAGTCCAGAATCTATTAGATGATGTTGATAGGATCCAATTAGCTACTCTTCGTTTAGGAGGTACAACCTTAACATGGTGGGAAAGTAAGACTAAGGCAGAAGTTTCACAACATGGTAGAGTCAGTTTAACTTGGGCAAAATTTATTAATGCTCTTAAGAAGGAGTTTTATCCCTTAGGACATATGCAGCAATTAATGATGGACTGGCAAATGTTTAGGCAAGGGAAAGGTCAATCTGTCCAAGAGTACACCCATGAATTCAGGAAAAGGGCTATTGCTTTGAATGTTCCTTTGTACACTCAAGACACGTTGTTGAAGTACATAGGAGGTTTGCATTCCTACCTTAGGCATTCCATTTTGGTTTTGAACCCTTGTAATTTGATGAAGTGTCTATTCAAGCTACACACTTAGAGTCAAGGGGTAAAGGATATTTCATTGACAAGTTTGATAATGATGTAAAGAAATCTTCTAAGAATGCAGAGACAGGGAAAGGAAAGAAGGTAGCTACAGTTAAGAAGGATGAGAAGCTTTCTTGCACTCATTGTGACAAGGAAGGTCATGATGAAGATCACTACTGGAAGTTACATCCCAAACTGAGGCCTAAGTGGGCTCAAAGATGTAATCAGAAATAGAAAGGTAAGGAGAAAGCCATGAATGTTGTTATGGATCTTGGTTCAGATTCAGATGATGAGACTAAGATAACAGCTATGGGTCTAAAAGGTAAAGCTCCTATTTCTAGTGTTTATGTTGCTAGTTGTGCTTCTCCATCTAAAGTTAATGATTTCTCTGAAGATGTGAAAAGGAATGAGCTTTTTCATTTAAGGGTTGTTGCTAAGAACACTAAAATTGATGCACTCATAGATAGTGGTTCTCAAGTGAATTTAATTTCTGAAAGTGTTGTAAGAAACTTGGGATTAAAAACTACACAACATAAGAAACCTTATCCACTAGGTTGGATTTGTGAAAATGATAAGTTGCAAGTAACAAGACAATGCACCTTAAGATTCACAATTACTAGTAAATTTGTGGATGAAGTACAGTTTGATGTGGTTCCACTGGATATCTGTGGGATAGTGCTTGGTAGCCCTTATCTTTATGACAGAAAAGCAATTTTCTACAGGGAAAAGAATCATTATCACTTATTTAAAGATGACATTCAGTAAATTGTACATTCTCACAAGATTAAGACTGATCATTCTTTTGCAAACACAGGGCAGTTAAAGAGGGTAATTAATGCAAGTAAAGAGTTAACTCTTATGTCTGTCAGTACAGGTGGTTCTAAACTTGAACCTGGAGTAGCTAACCAGGGTCAGATGTTGCAGGATGCACCCATGGTGCAGCATGAGGGAATGATGATTGAAAGCATTGATGGTTCCTTGGGTAAAAATGTTCATGTTGTGAAAGATCGATATGTTGTTGACTTATTCTCTTTCATTTCTGCATTATTGTTCAGCTTGATGCTAGTTAATTTTTGTTGGTTAGTGGCTACGGCAGTTGATGTAGATGCTTATGGAAGTGATAAAGTTATGTTTATGATCAACAATGTTGTTGCAGTCTTTATTGTGCTTGTGAGTTAGGTATTCAGATGTACAGAAGATACAAGACAAGTGGGGAGGCCAAGTCCTCACTTAATGTCAGAGTAAATGCCACTTTTGGAGGTCCAAAAGGTCTTCAGTGGGGAGGCCTGATCCGGTGGATATTTTTAGTGGAAATTGAAGTTTCTCATTTCTCTCCAGAATTTGCACCATCAGAAAGATCTTGATGTCCTGATTCCAACGCAACTCAAACAGAGCGAAAAGGAGTCCGTTTGTGCAAGTTATGGCCAGTCAAACCTTGGGTCAAATTCGGATCAGGGGGTGTCCAAGAAGTGAAAAAATGATGTCGTCAAAAGTTTTCGTAGTTGGCATCATCGTGAAGAGCTCGTCGAGACGATTTCGATGGTGTTCGTTTCTTCAAAATCCGACATCGTATGCAAGAGTTATCAGCAGTCAAAGTTTGCAGTTGACTTTTTGAGATGGACTGTATGGATGCTGACGTCAACATTCCATACTATACGGACTGTGAAGTGGCCAAATCAGAATCTGACATGTGGCTTCCACGTCAGCACTGTACGAACCAATCAGATAGCGACACGTGTCCGTCCGTACAATAGTCAACGCACAGTCATCATCCACGTCATTATCTCAGTCAACAGTACAGTCAGCATGACAGTCAGCGCCACGCCATTCTCTGGTGGACACGTCACTATCGCTATCAGCAGCCATGTCATCGGTCTTAGCCAATCTGAACCTGCCACATGGCACCCTCCTGGTGTGGCACGTGGCATCGGCTGCATCGTCCCTCCCACTCCACCGGCGGTTGAAAAATTGCTGGGTTTGTTAAAAGTCTATCGGGGAGTTTCGAACCTCCCACCTGCCTTTGCTAAACATGGTGGTCTGGCCACTCCACCAAATCCGTGTATCTAAGAAAGTCTTGGAAGTGGTTTTTTTTGTTATTTAAACTTGGCAAATGGTTATGTAAAAGCCAGCCGGCGGGTTTGGAACCCTGAACCGGCCGGCTAGCAAAAAGTATGGCCACCGGTAAGCCATGCAATGGCTTTAACATAAAATTGGCATCGGTTGGTTTTCTCAACAATCTAATACCGAATGCCTTCAAAATTAAACAAAATCTCTCCATATTTAAGAAACAATAATCCTTCTTTAGGATTAGTTAAAATCTTACAAACTAATAGAAGCCCGAAAAGATAAGTGGAAGGGCTCAATTAGTTTGAAAAGATTAATTAGGATTACCTAATAATCCTAATATAAAAATAAGAGAGATTATTAAGATCTTTTATGTAAAAAAGGGAGATTGTTAAAGATTTTTTTATGTATTTGGAGAGATAAGGAATATTTTGTAAATCAATTGGTTAGTAACCAAATTGAGAAATTTTTATGTATTTAAAGGGGTGTGAGGTGAGAGTGGAGTTAAGTTTTTTTTTTCAGGTGATGAAGTCTTGAAGTTGAGGTGACACGAAAGAGAGGTGTTGGAGTTTTTTCAAGCCATTGTTGTATGTCGGAGCCTTGTTATGCTGCCGAATTGATGGTCTTGGTGCATCTTTTGTAATTGATTTTGGAGTTAATCGGATCGGTCTCTCTATTGGAGTGGACCCGGAGACGTAGTCACGTTTGTGACGAACTCCGTTATCAAACGTTGTTTGCACTTCTCTTCTTCTCTCTCGCTTTCTCTCAGTTTGTTAATTCCTTCATTTTGTTATTTCCTTAAGTTAATTTTGATTTAATTAACTTGGAATAATCATTGTAAAAATTAAGCATTCATTTCTGCAATTTAGTCTAGATCCTATACAGATCACTTCTACACGGAGGAGTTAAATTACCATGAGGATTTGATGTTAATACCTTGAGAGCAGCATCACCTAACCATGGCACACAAACTAGTCAACCTCATTCAACACTACCACATAATGCTAGCAATACCTCTATTGGCACAACAACTCAAAATTCCACAAACACAATCAACACTACCTCCATTGGCATAACAACTCAAAATACAACCAATACAGTCAACACAACATCCGCTTTGGGTACATTAACCAAAGTGAAAACCATATCATAA
Source organism: Sequoia sempervirens (assembly GCA_007258455.2). Lineage (NCBI taxonomy): Eukaryota > Viridiplantae > Streptophyta > Pinopsida > Cupressales > Cupressaceae > Sequoia > Sequoia sempervirens. The sequence continues at coordinate 221,097,329 of VDFB02058242.1, read as the reverse complement.
TCAATGCCACAAATATCAACAATTGCATCACAAATTGTTGGGTCTAAATTTGGGTCCTCATCTAATGCTATGGGCACAACCTCATCAAAACCTTTTGGGAGAAACAAAAGATGAATTATCATTAAAGGATCTCAACCCAACATCAATACATCATCACAAGGCACTCAAGTTAATACCAACACTAGTGGTCACCAAAGGAAAAACAAAAATTTCCCACATGACCATATTTATCACTTTGGGCAAGGAAAACATGTGTCACAACACATGAATCCACTTGGTTATCAAAACATTCATGGGAAAAAAAATCCTCAAATATAATTTAACACTACTAGAACACATATTCCCACACACGCATCCCATATTCATATACAACAATGAATTCCCACTCAAAATGCTCAACACTAACAAATACCAACTCAAAATGTGCAATATGCACAACATCAATACATTCCAAATGAAAACGTAGCATCACAACAAATGGGAACCCATGGGATACAAATTACGAGCATGTGTGATGCCACCAACAATCCTATAGTAGATGCACTAATGACCCAACTTGTTGCCTTACAAAAACAAATGCAGGACATGAAAATATGAAAAAAGTAGGCCCACAAATCCTTTTATTTATGTCTTGTAGACACGTAAATTTTACATGCACGTGATCCTGATTTTACCAACACTATTTCATCCTGAATCATCTCTCATTTAATTAAATAATCTCTATTTAATTAAATTCATCAGATTTCATCTCTTAATTAAATAAATCAATTTTATCCGATTAAGTCATTCTCTTCTATTAATTAAATAGATCATCTTATTTAATTAATCCTATAGTCCCTCTTTTAATTAAATAATTCATTTTATTTAATTAATCTCTAAAGTCATCTCATTTAAATTAAATAAATTTATCTTTATTTGATTTAAAGCTAACACCATCCTCTTTAATTAAATAGATCAAATCTTATTTAATTAAGTCTAAAATAATTTTCCTCTCATTTTCATTTAAATTAATCCAAAAATCTAAGTAAAAATGGTCCAATAAGCTAATCCCTCATTAAATTAGTCAAATCTTAATTAATTTAATCCTAATCATTCCAATCCTCTAGATTTTGCAACTTGCACAATTAAATCATTTATTTGATTTAATAATTCCCTAGTTACTTTTAAAATGGCATAAAAAAGGGAATATTCCTCCAAGTTTGAAAGTCTCCCCTCAAAAGGACTTGTCCTCCAACTTGACATTTATGAGCTCTTACATGTCTCTTACACAAGTCAACTTGGCATTAACTCTCTTCTTTCATGCCCCCTAAACATGTCATTTCATCAAATTCAAATTTCAAACTTGCTCATTGATCAAAATGTGCTCAAGCTTCCTCCATTCACATGTTGACAAGTGGCACTTGCCCATTGGATGTTGAATGATCTCACATTCATCCATTTTGCTCATTCCTTCATCTTGCTCTTCTATTTATAGAAAGCTTCTCTTTGTAGTTTGCATCCACAATTTGAGCAAAGTTATTATACTCAAATCCATCAGCAGGCATAGCAATTCTCATCCATTTCATCAAAGTCTTAGCTAGGCTATGCAGATTTTTATCTTGGATCACACTTCAATCTTCAACAAAGTGGATCACATCTTCATAAAATCATCAAAACTTGCATAGGAGTTGGCAAAGGGCCAATTTCCACATCAAATTGGCACCAATTCCCTCATGGGATTGAGAGTTTGCATCTTACAATAGGATTTCATTGCTTTCTTGGTTCATTTCTTCATTGTATTTCCTATTTTAGCATTGAAAATGGATTCATGGGGAATCATTTTTTTTGCTTGCATTTGATCTAATATTGTGTTTGTTTCTTATATTTGTGCAGGTATAGGATTGGGGTTCACACATTTGGTGCTAGAGGGAGGGAAAATCTCACATTTAGATCATGTTTTTATCAAAAAAATTGTGCTTTTCCTATTTTTTGGTGTACACAGGAAACTGCACCTTGCATAGTCTAGTGGTGCCATACAGAGCCGCTACCAGTCAAGTGGTGCCATACAATGCCATTGAAATCCTCAAATAGCCACTTTTGTTCCAGTGTCGCTATTTGAACTCAAGCAACGTCATTGTTTGCATATGTGTCACTATTTGAACCCAAAAAGCATCACTATTTGCACATGTGTCACTATTTGAACCCAAAGAACATCGTTGTTTGGACCCAAAAAACACCGCTACAAAGGGCATCACCTTTGCTTTCTTGCTTTTTCACTCAATCTTAAAATGGTTGTATCTTGGTCATTTTTTAGTCTTTTTCAAAGTTTTTTTTTCAAATGGGGTAGAATTTCATAAGCTATCCAATGGTGTAGGTGTTTCTCAACTTTTATAGAGTTAAAATTTCTAAAATTTCACTTAATGTCAAATCACAATGAAACTTGGTCTAAATTTTAGGTTTTTTATGCTTAATCATTTATCTAACCCTCATATATTCTTTTTTCTTAATTTTATCTAAAATTTGGAGCTTGTATTGTAGGTTTTAAAGGATCATGGATCATGAAAATGAAAGAAAAAGCATTATCACATTATTGTAGCAAGTGTTTTTAAACACTTTGGGGAGAAATTATAATCCCTCTTCTAAGGATTTGCTATCTTTCATGCTTTTAGGACTCAATAAATTTCATTTGGGCTCTAAAAAGGACAAGAAAAAAGGATTAAAAAGAACTTTAGGATAAACTCACTAGATTTGGTTTGAGGATTAACAATTGAACAAGGAAATTTCCATATTTCATTTGGGTGCTTTAAAAAGAATCAAATCATTGCTTTGTGGGTTTAAAATGAAAAAGTTCTTTGTTTTGAAATTAATTACCCAAAGTAATATCATTAAAAGGATGTATGCACTTCTAATGCCTCATGGTGATCTTGAGAATCAAAAGGCCTTTTGGTGACATTAAGTTGTGTAAGTAATTACCCACACTCTTCAATTTGGGATTTAAATTGAACACAACTTGCGAGTGTGAGTGGAACATATTGCATGTGTTCTCTCTTTGTTTCTCAACAAAGATCGATCGAACTATGGATATGTTTGCTCACTTTTGTTTATCTTAGAGGGTTTTCCTTGGGGAAAAAGTACTCACCCAAGGGAACGACTCAATCGATAACACACTAAAGCCAAGTGTATTTATAATCGAGATATAAAAGTGGGTACTAGAAGAAAGGCTAGTATCACGTGGTTGGTTCCAAAGAGAAGGTAAGCAATGGTCTCTCACCTCGATGGATCAATCCCTAAGAATGGAAAGTCCAAATTAAAGCCCTTGTTGTAGAAAGGCCAAAATCCCTATCTATTTGTTGGTGCAGGAATGGTCATTTTGAAGCCGCTCCACACTTTTACAGTTTTTAGTAGAAATGGAAAGTATGCCATGGGATTTTCATGGGTGTTGATGCTTTGCTACCCCATATAAGTGAGTTACATGCAGGGGAGCCAATGGGGTCAAGCATCTAACCATTCGCTAAAAATAAGCTGAGCTGGACTTGTCTAAGTGGGTCAGACTCAACAAATATAGTCTTTCATATCCATAGGATTGTACTTGTTCTTGGTAACAAAACACTTTTCTTGCTCATAAAAATTTGGAAACAAACATTCAACATTATTATCAAAAACTTCAAACCCTTTAGGAAGCAAATATCTTTGACAAAATTCATGTGTTATTGCTTTCCCTTGGGATTTTATCCTTAGAGGTTCCTAAACACTTGAATTTATATCACAATTTGCTTACTAAAGTCAACAATAGGAAACTTTTGCCTTAATTTCCTTGATTTCCACATAATGCACTTTGTGGGATGATAAGAAGTTAGGACATTAGACATTCAGATTGAAGAAACCTAATCAAGAGTGTGTTTGTGATAAAAATAACTCATTAAGAAATTTTAACAAACATTTGGACCCCACACATGTGCTTGGCATCTTTTGGTCATAAGGTTTTCATGCAAACATTGGTCTTTTGGTTTTGAACTACTCTTAGAGAAAAGCATGTTCTTCACTATCTTGGTCTTGTAAAAAATGTCTCTATTAGGTTCATTTAGGATCAAATCAAATAGTTCATCCACTCCAAGCATTTATCATCTCATCCCACAAACAACTTTAGAGCTTTGGAAACATCATTATCTAGACTTGGGTACATCCTTAAACCAAATCAAAATCATTTGTTTAGTTAGGTGTGCTTGGATTAATCCTTCCACACATAGTTAAATTATCACCTCTTTGAACAAGTTCATCATAATATCACATCCAACATCTCATGGTTTACAAGTTCATTATCCAAATCAAAACCAATCAAAATCAAATCCTAAAGTCTAACATAGATCCAAAGTTCCTAAAAGTTCAAACACCCATATCATTCACCTTTTTCATCCTTCATCTCATCATTGGTCCTAAATTCCTTAGAGGTCAACAAGGTCAAAACACAAGAAGAACATGGAATATAAACTTTCTCCATACATCATGAGTAATCCAAGTCAACCAAATTATCAAAGTCTTACAAAACAAATGGATCATCAAAACTAACATTTATACAATCCATACATGGGATCATTACCTCCTACAAACTTCAATGGTATGTAACAAATGTGAGTTTTCCCAATCTAAATTTTGGAACATCTTTCCCTATGGTAGATTTAAATTAAATCCCAAACTTACAAATCTATCAACCAAGCAATCAATGCACGAGTCTTCAACAAAACAACATCATCCCACCAAATCCATACATGGCAAATGTGAATATACCAAGTACAAGTTTACCAAACATGAAAATTTCAAATACACACTTGGTAAACTTTGGGATAGATATGTTTGGGAATCATAAAAATGTTGCTCAATGTCCAAACAAGATGTTAATGACTCCAAGACAAGGTAACACCATGCAAAATCAAAGTTACCTAAATCAAGGCAATATGATTTCCAACCACAACAATGTTCAATTTCAACCTATAATGCCAAATCTAAACATCATCCCAAATCAAAACATTGTCCAAAATCAATTTTTCCATGATCCAATACAAACACCATAGGTACACATTCCAAATCTGCTTGAACAAAAGAATCAACTATATCAAGGGAGTCAAAATCAAAATCAGGATCCAATTTCTCTAGATCAACTTGCTTCACTTGCCAAACTAATTGACTTATTGAGCCAAGAGACATCTTCACTCCAAAATAAATACACTCTTCCATTGGTTGAGCCATATCATCAAAGCATTGGGTTGTGTCCACAACCACATCAAGAACAATATCTCCAATGTTAAGAAGTTAGATATCAAGATCGACCACATCAAAAAATCTAACCCCCACCTCTCGAAGATCAATCACCACATCTCAAAGATTAGTCATCACATCTCCAAGATCAATCACAACAAGAATCATCTCAATGAACACAAATCTCACAAGGTAACAAACAAAAATACACACCACTTGGGAGACCAATTGAACTGGTCATGCAACAATTGGTACAAGAAAAAATCATCAAACTCCCTATTTATAAGAATTATCAAGAGCCCCTAGTTAAACCACCATGGTATAACAAGAAGCACCTTTGTGACTTTCACAAAGTAAAGGGACACACAACATCAAATTTTATTTGACTCAAAAATATCATCCAATACCTTATTGATCAAAAGATAATCACTATTGGGGACAATAATCAGGATTCAACCACTAGAAATAGCATTAACAATCTCTCTGCCACAATTGTTGAAAAAAATGTTCAAGATCTTTCAATTAATGAGCACATTGAAGATGTTTCTGCCCCATTTGATGATCAACTCACCATACATCAAGAGACACTTTTTAGTGATCTATTTCAAGGAATGTTAGAATTATTTAATCCTATTGACATAATCCACAACCCATCGACCAATGATCATGTTCAAAATGTCTCTACATCACCTAATGAGTTAGAGAACATATCTCAATAATTTATTCCAAAGCATGATCAAAATCTTTCACCAAGCTCTAGCAATGGTCCTTTCCAAGACATGTTGACCGCCTTTGACCTCATGGTTATAGATATTGAAGGAATCCTCAATGCGACACCTGATCCAAGTCCACTCAAAGATCAAGAGGATATTGAGCCACTTACCATGCCTAATGAAGATATCCAAGAACCCTTTGTAAGAAATCCATCCTTCAAAATTGACACATGTCAAGAACTTGATCCAAAGCATGTCAAAAGCAATTCCAAAATCATTCAAGATCAAGAATTTGTATCTCCAAGCTACTACAATGATCTAATGGATACTCTCCTATCTATACAAGATGATCATATACACATAGCACATACTCCATCTACCCATGAGATGCTTTCTTTGGATGGACACGTAGATGATCTTCATTCATAATAGGATTCCTTTAATCCTAACATTATTACACAAAAAGAGTAGGTTATTGATTCCTACAGTCAAACTAAATTGCCAACATCATAATCAAATATATCCTAAATTCAGACTGAGGACATCATGTATGAAGATATCCAACATTATCCACTCAAGGAAACAAGTCAGACAGAATAGGATATTCTGGAGTTAGCAGAGTAGAAATTTGAAATAACGTCATCCATAGTATTAGAGAATGCTTACTGAAAAAGAAATCTCAAAATTGGTAGAATCAAGGAACAAAGGTGCTACTACAACCATACTAGGGGTGAATTTGTCTTAAGAAAATGTCAACATAGGGAGCACGAAGAATCCTTATGATGAAACAAGTGCTAATACTACAACCAGCCATGTCATGAATCTTCATCCACCCATCACCCCATCCACAAATTGGTACCAAAATCAAAAGAAAGAGTTAAATCAAAGCACAAAGAATGTTATCAAAGCAAAAGAAGAAAAGCATGAAGGTCAAATCAAATACACCTAGATACCAAAGAATACAAATAAATATTATCCATATCAAACTCTATCAATCAAAGAAACTATGGGGGAAAATGAAAAAGGGAAAAGTATCCATCAAAGATGTTTGTTGATGATGTTTTCTGCACAACAACTCAGACAAGATATAATATCCTATCTCTCTTGAAAGGTAAATCTCTATCAGCAAGCCTCAAGAGATAACCCCAAGGTCTCTAATGTCAGGTCTTGACAATGCACAAACAACTCAGTGATAAATGTAAAAATGTTGGTAATCACAATGGGACCTTACTACAAACAAAGACTGAATCTTCAATTTATCAAATCTAGCAATGTGATGATACTTTTAATCTTGAATCTAACTCAGATGATGAAAGAAACAACAAAAGACTAGGGTTCAAAGAGATTACTGAAACTAATATTACTCTAACATTAACAATGCACATGATAAAATAATTGAAATGGACCAATCCCACACAAACCAATTCCTGTTTAACCCAGATAAATCTGCAATTTCACAAGAATAGTGCAATCTTCTAAGGTAATAAGATTTTTAGATTATGAAAATTCATTCAAAACAACCCCAAGACAATTGAAATGAATAAATCTTCACAATTGAACTAAGCACAATTAATATATAGTCCAAGCTAACTTTGAAAAGCAACTAATAGTCATCTAGCTGCAAAAAGTATGGACTAGGGATCACTGCAACACTTCAAATATCAAACCACAAACACCATTAAATCGATTCTAATCTTAACTACTAAACATCAATCCTCCTCAAAGCAATTCTAAACATAGAATAATCAAGAACCATGCAAGATAAAAGAACACAAGTATGGCACCAAATCACAATGTCATTACTTGCATCAAATTATCCACTATAGCAAAAATTCTAGCTTTCTATTACAATATTTTCTTGGGAGCACGATTTTCTAACTTCTACTCTACTTAATTTGCTTCAATAATAGCTATCTCTATGTATCTACCTCTCATCTATATCTAGCCCTTACAAATGAGGAAAAATGCCATATTAATAGAGACCTCAAAACATGTCAGCCTAGCCAAGGTTTGGCCATAAGACAAGTCGGCCAGGAGAAATTAAAAATAACATAAAATTTGCATTAAATGCATGAAATCCATCCAGGTCGGCCTAGTATTTCCAACGCAGCTTGGACCAATGCATTCCAAAATAATAGGGAAGCACAAATCTCGATGTAGCCCAAAATTAACTACCTTCCCCTTTATCTTTATTTCAATCCAGCATTTCATGCACCTTCAAAAGCACCTTATCCAAGTCAGCCACAGGAGGTAAAGGAAAAACCTTAAGTCAGTTTTCAGTTGAGGCAATATTTTCCCTTGATTCTTTCATCGATTTATCCCAATCTACCTTGTATGTTAGATACTTATCAATCACAGCAAGGTAAGTGGCCGCATCATCTAACTAGTGTTCAGTAACAGGATCATCAATGACTGGAGCATAAATATCTTACACCACTTTCTCAATTATTCTAAGCTCAAGTATTTAGGTGCAATCTTCCTTCTCCCTATCATTATCTCAAAGAAAGCAATGCATCCATTATACACACTAGTTAGGGCATCTTCAATTTTCCTCCTTTACTTATAGATCTTCTTCAAAACCTTCTGCCTAATTTGCAAAGCTTTAAACCATTCCCAAGGTTCAACAGCTCTAGAGGAAGGAAGAATTCTATCACTCACAATTTTTTCCTTGGTATACTCCATGATGGTTTTAGTTTTCTACAATAGGAGATCTGTATCTTTTTTATCCTAAGCTAATACCTCTTTCAACCAATCTTTCACTCTTACAGCATCTTTCCTAGTTGAAAGAATAGCTTTGATAGCATCATTTCCCTTAGATTGCAGCTAGTCACCTCTGACCAGATTGATGTAATTTTACTCTCAGGGATCTTTCTCTTGGTGTCCATTTTAATCTTTTCTGCTTCAGATATTGAAGATCCAGCCACCATCTTACTAGATTCAACCTGCACTCAACAAGGAAAACATAGTAAAAACCGCAAGAAAACAAGGTTAATACATCAAAATCACCATTAAATGAAACCCATATAAACAAGATGTCATTAAATCTCATATAAAATGATCTTGATAAACTTCGAGTTTCAGGACCATCCGCAGAATTTGAGCCAGAAAGGAATTTCAGGAAATTCTAGACCAGACGGATTCCAGCAGAATAATCATGAAACACCTACTAACAATTAAATCCAATAAGTATTAATCAATAAACCACATAGGATATCATAAGATAGCATGAATTAATCATAAAATGCATTGTAAATCATTAATAAATCCAATTATTCCATATTTCCCTACATTTCTTCATATTTCGGGAAAATTCGCTAGGGATGAATTTTTGCAAAGGAGGAGAAGCTTTGCATAATTCAGAAAAAATAGGGAACTAAGGATTTCAGGAAAATCTGGGTCCAACAAAAATCCACTAAAAAGGTAAAACTCTGAAAGTATGTGGATTTCAGGAAAACGAAGGGGATCAGGAAAATCCACTAGAGCCGAAAAATCTGCAAGAGATAGAAAATCTCAATCTGAAGAAGAAACCCAAACTTTGACACTAACTGACAATTTCACACAAACTAATGTATTGATCATAAATGTCCTAAATCTAAGCCTGAGACAAGTTTAATATGAGCCTCTACAGGTCTTCTTAGAATTCTAGGCCCATTCGAAAGCATACTGGGGTTAAATGATGATGCCCTAGGTATTAAACCCTACACATCCGCCATTAACACACAAGAAAGCTCATAATTTAATCATTTCAAGTACTAGGTCATTACTAGGGAAATCCACAACTCTCAAGCAAGACTCATAATGTAAAGGAACAAACAAGCTCAAAAATCACTTGACAGATCACAAATCAAATAATATTATGCAAACCCTAGTATTAGACTCTCAAACATGCAGGAATTTAGACCCCAATAAACTCTATAACATCAAAGTGTTATCCACAGTCATCAATGAAAGGGAAAGCAATCAAATACATACCATTTGATGCAATAGGGCTCGAATGAGGCAGCAAATACTAGTTTAATGATGCCCAACGAAGACAGTAGTAGAAATGCTCAAGAAATCACTCCTTAAATCGAAGAAATGCTCCAAATAAAATTCAATACCTTCAAAAATGCACTCCTCAACTGAATTGATGAAAAACAATAAAGCATAATTACATAAACATCATCAGAGAATGGTTAAATACACCGCTCGCCAATTGTAGAAATGACATTAATGCCACTGACAAGACAACTGGGAAAATCTGGGAACTTGACAATAGGACGAAATTTGGGAAAATCCAACCTATGCAGAATTCCACAAAGACTAAAAATCTATGAACTCAGCATTCAACCAAAACTCGAGTAGGATCCGAGAAAATTGGGATGAGGTGGAAAATCCTGAACTGGGGTAAAAACTCAAAATTCACCCAGAAACTAAGATTTCCAATGAATAACCTAGGGAAATCACTTAGGTGACCAAAATAAAAATTTAAGTACATGTTAAAGAAAAATAAATCCCCAATATCAAAGATCCAAGACACCAAAAATCAAAGCGAAAGAGGGTCCCTACTTGCAGTAGGGCATGTGTGCAAAAACAACACAACTATGTCCAAAAAGGAAGAAGCAGGCTTCTTAAGAGATGTACAAAGTATATCAAGTAGTTGGTCCTAATTCCACACACACTTCCATAACCACCCATCATTGCTCATCTTCCCAAGTTTGGAGAGTCAAAGGTTCCAAACTATCACCCAATCCATCTTTTATCCCTAAACACACTCCATCCATGCCTCCACACATGATATCCAATTCTCATATTGACCATGTATTGGCAGCCACCCTTCATTATAAGGATTTAGAAGGTACTCTATCGTGATGTGCGCACAAAGACAGTTAACTCTGGTGTTAACAAAGAAGATCAAGAATCTCAAAAGTTGTATTCAAGTGCACGTATCTTGGCAAACCAGATTCTAAAAGAAGGATATCAATGGCACATTATGGCATAAGCATCTACATCGACACCACCAGATGGTTCAACATGAGCTTAAATTCTTTCAGAAAAAACCAAAAAAATATATGAAAATCCAAAAAAATGAGAAAAAGGATTAAAAATAGTAAAGAGAAAAATCATCCTCTACTGAAAACCACTACGGTGGCACTTTGGATAGGTACCATGATGAAAACCTCAAAAATAGGCATCATGTGTATAATCGAGCACCTACATGTGCCAGTTTAGGTGAAAGCATCTCATCTCATCCATAATAAATCCAACATTCCATCTATATTATCCTTAATAAATCCATTCATCCATAAACCATTGATCCAATCCATTTTCATCCATCTTCCATATTGTCTTGATCTTGAAAAATTTTGATGCACACTTTACACTTGCTTATGGTAGACATCTTGACATGAGTCATTTTCATTGATCCTATCCTACCCAACATTATCTGAGCCATGAAGCATTATCCAGAAAACCATCCTCTATCTGAACACCTTATCTTATTGCAAGATAATCCATATCCCTCCATCCACACACCTATCCAAGCATCCACCCATGGCATTCCATACATTGCTAGACACTGCCAGGGGCAGATATTTGCATCTTGCTTCAAGAATAAATCTCGATCTATATCCTCCAACTTATGTAGTGATCCGAACATTGGAAAACATAAAATCAAATTGGTCAAAGAATTTGTGATCCAAAATCCAAATCACTAGCCCATGGCATTATTTTAATAAGATGTTCCTTATCAAGCTTAATCTTTCATCAAACATCAACCCAAACAATCACTATCAGTTGCATCTAAGTTGCACTTCAACGTCACATCAAATCATTCAAACAAATTTTGTTCCAAACTGAGCTTCAAAATCTTGATCAACCAAATCCAATCAATCCATCATTATCTCGGGACGTCCTTCCCAATCCTCATGTTTCTTAACACTATCCTTGCATTGTTATGTATCCTTAACAATTTTATCATCATCAATCTTGATCAATCAAATCCAATCAATCCCTCATCATCTTGGGATATCCATCATAATCCTTATGTTTTTTAACACTATCCTTGCATTGTTGTGTATCCTCAACAATGTTATCATCATCAATCCATCGATCTGATCAATCAACCTTAGCTTGGTTTTCAAAAAAATCCCAAAACAAAGCATGGATATCATCACACATATCCATATCTAAATTGTGAAAATCATGCAAAAAATCAAAAAACATTCAAAAAACCAAAAAATATAAAAACATCCAAAATCATATCAAAAATATAAAAAAAATATCAAAAAGTTAGAAGACATCAAAAACTTGATATCCAAACTATGTCATCTTTGAGCTTATACGTAGGCAAGGCTAATCTTTAATCAGCCCTTGAGACACAAAAACAAAAAAAACATTCACAAAAAACACAAAATCCAAAAACATTCATAAATCTTAGAAAACTCCAAAACATTGGAAAATTTGAAAATCAAAACATTTGTAAAACCTCAATAAAATCCAAAAACAACCTCGAAACATTTCAAAAGCATCAAAAATATCCAAATATTTGAAAAAATCCATCCATCTCATTTCTCTTTCACCCGAAATAATCCCATCCATAATAAATCAATCATCACCTTCATCCTTAGGCAAAACAAACAAAAAATAAGTTCAACAATCAGTAAAAGCAAACTTCAAACACAAAATCAAAATGGAAACAACAAACTTTTACATGCAAAATCAAACTCTTGATAATTCACAAACATGTCAGTCGACCTTATATCAATAGCCTTTCAAACAACCTATCAACTTGCCACCATCCACTAACATGTCCTAGGATGCATCCTTCCTACAATGGGCATTATCTTTGGAAAAATCACATTGGATTCTTATCCTAATCAAAACAAATCCCATTGGCTAGAGGTATGAAGAACATTGGATTGTTTGTGTACTTGATCTTTTCTTTTTGATTTATCTTATTGCACTCATTCCAATGAAATCTTGATGATGTTTAATCAATTGATCTAGAGAGAAAGGAATGGGACATTATCCATTATCTTTTTTCTATTGCGCTTGTTGGACGTTCTTGTAATAGAACCCAACAAATACTTGCTTTGTTAGGTATGTATGGAGGGTGTTTTGGGCAGTTTGTTGACTATTGCATTGATAGGTTATACCTTTCCGTGTTTTTGTCTGAGATTTTTGAAACTTCTGAAGTGCATCCTAGCAAGGTTTATGTATGTTAGGTGTGAACAAGAATACTTCTATCTGTTTGTTGAGTCAAAGTCCACCACACTAGGTACAACACCATCCTGGTTTTTATACCTTGATGCATCATTCCTATGTGTGCTATCAAACATAAGGTAATTGTCCCTTTTAAAATCCCAACTCCTTGGTAAGCAAATCATCATCATCATCATCATCATTATCATCTCTAATAAAGTTGGCTTGTTGGAATCTCTTTTCATTGTCTTATTTCTTCATACTTCGCTTCGCACTAACATGGTACCATGATAGTTAATCATAAATCATCACCATTGCATCTATCTTGAATCCACCAACCATCAACATATTGCTTATTAAATATCATATCATAAAGAAATAATTAATCATCCACATGCATTGCATCTCCATCATTGCATAATATAGATTGGTTATTCTAGGCATCTCATAAACCATACATTTATCATCCACTACATAATCATAAAAGAATCATCATATCATATCATGTGCATCCATATCATCCATGCATCATCATATCATCCATTGCATATAAACATCATATTCATCTCATTTATATCATCAATAATGTAACTATCATGGTACAAATCAGGATCAAGTGTGTGTAATATTTCAAAGTAGACATGAGGTTACCCATGGATGATGACTATCTACATCATCAAATCTGTCTACATCAAACATTCAAGCTGAACTAATCTTGCACGTCTTTGTCACAATATTGACCCTCAAATTGGACTTTTCACTTGATATCTTGAGGGGGAATTGTACCATCATAATTATTTTGCTAGGGCAATAGTGGGGCATTTGAAAAATTAGAGAATTTTTTAATTTTGATTGAGACAATTTATTCTTTGAACCAACACAACGAGTACATTGCTTCAAAGAGGGGAAAAATGTAGACATGTAAAATTTACATGCACCTGATCTTGATTTTACTAACCCCCATTCATCCTGAATCATCTCTCTACTAATCATTTAATTAAATAATCTCTATTTAATTAAATTCATCACATTTCATCTCTTAATTAAATAAATCAATTTTATCTAATTAATTCATTCTCTTCTATTAATTAAATAGATCATCTTATTTAATTAATCCTATAGTCCCTCTTTTAATTAAATAATTTATCTTATTTAATTAATCTCTAAAGTCATCTGATTTAAATTAAATAAATTTATCTTTATTTTATTTAAAGCTAACACCATCCTATTTAATTAAATAGATCAAATCTTATTTAATTAAGTCTAAAATCATTTTCTTCTCATTTTGATTTAAATTAATCCAAAAATCTAAGTCAAAATGGTCAAATAAGCTAATCTCTCACTAAATTAGACAAATCTTAATTAATTTAATCCTAATCACTCCAATTCTCTAGATTTTGCAACTTGCACAATTAAATCATTTATTTGATTTATTAATTCCTTATTTACTTTCAAAATGACATGAAAAAGGGAATATTCCTCCAAGTTTGAAAGTCTCCCCTCAAAAGGACTTGTCCTCCAACTTGGCATTTATGGGCTCTTACATGTCTCTTACACAAGTCAACTTGGAATTAACTCTCTTCTTTCATTCCCCCTAAACATGTCATTTCATCAAATTCAAATTTCAAACTTGCACATTGATCAAAATGTGCTCAAACTTCCTCCATTCACATGTTGACAAGTGGCACTTTCCCATTGGATGTTGAATGATCCCACATTCATCCATTTTGCTCATTCCTTCCTCTTGCTCTTCTATTTATAGAAGGCTTCTCTTTGTAGTTTGCATCCACAATTTGAGCAAAGTTATTATACTCAAATTCATCCTCAAGCATAGCAATTCTCATCCATTTCATCAAAGTCTTAGCTAGGCTATGCAGATTTTTATCTTGGAGCACACTTCAATCTTCAACAAAGTGGATCACATCTTCATCAAATCATCAAAGCTTGCATTGGAGTTGGGAAATGGCCAATTTCCACATCAAATTGGCACCAATTCCCCCATGGGATTGAGAGTTTACATCTTAAAATATGATTTCATTGCTTTCTTGATTCATTTCTTCATTGTCTTTCCTATTTGAGCATTGCAAATGAATTTCATGGGGAATCCTTGTTTCTTGCTTGCATTTGATCTAATATTATGTTTGTTTCTTGTATTTGTACAGGTATAGGATTGGGGTTCACACATGTCCATATCCATTTGACACAAGCTTACACATGCCACCATTCCCTCTAGGATATGTGGTACCAAATTTCTCCAAATACAAAGGAAAGATCAATCCCATTGAGCATACAAGAGAATTCATGACCAATTGTGTAGGCATCACATACGAACACACTTATTTGATGAGACTCTTTCCTAGAAGTATCGTAGGTCCTACAATTGATTGGTTTGCACTCTTGCCCAAAGGGATAAAATCATGGGATGAACTCACCAAAAAAATTGTGGAAAATTATGCCTACAACATTGACACTGAAATTACTATTGGCACATTATGTAAGACCACCCAAGAAGAAAATGGTGAAAAATTCATTCCATTCTTCCAAATATGGCATGGTCTAGCAAGTTGATGTCCTAATGAGATACCTAAAAAGGAGAAAGTACACATGTTTGTTCAAATCTTGTTGGGCCATTGAAATACAACTTGCAATTCCATTGTTGCACTACCTTCACAAGCCTTGTTGAAAAGGGAGTTCAACTTGAAAAAGTGCTCATTGCAAAAGGTGAACTTAAATATGTGAGCAAGAACATAAACATGAGCCCAACTAATGAAAAGAAAAAATTTGGGCCAAGAAAAAACATATTACCAATGATGGTGTTGTTGATGCTAAAGCAGTAAATACAACGGGTCCTACAATCACACTTAGGGGATCTCAATTGTAAAATGATCCTTTGACAACCCCAAAACCTACAACAAATGCCATTCAAGACAATCAAGACCAAGGACAATGACGACAAACCCAACAATTTCCCAAAAAATACACACACACCCCCTTGGGAGAACTAGTTGAAATTGTCCTTAATTATATCATCTAGTATAACGTCATAACATTACAAGACCCTAAACTGTATGAGCCAAGAAAATTCAAACCATCAAGGTGGGATGATAATGCCTTCTATGATTATCATCGAATAAAAGGACAAAAAACCTCATCCTGCAGACAGTTGAGAAATCTCATACAAGACCTTATTGAAAGTCATGTCATTGAAGTGGAAGGTCAACAATTGTCTTCTAACTCAGACCATACCATTCACAAAAATCCACTACAAGGTCATGGTTCAAGTAATCCTTCTTCGTTAGGTCAAAAAACTAACAGAGCCAATTACACTTGTACTAATTTTGACTACTCAAGGGGACCTATAATTAATCACCTTCAAGCTGATGATGAACATGTTAATACCATCACCATTAAAAAGACTCTGGAGTGTAATATCACCACTTATCGAGGCAACATCATAATACCTAGTCCTTCTGCTAAATAGCCGCAACCTACAAGACAATTCAACCTTGTTGACCAATTGTGTAAAACTCCCGCACAAATTTTCATACTTGAACTATTCATCATCTCATCCGCACATAAAGATATCCTTGATAAGGCCTTAAAGGAGTCTTCCATTGCTACCAACATTGATGTCAACCACTTTGAAGCTATGGTTGGATATTTGACTACTTCCCATCATGTCACCTTTTTAGACCAAGATTACTCCTTTCCTAAACCATCTCATAATGATGCATTACATATTGAAGCCTACATCCACAAACACAAGGTTAGATGAGTCCTAGTAGATGGTGGAGCAGGATTGAACACATGCTCCTTAAAATTGGTTAAGGCATTAATCTTCTCTAATGCATGTGTAGATTCCACCAAAAGCATTGTCATAAAGGCATACAATGATGAGGAACACTCTTCTACGAGCATTATCAGACTCCCTATTCATGTGGGGCCAGTAATTATAGATACCACATGTCAGGTCCTGGATCTTGAGTTCCCTTACAACATCCTACTTGGTTGACCTTGGACTCATGAATTGAAGGTCGTACTATCCACTTATCACCAATGTTTGAAGTTTCCTTTCGATGGCACCGAGATTACCATACCTCGTGATCCTGATCCCTTTTAGTATTGCACCAACTTGAGGGGAATTTATGAACACCAAGTGCCTATTAATTGTGAAGCTTCAACGTCCACCTCTTCCAAATACATCGATTCATCTACACTTACCAAGTTATCCACATCTAGTCCTATGACCTTCATCATACCATCTACTTCCACCATCCCAAGTGTTTATCCAAACATCAAGATATAGGACAAAGGTTGTGGTGAGTACAAATTAAACACTACCTATTGTATCACCAAGATACCCAAGTCTCCAAAATCTTATGGTAGGTCTTGTTTCATATTAGAGCCCAAAGAGGTCTTTAAAGTTCCTCCTACAATGACCTTCACAAATTGGGGAGAGCTAAATAAAGAGGATATTGAAGATATATCGGCCTATATTTACAAAGACATGGAAGACCTACCTCTGTTACTTGTACAACATTATGGAAAAGGCTATGAGATGATGAAGGTGAAAGGCTATAATGGAACTAGTGGCCTTGGTATAAACAAGACTAGAAGAAGAGAACCCATAATGCCATCTAGAAGACCAAATAATCTGAGGTTAGGGTTTGAGCCAATAAATATTAATGTTCCATGTATCCATGTACTTTTGGGTGAGATCCTAAATGCTTCTAAAAGTGTTAAGACAATCGAAGAATCCCATACTGATATTGACTCGCATGAGTGGTAATATGGTCCTAAAAGCTCCCTGAGTGACTATGAGCTTGAAGAAATGTTTCAAGAACCAAGGGAGCCTTCTTTCATTGAAAAATTTAGATAAATGTTTAACGTTGAACCTTCTAGAGACCCTCCTAAAATCCCAATGAAAAGAGAAGATTGGGTAAAAATATTTTGTCCTCATGATGATGATGAACCTAAACTACCACCTAACCCTATTGACCATGATTCCAACTTTTTTGTCCCCTATTTTGATCATCATTCCAATTTTCATGAGTTTAATGAAGATGACGATTGGATGGAATCCTCCTAGGACTTTGAGGACACTTTCTTCTTTACCTTTTCAACCTCAATTTGCATGCTTGCAACATCATCTCCATCTTTCACCAACACTGATGATGGCATCTCCCTTATGTACCCACAACTCATTGATTAAGACCAACAAGACTCACCTATCATGGACACTTTTAAGAATGGTGAGGCTATTGATAAATTCATGGGACTCTGTGAAGGAATACCTAGTGGAGACCATAAAGCTAGATTCACTATAGATCTTGATTATGCAGCATACTTCAGGGAGACTGTTCAATCCTCTAGTCACAAAAGTAATAAAAATAAAACAAGAAAAGACACATCTTTAGGTGAAAACCACAAGGAACCTTCTAACGACACAAAAGTAAAAATAAAGGATGTATCTGAGGGTGAAAAACTCTTTGAGGCACCCAAGGATGGAGGATTGGACTTTCTTCCCATTACCCAAGAGAAATCAGCCATGCTCATTGAAGATACTATATAATTCAATATAGCCACACCTAAAAACCCCAAAATGATTCTCTTTGCAACCTCATTGACAAAAAAGGAAAAGCTCGAGTTTCAAGAGCTCTTCTCAAAATGCAAGATCAACTTCACATGGTCCTATTTTGATATGCCAGGATTAGATCCAATAGTAGTTTTGCATCATCTTCCCTTGCTTCTAGATGAAAAACTAGTCAAACAAAAGCTACGAAAGATGCACCCACAAATTTCCCTCCTAGTCAAATGCAAACTCAAAAAATTACTATATTCGGGGTTCATAAGATTGATGGATTATGCTGACTGGATATCAAACTTTTTACCTATCACTAAATGAACTGGTCAAATACATATTTGTACATAATTTTAGGATTTGAACAAGGCATGTCCAAAAGATGATTTTCCATTTCCAAATATAGATATCATAGTGGATCTCACAATAGGATATGAGATGTCCCTCAAGGATGGTTTCTCGATATACAATCAAATTCGCATTGCCCAAGAAGATCAACACAAAATAGCATTCACTTGTTCTTGGGGTACAAATTGTTAGAATGTTATGCCTTTTGGCCTAAAGAATGTAGGTGCTACATATCAATGGGCTATGACCACAATATTTCATGATCTCATGCACACATTGATAGAAGACTATGTTTATGATCTCTTGGAAAAGTCTATAACATGCCACAATCACCTAAAATTCCTAGACAAAATCTTTAAAAGGCTAGAAGAGTATAAGGTTTGTCTCAACCCTAAGAATTTTTTTTTTAGTGTGACTTCTGGTAAACTCCTGGGGTACATAGTTTCTCATCAGGGCATTGAAGTTTACCCAACTAAAGTAAAAGAAACCTTGGACATGCCTCCACCGAAAGGAATCAGTGAGCTCAGAAGATTATAGTCCATCTGACATTTCATTGCATAGTTAGCTGAAAAATGTCAACCTTTCTAATATCTATTATGCAAGGGCATCCCCTTTGTGTGGACCAAAAAGTCTCAAGCGGATTTTCAAGAAATCAAAGACTATCTTCTAACACCACCAATCCTAATGTTTCCCAATGATGGGAAAAAAATATCTTATACATTTTAGAAACCACTTCCACATTGGGGGCATTACTTGTATAGAACTATCATGATGAGAAAGAAAGAGCCATATATTACATCAGTCGCAACTTGGTTGGGTATGAACTCAACTACACTCCAATGGAACATGCCTGTCTTGCAGTTGTCTTTTCCGCTTAGAAATTGAGACATTACATGCCAAACCATAAAATACAATTAGTGGCTAAGATAGATCCATTGAAGTATTTCCTTATTCAACCAACGTTAACATGACGATTGGAAAAATGGGTCATGATACTTAGTGAATATGACATATATTACATGGAATTTTTATCAATTTTTCACATAGCTCAAATTGACAAAGTTGGTTATATAGGTTCATTTTAAGGTGAATAATTTTAGTTTGTTATTGCAGATATTTTAACCATTGCAATTGCTTGAATTGTTGAGTTTTAAAGAAATTCAATGTGTTTTCAGTTGCTTTATATGATTTGTAGAATTAATTATTGCATAAGAAATAAAAGAAGTGCTTTCATTATGTCATTCATCCACAATGTTCAATACATTGTTTGGAAGAAAAGGAAGTACAAAATTGAACAAGTATTTTGTAAATGTTGTTTTTTGTATTCATTGGAGTAAAAAGGAGAGTCAAGTGTCACACACAAGCCATGGGAGTAGCTAGAACAATGAACCATATAGAATATTCTATGCTACTGAAGATTGAAAAGGAGAAAGAACATAATCATCATTGCCTGATGGTGTCTTCGAGCTACCTCCAGATTTGAGCTCCCCTTTCTGCATTTTTTCTCCAAGTGAACCTACAAGTGGATGAAAGTTTTGTTACAGCTCAAACTATGAACATTCCTACATGGTCCATCAACAATAATGTAGAATATTGTCTATGATTCATTGAATCAACTAAGCAAGAATAAGAAGGGTACAAGACAATACGAGGGAGAAAACATCATGAGAAACTTCTGAATTTATTTTTTTAATCTAATATTGTTTTGGTTCTTATGCAAGCATAGGAAAATACATGTTTCTATTTTGTTTTGAATATCATAAATCATGTGGTGTAAAATGGGCTCCCATAAGGGTTGAGACCCGACATGCTCTCCCTCAATATTCCATAGAGGGGTTTTTAGAAAAGAGACAACTCAAAATTGATCAAATAGATATGCATATGAAGGAGTGCATCCAAGTGCCATGATGGCTGAAGAAAGTGATCATCTAGGATATTCAAGTATGAAAATCCAATTAAATGAAAATTATAGGTGATCAATTTCCTAAGTGAATTGACATCAAGTGCATCATCACATAATGTGATAGTGAACAAGCATCCATAATGCCTTGTTTACAAATCAAATGATAACTGAAGCAAATGGATAAACTTCTAAGCATCAACAATAGTTGTTCTTATTTCAAAATATTCCATGCAATGATTGTTTTCACATCATCATGTTGTTTTCTGGGAGATATAAATGCATGAAGAGTGCCAAATCAAGGTTTGTTCCCAACAAGAAGACAAAGTTATAAATGGCTGCAAGTGAACTTCTAAAAGTAGAGGATGAATGGAAAAGAGGCATGGTGGACTCTAGATTCAATGCATTAAGTTTTGGAATTGAATAAAATGTGAAACAACATAACTCATGAAGGTAATTTGCAAAGCTTAAAATATTTTAGTACTTTGATGCCACAAATGTAAAAAGGAATCCTATTGCATGATTCTATGTTCCAAACAAGGTATAAAAATATGGTGGAAATAAGATGGAAATGCATTTTCTTAAAGAATTCAAGTGCATAAAATGAGTGATGATAGGCATCAAAGTGACCTACCATAACACTACAGTGGTTGAGAGAAAAGAATGCATGATAAGAAGTCAAAAAATGTCAAGGTAAAGTTCATTTGAGAGTGAATCTTTGTATGTTTCATCAAGCAAGTGAGAGCAAACAACATGAAATCCACACCTAAATAGTGCAATCAAAGGTGCATGAATGTATGAGGAAATTTATTTCTTGATAATTTATTGAGAAAGTGTCAAATGGAGTTGAGCTTCTATTATGTTGGTGCATTTCAAACAAACTGTGCAAGAGAATGACTTGTTTAATTAAGTGTAATTTTTGAGCAATTTTTTTTTTACATTCTAAGAATATGCATGTTTAAAGTGAAGTCATTATATTCTGAGTAACAAATGAAGCTACAATAATGGGATCATACAGTGAAAACATTGTTGCCTTCTAAAATAGCAAGTTCATGCAACAACAAACTAGGGTTTTGTAGCATATGAAATAGTGATATTAAAAGTTGCCATGACTCAAAATGCACCTGTGTGTGGGTAGAAAAATAATGTAATTTTGCATAGAATGGAAGTAAGTGCAGTGGTTCAATCATGTGTTTCAACAAAAAATTTCATGGATAATATTATGAGTTTTTAAATACATAGATACAAGGAAATAGTTTGAGCTCATAAAAATGCATAGAAACCCTATTTCATTCTCTCATGACCTACGGCCTATAAAGGAAATTTCTCTCCATAAATCACAATACCCTCTTAGGGTTTATGTTTAGAATGCAAATACAAGAAGAAACAACAAGGATTTTATCCCTTAACAACATATAATCTTTCAAAAAATTGAAGAAAACAAGCTACAGACCGTGGCCATGAGGGGTTTTGAAAACCCATAAAATGGAAAGCATGAATCTAAAAAATGTTTCCATTTTCACATTGTGGGTCGAGCCCCATAATATTTTGTTCATCAGAAAAGAAGGAGAATACATAGTGATGGCCGCAGCCTATACATGGCCAAATTCAAAAATCAACAATTCATTATTTTTTGTAAAGAAAAGCTTGAACAAGCTTTATTTAAGAGGGAAATTCCTTTTAGAATAGAGAAGTGGAGCTTACCTTAAATATCAATGTGGAGAATCTCATCAATGCATGTGGCTTGAGCTTCACATATGATCAAAGAAAATCTCTCATGGCAGCCACAAAGTGTGGAGAGGAATGGTCAACACAACCAATCACAGAAATGCATTAGAACACAATGACAGTCGCATCCTAAAGGCCATTTTTTCTCTTTGAATGAAGTTATAAATGTATCAAAAAGTAGATAAAAGTGTTTACCATTGAATGCAGAAGAAGGAACAACAAAATGGAGAAGAAAAGAGCTCAAATGGTGGAGTCTCTGCTCCAAACCCTAGTCTTTCATGGTGGTGCCTAGCAGAGCTCCATTTTCGCTAACTTGGCCGATGCAAATGGTAATCAAAAAATGTGTTTGAGGCATTTTTGTGTTAGGGTTTCCCCCATGTGTCAATTCAAATGTGATTTTAATCACATTTATTTTCAAAAAATAAATTCCATGATGTGTTGCCTTGGTCAAATGCCTTAGGAATTTCTTTCTTTCTAATTTTTAGAGAAAACCAAATGTAAAACCATGCACATTGCCCCTATTATTAGGGTTATCCCTTTGTAATGCCTTAGAGACACGTGATTCCATGAGCCTTTCCTTACAAAAAATGAACAATGACTTTAGGCCCTCTATTTTCACCTAAGTCCTGAATATTTTAGGTTCCCCTTGAAGTATGAATCACTTTATGTGATGGGGCATTCAATTTGTTTCATGATTTTTGTGGAAAATCAAAGTGTGTGAAGAGCCTGTATAATGTTTTTATTTTTTGCAAACATTGATGCAAAAATAAAAATATTTGGAGATAGAAAAAGGAAAATAAAAGTAACTGGAGGTGAATTGGAAAAAAATCAAATGCAATTAGGCTTTCTATATTGTAATTCATAAACTACATATGATTATAAAACAACATTAATGGTAATGTTTCTATAAATTACCTTGGTGTTTGTTAGTGCTTAAAATGAAGTCAATACACTCAAGTCTTCCTGGAAACCTTCTATTTTGAGTTTCAGTTCCTTGGAGGATTTGGAAAAGAGGTGGCTATTCGAACTTTCTATTTTCAGTTTTGGGCAGTTTTGGACCTAATTTTGTGGAGTTTTTGGATCAACTTATTGGAGATGAGAAGTTTCCATTTTGGTGAAGTTGTTTGGAGTAGTTCGAGCCCCTTCTTTTTAGACTTTTTCCTTGAGCTTGAAAATGTATAATGTGTTGCTTTTTTATGATGTAGTGGACCTAATTTTTCTATTTTTGCACCATGGATGTCACTTGATGCCTATAAGTTGGAGAAATTTTGAATTTCTCATGGTTCATATTTCTATTTCTTGCTCTCATATACATTGCAAAGAGTTTTGTAAAATTTTGAATCAAATTTTGATGTCTTGCTCCTTCATTTGCAATAAAAAGCACCAAAGTTTTCCTTTCCCTTTTCTTGTCATGAGCTCGCAGTCATAATTTGATTTTGTTTGTGATTCAAAGCAGTGGATCCTTCCTTGTCTTGTTATTGTGGGTTATTATCAAGAGTTGCAATTAGTTTAGGTTGCATATTGTATTCATTGTTTAGGAATCTTTATGCAAAACACTATTGAGCTAAATGTTCTAAAGTGGACTATGAGAGAAAATTGCTTTGAAAGAGGTGTTGTGATTTAAGTTTTGTCAAAATCTCAGATATCTAGTTGATCATCATTAGCTTTTGGTTTTTTTTCTTCCTTCTTTCTACTCCCTTTTCCTCAGAAAGTTCATAGGTTAGGTGATTAGCTAGAGGGAACCAACCCACTTTGGATATTTTCTCCCACCAATTGATTGACCCACAAATCAGGGAGTGTTTCCATGTTGAAATAGGATAGCCAAGCCTAGCTTGATTGAGGGTGTAATCCTAGTTGCCAACAATTTTTGGCATGCCCGGTGGGACTCTAGGGACTTGGCTTTAGAGTCATTTCTAAGTTATTGACTGTTCTTTGATATATCCAACAATATTTTCTTCCTACAAAGGTGCAAAAACTATACCTGGTGACTCCTGAATGCTAGTTTTATTATAGATTTGGTGAAGAAAACTTATGGGAAAAATCTAGACAAGATCAATTCCAACACCTTTCAAGTATTTGTAGCTGTCCCCACTAAGAAGAAGAGGTAGAACACCAAGAAGGATTTTTGGTTCAGCAAGAAGAGAAAATTCTACGCCTCTTGAGCTTAATCCCATTGTCTTAGTAAATAGGAACCCAACTCCAATATCTCAAGTACCTCCTATGGCAAGTCAATTTGATTTTACCCTATTCAATAGGGGCAGCCCATTACTATTGGCTAGGCATGATGAAATTCCAATTGGTGCAATCAAGGGGTTTCCACACTTCATGGGAGAGGACCAAATCCCATTTGAACATATCAAAGATGTGACATCATTGTGCTCAATGCACAATGTAACAGAAGAGAACATAGCCATTAGATGTTTGGCTTCCTCATTGAAGGGAAAATCCCTTCAATGGTTCAGGGGCTCCCAGCCAACTCCATTGCAACTTGGGACCAACTTGGCAATAGTCTCCATTGGTAGTGCATGGACAATTTAGACTACTTGTCATTGCTTAAACAACTGAGCACTATCAAGCATGCTCCACATGAGCCTATGGTTGACTTCAATTTTAGGTTCCAAAGAACCTGGGATAGGATACCTAACATTGTCAAACCGACACCTGAACATGCCTTTCTATTTTTCCTGAAAGCCTTGAATGCTAAAAATAAGTTATGATACAGTCTATGGGGGGTTGAATATCAATTATGATATAGTCTATGGGGGGTTTCACTTTTCCAAATGCATATGACATTGCTATAAATGCTGAAAATTATCTAATCCAAGTTGGGAAAATTGTACTTAGACCACCCACTCCTATTTTTTCTAAGATCTAACCACCTGTTCCTATCAATTTTCCTCCCATTGCTACTGTTCTGCCATCCCCAACTATAGGTTATAGGGTTGCTACTCAAGAAAGTGTCATTGTGGATCAAAATAAGGAAATCCAAGAGTTAAAAATCATGCTGCAAAACTTTGGTAAGACCTTTAGTAACAAGTTTGTGAGTCTCAAAAAACAAGTTGGCCAAGATTCCTATCAGCCAAACTAGCAAAATAGACCATCATTTCAAAGTGATTTCCAAGGACAAAAAAGAGATTTTAACCCCAAGCCTTTTTGACCTTATGATCCAAATGTTGCTAGCCCATCAAGGGATCTTGTTCCAAAAAATAATCTAGCCCAAGAGAACAAGTGGTGTTACCCATGCAATCATCCACATAATCAGGCTGCTTGCATGAGTAGATTGGAAAATCAAGCCCTCATGTTACAAAACTAGTGTGCTGCCCTAGAATGTTTTCCAAATGAGGATGTAGAATAGCCAAGCAATTCTGAAATTGCTTTAGTGAACTAGAAAAGTGAAAAATATTGTAGGGTTAATCATCTCCAAGGTCAGAATCAACAAGGCTCATTCATTGTTGCAAACACAAGGGAAAAACAAAGAGTGGTTGAAGCTGAACAACAAGCTGCAAGTTTGTAACATCAAGCTATGAGAGATAAAAATTATGCTATTCCATCTCAGAATGTTCATGTAGCTCAATCGAATGTGCATATTCTACAGAGAGAACATTAAAAGGTAAATAACAACACTATTAATTCTTTGGGACAAAAAAAGGTAAATCCAATATCTTTTAATGTAGTTGAGCATTTGAAAAAGATACAATCAGCTTATCCATTATGGATGCATTACACATCCCAAGATAGAAAGATTTGTTACAAAATGCACTATCTAAAATTTCTTCTAAAGATGTTGTGAATGCAAAAAAAGGAAGAACTGTACTTGCTAACGGTCCAAAGATTAAAGAAGGACAATAGAATTGAGAAGTTAAACCCCCACCTTTTCTATCTAAGTCTGATTATAGGTGATAAACTCGTCCATAACTATATGATAGATTCTAGAGCTAGCAGCTCTGTCATGCCAAAAAGCTTAGTAGATAAGATAGGACTGGTTTACAAACCTGTGTCAAAAGGTGTTGTACAATTGGATGGATCTGTTGTCCAAACATCATGTATCATAAAACATCTGCCCCTTACACTACACGCTTGCCCCAATTTCTCTGTTTCCCAAGACATACATGTAATAGAGTTTCCTCCCCACTTTTCACTTTGCCTGTCAAGGGATTTTACAGCTAAATTAGGGGTTTTTATATTAGTCGATTGGTCTCACCTCTTCTTTAGAACCTGATATGGCACTAAGGTAACAATCAGATCTGAACCATTGGCAAGAGACCATATCTAACCATATGTTCCTTGTCTATTAAATGCTAACCTATACACCACGGATGGGATTGAGAATCAAGTCATGACCTTCAGACCAATGTACCCAATAAGGAGGGAAACCTTGATGAGCTGGTAGCCCAAGACCACAACCTTGATCCTTTTAGCCACATGGAGGAGGAAAGGTTAGATGTTTATGTAATCCATGAACCTAATGTGGAGGTCCCTAATTTCGTTAAGGGTCAAGGTCATCCTTTGAATAGTGTTGCAAAGTTCTTGAAGGATGAGGAGGTGATAAAAGAGTGGAAGGAGTTGCTCTTTAGTGATCAAGTTTTAGATTAGGAAGAAAGTCTTGGAGAGGATGAGACATTTGTCCAAGCATGGATGAAGGTACTTTTCAAAAATGATACTTCAGATAAAGAAGAAGACCCAAAGAATATGGAGAGGTTGATCATGAATGGTTGGGGATGCAGATTGATGACCAAACCTTGGATCAGGGAGAGGTCTATGATGAAGAATTTCTCATTGAAGTAAGTAGATCTATTGAAAATTATTTTGAGAGAGAAGATTATATGGATAAAGAAAATTCATTGCTAGAGGATTTTGATTTCTCTATTGAAAATTGTGAAGATACAACCATTTTTGAGCCATAGCTTCCAACCAAATGGTTAGAAGAGTTACCTAACTTTGATGTTGAAGTTAAGATAAATATGGCCATGATGGAGTCAATGGAAACTAGTGAAAAAACATGTTATGAGAAGTACTTTGACAAAAAATTATCCCAAAATGTTGATTTTCAGTTAAATGGGGAGTTGAACGACAATGTGGTGAAAGAATTATGTGGGTTAAAGTTTAGAGAATTTGTTGCTGGAGACTTTGTCCTCAAATGGGTTGGGAACAAAAATAAACTACGAAGACATACTAAATTTGATGCAATATGGGAGGGCCCATTTTTCATAATAGAATGTAGAGAGCATAATTCATTTCAGCTCTTGAGGTTAACAAGAGAAGTGCTTCTGATCCCTATCAATGGGATCTATTTGAAGTATTTTTTTTAGGTTTTAAGTTCTAGCCTTGTATTATAGTAGAGTAGTTTCTGCTAATAAGTGATTGGAGCACTTTCCTTTCAGTATTTTTCTTTCAATAAGTGCTTCTGGACCTTGCTTTCTAACCACTAGGGCCTTGTTTGTTTATTGTTTTTCTTTTTTGGTGTTTTTTTGTTGCTGTTTGGAGTTGTAAGTTTCAAATTTTTCAAAATTATTGAGTTTTAGAAGGGAAGAATTGACTCCATTCCCAATGGATATTCAAAAGGAAACTAGCCTAGTGCTTAGTAGGCAAGCATCTAGCAGAGGAAGCCAAAAAGTGTTATCAATTTTTCACACAGCTCAAATTGGCAAAGCTAGTTATACATGTTCATTTTAAGGTGAAGAATTTTAGTTTGTTATTGAAAATGTTTTAACCATTAAAAATTCTTGAATTGTTGATTTTTAAAGAAATGTAATGTGTTTTCAGTTGCTTTATATGTTTTGCAACATTAAGTATTGCATAAGAAATAAAATAAGTGCTTTCATTCACAATGTTCAATACAAAGTACAAAATTGAACAAGTATTTCAAAAATTTTGTTTTTTGTATTCATTGGAGTAAAAACGAGAATCAAGTGTTCCACACAAGCCATGGGAGTAATTAGAACAATGAACCATAAAGAATATCCTACCCTACTAAATATTGAAAAGGAGAAAGAGTATGTAAGAAAGAACATAATTGCCATTGCCTGATGGTTTCTTCGAGCTGCCTCTAGACAAATTGCCTAATAAGTGAAAAAATTGTTGCCTTCTAAAACAACAAGCTCATGCTACAACAAACTAGGGTTTTGAAGCATATGAAAATGTGATATCAAAAGTTGCCATGACTCAAAATGCACTTGTGTGTAGGTAGAAAAAATAGTGTACTTTTGCATAGAATGGAAGCAAGTGCAGTGGTTCTATCATGTGTTTCAATAGAAATTTTCATGGATAGTATTATGAGTTTTCAAATACAGAGATAAAAGGAAATAGTTTGAGCTCATAAAAAATGCATAGAAACCCTAGTTCATGCTCTCATACCCATGGCCTGTAAAGGATATTTCTCTCCATAAATCAGAATACCAACTTAGGGTTTGTGTTCAGAATGCAAATAAAAGAAGAAACAAAAAGGGTTTGAGCCCTTAACAATAGAGAAGCTTTCAAAAAAATGAAGAAAACAAGCTATAGACCATGACCATGAGGGGTTTCGAAAACCCATAAAATGGATAAAAATGTTTTCATTTAAAAAAAAATTCCATTTGCACATTGTGGGTCAAGCCCCATAATATTTTTTTCAATGGAAAAGAAGGAGAATACATAGTGATGGTCATGGCATGTAGATGGCCGAATTCAAAAATCCACAGTTCTTCTATGCTTTTTGTAAAGAAAAGCTTGAACAAGCTTCATTTAAGAGGGAAATTCCTTTTAAAATGGAGAAGTGGAGTTTACCTTCAATATCTATGTGGAGAAGCTCATCAATGCATGTAGCCTAAGCTTCACATATGCTTAAACAAAGTATCTCATGGCAGCCACAAAGAGTGTAGAGGAATGGTTGACATAACCAAGCAAAAAAAATGCATCAAAACACAATGACAGTTGTGGCCTAAAGGCCATTTTTTTCTCTTTGAATGTAGAAGAAGGGACAATAGAATGGAGAAGAAAAGAGCTCAAATGGTGGAGTCTCTACTCCAAACCCTAGTCTTTCATGGCAGTGCCCAACAGAGCCCCATTTTCCCTAACTTGGCAGATCCAAATGGTAATCAAAAAATGTGTTAGAGGAATTTTTGTGTTAGGGTTTCCCCCATGTGTTAATTCGAATGTGATTTTAATCACATTTATTTTCAAAAAACAAATCCCTTGATGGGTTTCCTAGGTCAAATGCCTTAGGCATTTCTTTCTTTCTGATTTTTAAAGAAAACCAAATGTAAAACCATGCACATTTCCCCTCTTATTAGGGTTATCCCTTTGCAATGCCTTAGAGACACTTGATTCCATGAGCCTTGCCTTAGAAAAATTGAACAATGACTTTAGGCCCTCTATTTTCACCTAAGTCCTGAATATTTTAGGGTCCCCTTGAAGAAGGAATCACTTTATGTGATGGGGCTTTCAATTATTTTTTATGATTTTTGTGGAAAATCAAAGTGTGTGAAGAGCCTGTATAATGTTTTTATTTTTTACAAATATTGATGCAAAAATCAAAATATTTGGAGATAGAAAAAGGAAAAATTAGAGTAACTAGAGGTGAATTGGAAAAAAATCAAATGCAATTAGGCTTTCTATAGTGTAATTCATAAACTACATATGATTGTAAAACAAAAATAATGGTAATGTTTCTATAATTACCTTGGTGTTTTTTAGTGTTTAAAATGCATTTGATACACTCAAGTCTTCTTGGAAACCTTCTATTTTGAGTTTCAATTCCTGGGAAGATTTGGAAAAGAGGTGGCAGTTAGAACTTTCTATTTTCAATTCTTGGTAATTTTGAACCTGATTTTGTGGAGTTTTTGGATCAACTTGTTGGAGATGAGAAGTTTCCATTTTGGTGAAGTTGTTTGGATCAATTTGAGCCCCTTCTTTTTAGGATTTTTCTTGGAGCTCAAAAATGCAGAATGAGTTGCTTTTTGATGATCCAGTGGACCTAAATTTCTCAGGGTTCATATTTATGTTTCTTGCTCTCATATGCATTGCAGAGATTTTTATAAACTTTTGAATCAGATTTTGATGTCTTGCTCCTTCATTTGCAATAAAAGCACCAGAGTTTTCCTTTCCCTTTTCTTGTCATGAGCTCACAGTCATAATCTAATTTTGTTTGTGATACAAAGTAGTTGATCCTTCCTTGTTGTATTATTGTGGTTTATTGTCAAGAGTTGTAGTTAGTTCAGGTTGCATACTATATTCATTGTTCAGGAATCTTTATGCAAAACACTATTGAGCTAAATGTTCTAAAGTGGACTGTGAGAGAAAATTGCTTTGAAAGAGGTGTTGTGAGTTAAGTTTTGTCAAAATATCAGATATCTAGTTGATCATCATTAGCTGTAGGTTTTTTTTTTCTAGATTCTTTTTGCTCCTTTTTCCTCAGAAAGTTCATAGGTTAGGTGATTAGCTAGACAAAACCAACCTACTCTGGAGATTCACTCCCACCAATTGATTGACCCAAAAATCAAGGAGTGTTTCCTTGTTGCAACATGATATACAAGCCTACCTTGAATAAGGGTGCAATCCTAGTTGCCAATAGGAATAAAAATCAATAAAAGGACAGGTCATAACAGATCAAATAGCTGAAAAACCCATACAAGGTGATCACCCTTTGGTAGCTAACTTCCCAGATGAATCCATCTTTCATGTAGGCCCTAAATTACCTTGGAAACTCTATTTTGATGGATTCAATATAGGTCACGGCTCAGGAGTAGGCATATTATTCATCACACCACAAGGAGATTATATCCCTAAGTTATTTCGAATTGCCTTCCCATGCATTAATAATGTTGTTGAATATGAAGCACTTGTAATAGGAGTTTGAATGGCCATCAAGTGGAAATTCAAAGCACTTCTAGTCTTTGGAGATTCTCAATTAGTTATCAACCAAGTCAATGATGAGTATGACACCAAGGATGAGAAGTCGCTACCTTATAAATGCATGGTAGATAGTTTCCTATCATATTTCCATATGATCACTTTTGAGAAGGTTAAAAGAAGTAGAAAATGCTATGGCCACAATTTGATCTCTCTTAAATACTCCTAGTAATTTTCTACAATTTGAGTTCTTAGTGAAATAGTTGTTAGTTCCCACTTATGATATTCCTGATTCTGAACTGATTTGCAATCTCGTTGGTCCTAATTCCCCTTGGTACTAGGACATATATGATTACCTCTATTCCCAAACTCTCCCACCAAACCTTTCCAGTAACCAACACAAGTCCTTTATTCACAAAGCTGACCATTAAACCATCATCAATGACACCCTACATAGATGCAAATTTGACAATACCCTTCTTTGATGTATTGACATAGATGAAGCACAAACAACCTTACATGAGGTGCATGAGGGTATATGTAGATCTCATTCGAGTGGTCCAACCTTATCCAAGAAAGTTATGAGTGACACAGCCATAGTAGGAGGGTCCTCAAAGAGAACAAGAGTAACACAACAAAAGAAACACAAAATATGGAGGAAAATGCAGATGCAAATATTCTAATTAACAAAAATATAAGTTACATTTAGGTAGAAACATATGGGCTTACAAATTCAGCTCACAGGCTTGATACAACATACTCAAAAATACAACATTCCAACATGCTCCTATATGTGAGCAAAAGTTTATAGAATAGATCTATCTTAAACTACTCAATCGGCTACTACTTGAATACTCCCATTCTAATGATTGGTTACAAGATATATATCATATCTAAAATTATGGAAACATCTATGTTGGCAAAAGATAATTACATTCTCCAAGGAAAGAAAATGTAGCATACCCAAGAATAGGTCAGCCTCAAATTTGAATTACTCTCCAATAGGTGAATAAAATGAAGTGTGGATCTATAATGAAGGTCAAGGACACTCCATAGAAAAATTAAAATCACACTATTAAGATCTACAAGTCACGAGAATGATCCATAATGATCGAACTAGCTGGAAAGTTTGAAATTATTTTGGTGTCGGTTCAAGAAACTACCATGAAATTCAGAAGTGATAACTTACCAGAAAAAGATCCAATCGTGCTCAACTCATGGAACAAGGAAAATGAACATGTCAATAATGTACAAAATGATCCACAAGGTTTGATGAGAAAATATGACAAATCCACCAACATCAACTGAGCAAGAATAGAACAAGAACTAAGAACTAAAAGAAAATATTTTTGGTTAATACAAGATTGCCAAGAACCAAGGATGCTCCTGCATCAAACATCTGGGGTTATTGAAAAGTGAGTCCCTCACTTTTTCGGGGCTAAAAGAAAACCAAGACGTTCTACCTCAGAATGAGAAATCCAAGAAGAATCCTCAACTAGTCTACCTTTCCACTTCACAAGATATTCTTTGTACTATCTTCCACGAGTCTTCCTCCTATCTCTGACATCCAAAATCTCATCAATCTCATCTGATTGTTGTTTAGGAAACTGATTCTCCAATTTTTCTTCATTTTCTTCACTGAACTCCACTTCATGGTACTAATATAGATCTACAATGTTGAATATAGGTGATATTCCCATACCTTCTGGTAACTCCACTTCATAGGAATTTCCTGAATCAAATTTCTTCAAGATCTTACAAGGTCCAAACTTCCTCATCTTCAGCTTGTTGTATGCACTAACTAGAAATCTTTCCTTCCTTAGGTATACCATCACTTCATCTCCAACTTCAAATTCCTTAGGTCTCCTCTTTTCATCGGATTTCTCGTTGTACTTCTAGTTCATATCTTCTAGCTGTTGCTTCAATTGAGTATGCACTTCTTCATGTGCTCAACAAATTCTTCTACTTACAAACTCCTCTTATCTTCCATACTGATGTCTCTTAATTCTGAAATACCTCTAGGATGAACTCCAGTAACAATCTCAAAAGGTGTCTTTCCTATACTCCCATTTGCTAAATTATTGTAAGAAAACTTTTCTTGTGCAAGGACTAAATCCCAACTTCTAGTCTTCTCTCCAACCAAACATCTCAGCAAATTCCCTAAAATCCTATTTACTACCTCTTTCCATCCATTAGTCTATGGGTGAAAAGTAGAACTGAACTTCAAATCTTTCTCCAACTTCTTCCAAAGTGTCCTCCAAAAGTAACCAACAAACTTTACATCTCTATCTAAAACAATACTCCTAGGTAACCCGTGTAATCTAACCACTTCTTTGAAAAGAAAATCTGATACATTTACCCCATCTATTGTTTTCTTACAAGGTATGAAATGTGCCATTTTAGAAAATATATCTACCACCACAAATACAAAATCATTACCTCTTTGTGTCTTTGGAAAACTAAGTATGAAATCCATACTTATATCTTCCCAAGGTCTCTCTGGAACTGTCGAAGGCTTATACAATCCAACATTCTAACTATTTCCTTTTGCAATTTTTCAAAATCTGTAGCTCTACACAAATCTCCTAGCATCCTTATGAATTTGTAGCCAAAAGTAATTCTCACTCACCAATGCTATTGTCTTATCAACTCCAAAGTGTCATAACATTCCTCCACTATGCTTCTTCTTCACTAAGTTATGGGAATGTGTAGGATCATCATGGAAAAAATAGGCCTTTAAGTGGCCAAAAAAATAGAAAAATCAGATTTAGGCAACTTGACGTAAAAAATTGAATAAGTTATCTATACTATTTAAAAAATATGTAACAATAGAATCTATAGCAAATTGAATGTAGTTTCTAAACTACTAGGTTTGTTTAAAAAAAAAATCTATTTGGTGAAAATTTGAAATTTCAATCCAATAGTACTTAAATTTCAAGGAAAAAATAAGAAGTAGTTGTCTATCTGACCACCCTAACCACAATAAAATGATAATATACTTTTATAATATTTTAGATATAAGTAGAGGACTCATGTCCCGATGTGATCCATATTTTTTTGTAATTTTTTTCCAAGTAAATAATTAATTATGATTTTTTTATCACAACTTTTAAAAAATATAAAAAACTCATATGTCTTACCACCTTAACTTGGTCAAAACTTCATGAAATTCACTTTTTTTTTAATCTTATAGTATTTGAAGTGTACAATGTGACGCATGTTTTGGATTCAATGAATGTGATACCATTTGAAAGCTATAAATGTTTTTCAATCATTCTATCAATCAAGAATTTAGTCATAATTTGAATAGAAAATGAATAATAATTACTTATTAAATTCAAAGTAAAGCATAATTTATATTGTTGTAAATTTGAGAATCTCCTTTAAAAACCCTTTTGTTTCATCAATTTTGGGTAAAAAAAAGTTGTCAGCCACATACCCATCAAATTGCCACTTTTTGGCCCATCATGATCCTGCACATACCATTATCCCTCGTTGAACTCCGGGGTATACACAACTGATTTCCTCTTAACAACATATCCTCTTGAATGAAATAATCCAACCACTAACTTCTATCCTTTGAAACAGGTTCTTTGCAAGCTCTCTAAGGTTCTACAAAATCTGGGTCTTCCTCATACAAGTCCTTCAACTCATCAAAGCCTAATACCTCCACTCTCATCTCTATCAATAAATTACTTCTCCTACTCAAAGCATCAACAACTCTATTTTATTTTCCACTACTATGCTTCAAAGCAAAGGTGTAACTCTACAAGAATTCTACCCACTTCATGTGTCTCTTATTCAACTTACCTTAACTGTTCAAATATTGCAATGCCTGATAGTCCGTATATAACAAAAATTCCTTAGGCAACAAATAATGTCTCCACTTCTTCAAGGCTTGAACTATAGCATAAAATTCCTGATCATACACTGAATATCTTCTTCTAGCATCATTCAACTTCTCACTAAAATAAGCTACATGTATTCCTTCTTGACTCAATACTACTACAATTGCATTTCCACTTGCATTGCAGTCTACTTGAAATACCTTATTGAAATCTCGTAAAGATAATACACACTGCTCAATCACCTTCTGCTTCAACAATTCAAAAATTTGATCTACTCCATATGTCCACCTAAAATCCTTCCTATCTCCTTTATGTCATAGGGCTACAAATAGAACTAAAATTTCTAATAAACTTCTGGTAGAAACTAGCCAATCCATGAAATGATCTTACCTCTCCAATATTATCTGGTGTAGGCCACTCAAAAATGTCTCTTACCTTTTCAGGGTCGATCTTCAATCCATTCACATATATCACAAATCCTAGATATACCAACTCCTCCTTCATGAAACTACCCTTCTTAATGTTTATCAACAACTGCTCTTCTCTCACCCTCTGCAAAACTTATCTTATATGCAACAAATGTTCTTCCCTACTCTTACTAAAAAATCAAGATGTCATCCAAATACACAATCACAAAATTACCCAAGAATTTCTTCAATACCTCATTCATCAACCTCATGAAAGTACTTGACACATTTTTTAGTCCAAAAGGAATCACCAACCACTCATACAATCCTTCATTTGTCTTGAATGTTGTTTTCCACTCATCCCCTTCTTTGATTCTAATCTGATGATATCCACTCTTCAAATCTATCTTTGTTAAGGACTTAGCTCCACTCAAGAAATCTATAATGTCATCCTACATCTAGGGCAAAGGAAATCTATACTTCACCATGATCTTTTTTATGGCTCTATAATTTGTGCACATTCTCCATTATCCATCCTTCTTAGCTGCTAGCACAATAGGTACTACAAATGGAATTAAGATTTCTTTGAGAAAACCCTTCCTCAGTAATTCTTGCACTTGTCTATTCAAATCCTCATTCTTTGTTGGTGTTTCTGGTGTGTTGCTTTATTAGGAAAACTAGCTCCAGGAATCAGATCCATACAGTGACTAATACTCCTTACAAGTGGCAATCCATCAGGTACATTGTCTGAAATGATATCCTCATACTTTGTCAACATCCCCTTTATCTCTTTTGGGTGTTCTTCTAGATGATTCAAGTATTCTTCCTTATTAGGCACCAAGGCATAACACACATTCTCATGTATCAACCCATCAAGGAATCTCCTTCCATCAATGTTTGTACAAACCTCAACTTTAGGAACATCTTCCAATGGAAAAAATTCTGCTTTATCCCATTAGTAAAAATGATGTATATATTCTTCTTTCCATCATGAATAGCCTATCTATCATACTGCCAAGGCCTTCTCAACAAAACATGGCATATATCCATAGGAATGATATCACACAAAACTTCATCATGGTAATTTCCTATCTTTAATTTCACCAAACATTGTTCACTTACCAATATCTTATGCTCATCCTGAATCCAAGCAATCTGATAGGGCTTCAGGTATTTCAATCTTTCCAACTTTAGTTAAGTCACCATCTCTTTAGAAACTAGGTTCTCAAAACTTCCATGGTCAGCAATCACTTTGCAATATTTACCATTCACCTTGCATCTGGTCTGAAACAAATTCTTTCTATCCAATGACTCCTTTCCCAACTCACTTTAACACAATACTCTTCTATTCACCAACACTTCTCCATCTTCCAATTTGTTAGATGATCTAGTATGTTCTTCCTCAACAAAATTTGTCCTTCTATTGTTCTTTGTCTTCCTGCTTGTCTCTGCCAAATTACATTAAAATGCTCTATGTCCTTCACCACATTTATAACAAGTTCCCTTGAATATTATTTCCTCTTGTCCTCTATCATCTCTTTTGTAACCTTCATTTCAGTAACCACCATAACCTCCTCTTCTGTAAGAGTTTTCATCACCTCTTTGGTATGAATTGTCATTCTTACTAACCTCCTTATCCTTGGTTTAATATGAAAAAGATCCTCTTCCTCCTCCAGTAAAAGTTCTTCCTCTTTGAAATCTTCCACCTCTTCCTCTCTGTCTCTACTCATCTTTTATTCAACTTCTCTTCTTCCTATAGGGCACACTAATTTGCCTCTTCCAAACTCACCAAATTGATCAAATTGATTTCATCCTATATAGACAAACTCAAACCATTCACTTGCTCAATCTCATCCTTTGAATGTCCAAATCTGATATTCAACTTATAGAATTGCTCAGTATACTTTGTCACACTAGATTCTTTCTGCTCTAAATTTTGCAACTTTTAGAACAAGCTAATCTGATAATCTGTAGGCATAAACTTTTTTTCAACTTGTTCACCATCCAATCCCATGATTTTATCTTTTCTTTTCCTCTTCTTTTCCTATCTGTTTGCAAATGTTCCCACCAAAGGGATGCATTTCCTCAACTTTGTACAAGCATATTTCACCTTCTTATCTTTAGTGGTACCTTCAAATTCAAAATATGTTTCCATCTATATAATGCAATCAAGCAATTCTTCTAATCCAAATTTCCATTATAATCTAGTGGATTGAAATGTGGTCGTGTATTCACTTTAGTTAGGGCTCTTATGAACCTCTCTTATGCCCAATCAAGGCCAGGTTGCTTTTCTCTTCATCTTTCTTCTTGTACTTCTACTTCTTTATCACTCACATCATCAACCAATCAACCTCTCCTCTAGGCCATTTCAACTGCATCTAATCTGGAAGTAATTCCTCTCAACATCTCCATCATAGCTTGGTCTGCATTTCCACACGCTCCATTTTCTCTAACATTTCTTCTTCCTGCCATCTTTACACAAGTCCTCCACAGCTACAAGTCAGATCCTTAATCTACCAACCCACAACAAATCTTCAACAAGACTCTGTGAATTTTGATGATCACACAAGAAATGAACCTTGCTTTGATACCAATCTAGTGCAACCATGGTAGGAGGGTCCTTAAAGAGAACAATCCAGACTATGCAAAAAGAGTAACACAACGAAAGAAACACAAAATATGGAGGTAAATGTAGATGAAAATATTCTCATTAACAAAAATATTAGTTACATTCAGTCAGTAACATCTGGGCTTACAGATTCATCTCATAGGCCTAATAGAACATGCTAAAAAGTACAACATTCCAACATGCTCCTATGTGCAAGAAAATTTTTAGAGATCAGATCTATCTTAATCTACTCAATTGAATAATAATTGACTACTCCCATTATAATGATCAGTTACAAGCTTTATATCATATCTGCAATTTTGGAAACATTAGCATTAGCCAAAGATCATTACATTCTCCAAGGATTGAAAATGTAGCATGCACAAGAATAGGTTGGCCTCAAATTTGAATTACTCTCCAACAAGCACATAAGATGAAGTGTGGACCTATAATGAAGGTCAGGGACACTCCACAAAATAATTAAAATCACACCATTAAGATCCACAAGTCACAGGAACAATCCACAATGATCAAACTAGCTAAAAAGTTTTAAATTATTCTGGTGTTAGTTCAAGAAACCACCATGCAATCCAGAAGTGATAACTTTCTAGAAAAAGGTCCAATCACATTCAACTCTTGGAACAAGGAAAATTAACATGTCGATGATGTACACAAAGATCCATAGGGTCTAGTGAGCAAAGATGACGAATCCACCAACTTGAATTGAGCAAGAACAAATCAAGAATGAAGAACTAAAAGAAAATATTTTTGT
Source organism: Sequoia sempervirens (assembly GCA_007258455.2). Lineage (NCBI taxonomy): Eukaryota > Viridiplantae > Streptophyta > Pinopsida > Cupressales > Cupressaceae > Sequoia > Sequoia sempervirens. The sequence goes on along the minus strand of VDFB02058242.1, from coordinate 221,058,184 downwards.
TTGATGCAAGATTGCCAAGAACCAAGGATGCTCTTACATCAATGAGACTTGGGTACTACTAGCCAACCATGGAAAATAATTCCCTTCAGTTCATCAGAACATGTCATCAATATTAGGTGCATAGTGATCTCATTCATGCATCTACACAAGAACTTCAACCAATCACTTCTCCTTGGCCCTTCGTACAATGGGAACTTGACCTCATGGGTAAAATCCATCCAAATTCATCCAATGGCTACAAGTTCATTATCACTACCACCAAATATTTAACCAAATGGATAGAAGCCATCCTCGTCACCTACATAACCGATAAGCAAATTTCCAAATTCATCCTTAACTACATCATCTACCGGTATGGTTTTCCCTAATCCATCATCACAAATAATGGTCATCCTTTAAAAAATCAGGATGTTCATGATCTTTGTGAGCATTTCTAAACCATTGATTTTTTGGCTCTCTAGGACTTCTCTAACTCTTCTAAGGTTTTTCACCTAAAAGGAGAGAAGTAGGGCAAAAAATGCAAACTAGTTCATTCAAATTATGTTATGTGTGATATTTTCCAAGCTAAAAGAAGTAAACTAAATGCAATTGAATGATTTAAATGGATGAAAATGAATGCAAAAGTGAGATTTAAGCAATGTTTGAAAACACAATGTGATATGCAAACAATGAACTAAATGGAGAAATGATGCAAAACAGAAAGAAATAGACAGAAACAAAGTGCACCTGGGCAATATCTGGTGAATTTGGTATGTTGTGGTTGCTGACTAAAATCATTGAATTTTCATAGTGGGACTTGTAGAAGTTGAAAAACCAACTTCACAATCCCCAAGAATCACTTGCAAGCAATCACCTATCACATGCAACAAATATTCAAAACAAAAAAGAAAGATGTTCTATAAACCATCAAAGCAAGTTTGTGCAAGAAAAAACTAGAATAATGACTATTGAAAGTAATTATTTTACAAATAATACAAAAGCCTTCAAAAAGGAAATAATGCAAAACCCTAATCTTATCTTGAGCAAAAAGACAACTCAATAAGATAAGGATAATAATTAAATAATAATTAACCTAGGAAATAAAATGTGCCTAAGGAAATTTATGCAAAAGTGTAATTAAATAATTAATTACACCAACAAGACTCATTCACCTAGGGTGGTGAATTAGTCCTCCTACTAGTGAAAAAGTGTCAAAAACTGGTTTCTAACTATCGGGATCTGGAATCTAAAAAATTAAAATTTGTTAGTCCTAAGGTGGGGCTCACTCACCATTGGTGGAAAATCGGTCCTCTCCCAAATTTATGAAAAATCAGGAGATAACTTTGCAACACTAGATCTGAAAATCTCTAATTATCAGGTTGTCGAAGTCAATTATGCAGGAAAAGGATAGAAAACCTTCTCCAAGATTGAAATATAAATGAGTTCACTTGAAGCTCCTAGTTGACTTGTTTGCCAATCTTCAACACCAAAAATCTTGTTAAATCTACATACCTAGGTATGCAAACACACATGCAATAGGGAAAAATGGTTGAGGGTTAGCAAATAGGGGTTTTCCTTGGTCAAACCCCACCTTTGGTAATCAAACCCTTAATGAAACAATGAAAGGAAAGAGAATTATAAACCAATAACATGTAATAGTTATCAATTTAACAAACCCTTGATAATTCAAATCTAAAGTAATGTCAATGGATGCTCCAAAGTGCTTAAATATTGCTTGAATTGAAGTTGTAGAATACTTGAATGATTGAAATGTGAGATGGAATTCCTGAATGAATGAGGAGATATAAAATGAGGTGAAAATCACATATTTGTACACACTTGTGCCTTAGTTAACCATTCATACCTCATCATAGGTCGACATCAAGTGTTTTTGAATAAAAACCCAAAAGGAAATTTTCAAAATTTTGAATTTGGAGCCAAGGGGGACTCATTCACCACCCATGGTGAATGGGTTCCACCTAGGACTTGAAAATATGTGTTGGTAAATATGTTTTATTTAATGTTTTTTTAGGATAATATTCAAAAATCAACCTAATTAAGACATATGAGGGCATAAAGGGGTCAAATAAAGCATGAGAAAGGGATAAATAGTGAAGATGTGCCTAGAAAAGTGTGAAATATTGTTACAAGACTTTACAACACTTCAAAATAGGACTTGATAATGAATAAAAAAGGTAATTTTTAGGTGAATTATAATAAATAGAGTCTAGAAGAATGTAAAAATGTCTTACAATAGTTCATAACACCTTCACAAGATGTTGTTATTTGAGTTTTAGTACCTAAATATGTATGTTCAAGCCATGTCACAACATAAAATTAGAGAACAATATATCAAATGCCATGAAACAAGACCTAAAAGGCCATGTAAATGGCAAGGGGTCATTTTTCTATGACACATTTAACGGCCACTTTAGTGAGAGGATGAACTTGCTTCAAACTCACACTAAAGTTTCCATGAAAATTGAGAGGAGGGTTCAAATATACTTACGTTAGCAAATTGGAATGACAACGATCAAGAGTGATGATCAAGTCCCCAAGATGAAGATCCCATGGAAAACTAGACATAAGAACAAAGGAACACACAAGTATTGAGATGAATTAGATGAAGCTTCGATCGTCAATCCAACTAGTTTTTTATTAGATCTAAGCTAATTGTTTGAACAAGAGAATGCATACACACTCTGGGGTGACAAAACACATAATGATCTATTGGGTGAGAAGGCCCAACTATACTCACTCTGGGGCCATGAAACTTCTAGTTGTCCGTAGGGTGAGAAAATGCAAAATGGTAAGATACATACACTAGTTGGTATGCACTCACAAAGGTGGCTATGGGGAAAAGTCATGCCACTAGTTGGGCTTCCCACTCAACCATATTAAATTTATACCTCCTGATAACTTTAATAAGGTTCCACAAAGAAAAATGTCATGAACAAAAATAAATGTACCACAGGCATGCAAGTTGCATTATGCAAGGTGGAAAAAGGTGCAAAAAAATGTAAAATGTAAAAATGTAAAGTGTAAAAATGTAAAGATGTTAAGTGTAAAATGTTTGAAGGAGTCTTGTTCAATTCATGCAAGGTTAGTCACTTAGGGAAAATTGTGTATAATGTCTCCAAGAGAGGAATAATCAAAGAAAAGTATATTCACAACTTAGGGGATGCAATGCATCACATCAAGCCACCAAGAGGAATGTAATATGCTAAGATAGATCACACTTATGAAGGAAATCACAACCAATGTCATCCACAAAGTGACAAAAACATCATATGAATGACAAGGTTACACTAGGAACCAAAAATGCAAATGAATTAATGGTAATGTATGCCCCCCCACTTTAAAAGAATTGCTACACATCGTTTTGTGAGAAATTACTTTAAAGTGGCGAAGGGAAGAAAATTCAAAAGGAAAATAAGACATGAGATCCAACCTAGAAAGCCCTATGCCAAGTCATATGTTTCAAAGTTAGGCTGCGTCATGTTAAGAAAAAGGAAAAACAAAGAAAAGGGAATTCTCCCCCAGAAAAGAAAGCGTGCACCAAACACATAAGGGCTCTATGGATTTGGGGTCAATATGTTCATTATTGCAATTTTTTTATGAAAGAGCTCAAAACTTTCATCATTCCCCAAAGCACATAGAATTGGAAGAATGATACAAAAAGAGTGAAAAGAAAAGAGAAAGAAAAAGTCCTTTTTGTGTCAACATGGAAGAGACATTGTGGTCTCAACACTTTGCATCATCCCAAAAAGGAAAACACATGCAAAACGAAAGAAAAAAAAGGTGAAAGAAAATGAAAAATCTTTTGGGTCAACATGAAGGAGACATTATGGTCTCAATGCTTTGCACCATCTCTAAAAGGAAAACACAAGAAAAGACAAAGTAAAAAGCAAAAGGACTGATTAGGTCAACATGGAAGAGACTAGGGCATCTCTATGCTTTGTGTCATCCCCAAAAGGAAAAAACAAAACAAAAAGAGAAGAAGACAAGGACCTTTTGGGTCAACATGGAAGAGACATAGGGCATCTCTCCATTTTGCATCATCCCCAAAAGGGGAAACAAAAAGCAAAAGGAGAAAAAGACAATGCACGACGAATAGAAAAAGTGTACAAAGAGAGGGAACATCAAATACATGATATGGGGGAAAATGATATGCACATGAAAGGAAAATGAAAAGGAAAAAGTAATGCAAGTGAAAGTCAACCATTAACTAAGTTATTGGTTTCTCAATCTTAAATAGTTAAGCAAAAAAGCAATAACATAGTTAAGACATAAAGGAAAATGCATTACAAGGACAAGGATAATAACTTCTTGCCCCCCACAAAGTATAAATGCAAGAATGAGCCGAGATAAGTGATGGGAAAGGATCATGCAATAGTGAGAATAAATAATTCTACAACTATCACATGATGAATGGCTTTGATTATTTTAATGTATGAAGGGGAAAAAATTGATATCAATGAAGTGATACTTATCGAGTATATCCTTCAATGTCCAAAATTCTTCGGTTAGATGTCCAAGAATATGATGATATTTGAAAAATGGTATGTTAGAGTCTTTTGGATAAATAACCAACCTATTCACAGGTGTTAAAAGTATAAGACCTTTGTTTAAAAGTAGTTGAATTCTCCTTTCACATTCAGGTGGAGGATGTGTATGAAACTTGAGCTTCTTTAATTTGTATGGTCATTTTTGTTTGCTAAATTCTCCTTGTTCATGAATAGAAGGAGGAAGGGGACCCATGGCGATCCTAACATCCTTGTCATTAGAAGGAGAGAATGGTTTTTCACATGGAAGTAGAATGTTTAAGTTAGGAGGAGCATCCAAGATCATTGTACTAGCATCCCAAAGTCTCCTAGGTTGAAAAGGATATCTATCAAGATGAGAAGGATCTTGGTATCCTGATCCTGTTGTGTGTGCATCGGTTGACTATTGTTCAAGAAGTTTATGAATGTTGAATGTTCATGGTTTGTGTCACAAACTTGTTTACTTAAGATAGTGAAGCCTTTACCATATGTTTCTTCAAGGTTTATAGGAGTGTTTGTAACTTTGTGATCATAAAAGGGTTGTGAGTGTGTTTGTTTAGAGGAACTAGGTCCACTTAATGGAGGAACCTTAGGTCCTTGATTGATTTCAAGATTTAAATATGCAAAGTGATCAGGAGGTGCAACAGTAGGTAAATCTTGTGACTTCATGGATGCATGAAAGGCTGCATTGGCTTCTAGGTTGTCAAGGTAGGCATTGTAGAACTTATTCATGTTAGCATCATCTTCTGCAATGATGTCTACATCATGAGGAGGAAAATCATGAGGAGTTGAAGGAGCATGTGTGAGTTCAAATTCATTAGGGTCACAACCAAAGCAACAATTGGAAATTTCTACCAATGATTTTAATGAATTTTGAAACTTATTGAAAGAAAATGCCATGATGCAAATAAACTAAGGTGCAATAAATGATTAAAAATAAAGAATCTAGAAATGAAAAAAAATTGCAAGAACATGAAACTCTAATGCAAAAAAATGGCAAAAAGATATCAGAAATTCTATATAGAAAGTGCAGAGGGACTGATTCACCCAAGGTGGCAAATGAGTCCCAGTATGATTATTTTTTGTGGTTTTTAGAAATTTGAAGATGAATTTAATGCTCTACAGAATGTTAATGCAAATGTAACCTAGGATGCAATATGCAAATGAAATTATAAATGAAAAGTTTTCAAAATGCAGGTTCACCAAAATGAACCATTGATTTTTGGCTCTCTAGGACTTCTCAAACTCTTCTAGGGTTTTTCACCTAAAAGGAGAGAGGTAGGGCCAAAAATGCAAACTAGTCCATTCAAATTATGTTATGTGTGATATTTTCCAAGCAAAGTGAAGTAAAATAAATGCAATTGAATGGTTTAAATGGATGAAAATGAATGCAAAAGTGATATTTAAGCTATGTTTGAAAACACACTATGATATGCAAATAGTGAACTAAATGGAGAAATGATGCAAAACAGAAAGAAATAGATAGAAATAGAGTGCACCTGGGCAATATCTAATGAATCTGGAATGTTGTGAATGCTGATTGAAATCATTGAATTTTCATAGTGGGACTCATTTGCCTAGGGTGGTGAATTAGTCCTACTTGTGAAAAAGTGTCAAAAACTAGTTTTTGACTGTCAGGATCTGGAATCTGACAAAATTCATATTTTCAGTCCTAAGGTGGGACTCATTCACCACTGGTGGTGAATTGGTCCTCTTCCAAATTTCTAAAATATCTGGAGATAACTCTGCAACACCAGATCTGGTACTCTCAAATTGTTGGGTTGCTGAAGTTAATTCTATAGGAAATGGATAGAAAACCTTCTCCAACCTTGAAATATGAATGAGTTGACTTGTTTACCAATCTTTAACACCAAAAATCTTGTTAAATTTGCATACCACGATATGCAAACACACATGTAAATGGGGAAAAATGGTTGAGGGTTAGCAAATAGGGGTTTATCTTGGTCAAACCCCACTTTTGGCGAATTGGTCCTCTCCAAAATTTCTAAAATATCTAGAGACAACTCTACAACACCAAATCTAGAACTCTCAGATTGTTGGGTTGTTGAAGTCAAATCTATAGGAAATGGACAAAAAGCCTTCTCCAAGCTTGAAATATGAATGAGTTGACTTGAAGCACCTAGTTGACTTGTTTACAAATCTTTAACACCAAAAAGCTTGTTAAATCTACATACCTCAATTTGCAAACACATATGCAAAAGGGGAAAAATGGTTGAGGGTTAGCAAATAGGGGTTTTCCTTGGTCAAACCCCACTTTTGGTAATCAAACCCTTAATGAAACAATTAAAGGAAAGTGAATGATAAATCGATAACATGTAATAGTTATCAACTTACCAAACCCTTGATAATGCAAGTTTGAAGTAATGTCAATGGATGCTCCAAAGTGCTTGAATATTGCTTGAATTGATGTTGTAGAATACTTGAATACTCGAAATGTGAGATGGAATACTTGATTGAATGAGGAGATGCAAAATGAGGTGAAAATCACATATTTATACACCTCTATTAATACCTCATCACAAGCCGACATCAAGTGTTTTTGAAAAAAAACCCAAAAGGAAATTTTAAAAATTTTGAACTTGGAGCCAAGGGGGACTCATTCGCCACCCATGGCGAATGGGTCTCACCTAGGACCTGAAAATATGTGTTAGGAAATATGTTGTATTTAATGTTGTTTGTCAGGATAATATTCAAAAAGACACTTAATTAAGACATATGAGGGCATAAATGGGTCAAAAAAGGCATGAGAAAGGGATAAATAGGGAAGATGTGCCTAGAAAAGCATGAAATCTTGTTACAAGAGTTTACAACACTTCAAAATAGGGCTTCATAATGAATAAAAAGGTGATTTTTAGGTGAATTATAATAAATAGAGTCTAGAAGAATGTAGAAACTTACAATAGTTCACAACACCTTCACAATACATTGTTAATTAAATTTCAGTACCTAAATATGTATGTTCAAGCCATGTCACAACATAAAACCAGAGCAAAATATATCAAATACCATGAAACAAGACCTAAAAGGCCATGAAAATGACAAGGGGCCATTTTTCTATGGTACAACTTCCATATTCAACATCATTTCTCCACACCCTATTATCCAGAAGGTAATGGTCAAGTTGAGGCATCTAACAAGATAATCATCAAGATTCTTAAGAAGATTGTTAATGACTTTGGTCATGACTGGAATCTCCAACTTAATCCTATTCTATGGGCTTCCTGCACCAGCATCTACACACCTACTAGCACCACCCCATTTTCTTTGGTCTTTGGATTTGAAACTATCCTACCCATTGAGGTTGAAATCCCCTCCTTAAGGGTCTCCATGAAGGGATTGATTTATGATGAAGAATACCAACAATCTCGATTGCATGAGCTAGAATTGTTGGAAGAACATAGATAAAATTCCTTGACTCACTTACAGGCATATAAGAATTACCTTTGCCAAAGTTACAACAAAAGAGTTATGGTCTAAAATTTTGGCATTGGAAACTTGGTCTTGATGAAAAATCCAAAGAATCAAGCTAACTATGAGAAGCCCAACAAGTTTGAGCCTAATTGGCTAGGTCCTTATATCATCACTACCACACTCGGTTCTAGCGCTTACCAGTTAGCAATTCCAGATGGGGAAAAATTGATAGTACCTATCAATATTTTGCATCTACTCAAGTTCTACACATAGCATCAAAGAGCTTGGCTAAAATTTACAAAAATACAAAAAAAACATCACCCTGATGAAAACCTGGCAAATAGGCATCTTGGCGACACCAAAAAATCATAAAATATCAAAAATAGTAAAAAAAATAATCTGTCCAATAGTGAAAAACGCTTCGGTGGCATTTTGGATAAGTACCATGGTGAAAACCTAGAAAACAAGTGCCATGTGTAGACAATATTTTCTTTCCATCTACTATCACTCCATCTACCTTTGTCCATAATAAATGCCCGATCTTCTGATAACCTCATGACATTCTTCATAAATTCCTGCTATTTCTTTCCATGGTTGACAACGGTTGACATCATGTCTCACATATCCTCCACCTTTCATCCCGAGCATGTCCTTTTCCATCTCATTCAACTTGGCTAGTCCTAGACCTGATTGGGGGAAACACCCTTATCACTTGATAGTAGTAGGTCTCACACATGGTCTCGAAAAATGATAAAATTTCCTAAAAAATCCATAAAAATTGTAAAATGTCCTAAAAAAAATTCCATAAAAATCATAAAATTTCTTGAAAAAATTCATAAAAATCATAAAATTCCATAGAAAAAATACAAAAAAAAAAACCTTCAAAAAACATAAAAACATCCAAATAATTTGCAAAAATCACAAAAACAAAGTCACAATCAGTCAAAGTCAAATCATAGTTAGGGCAATCAAACTATGAGGTCTTTGTCCACTTGCTACATAGGCAACGTCATCATTTGATGTACCTTCGGGACCTCCTAAGTCAGTCTTTGTAGTCTTTAATATCAGTTGGTCATTTAAGTCCAATAAATGGGTTATTTTATCTTTTTCAAGTCAGTCGCATCAGTCAATAAAATGTGTCTTCTTTAATAATGGCGTTAGTCAAACTACGAGGTCTCTACACAGTAGCTACATAGGAAAGGCCATCATTGATGAGCCCCCAAGGCCCCCTAGGTCTATTCCCTTAGGGTTTGTCAGGTCAAATCAAAACATGTTAGTTCTTCTTCAATATATTAGTCTCATTCTTTTTGAACTATGAGGTCTCTGAGTGTACAACGTAGGCAAGGCCATCTATCGATGAGCCCCGAGGCCACCTAGGCCAATCCTTTAGGGTTCGTCATGTCAGTTAAATAAGTCAGACATAGTCAAACTTAGAAATAAGACACTCATTGAAACATCAATATTCAAATCGTGAACCAATAGACAACATATTCCAATCAGTCATCAAGTCAAACATTAGCCAAATTGCTAGAAACAATGTTGACCTAGTCACTTTATGGTCCCCTATAGGATGTGTCCTTTCTTGGAATTGGGCCCCATCAAAATGTCATTTCCCCGAGGCCCCCTAGGTTCAGTCCCTTAGGGTCTATTGATTCAATCGTCCTTTTCTCACGAATTTCCTAAATCAGGCAACTCTTAAACAAACTTTTGCAATCATTTAATTGGCATGTCAACAGTGGCATGTGGTCAATTCGATCATCTAGTCAACCTTGGTCAAACTATCATAACAAGTCAACATGTCAACTTTTGGTTATTATTTGGATACGTCTTTCTGAAGAACAACCCATGTCATTTATTTATGCTTTAGGATATGTCTTTCCTAAGCATCGACACTATCATCTGGCATTTTGAGGGATTCTCTTGAGATTTGAGGATCAATCCTTCCGACATCGACATCATTCTGGATGTGTCCTTCCTAAATTTGATATTACCTAACATTCGACACACATTAGCCTAGTCAACATAAACCTAGGCTTCATTAAACTTGGCATCTCGGCATCAATACACTTGACATTTGAACATATTTGGAAAACACTTTGGCAAACACTATCTTTAATCTCCTCACACTTGTCATTTGATTTTTTATTATGCTACTAGTTCCTCGAGGATGTCTTGCACAAGATTTAGAGGAGCAATGACATATCATGATGATTGTCTTATCTTTCCAAATTTTCATTCTACTAGTTCCTCGAGGATGTCTTGTATAGGATTTAGAGGAGCAATGACATTTCATGGCTTTTATTTCTTATTTGTGGTTGGTTGTGACAAAAATACTGGGGCAACTGCATTCCTTGTATAAGTCATAATTATCCTTGTCTATGACTGCTTGTTCTATGTGATGGTGCAACCTTGCACACCATTGATTTATGTCATATCATGGTGTGTTGACCATTACAATAATATTCCCAATGATGATTAAAGAAACACATATTAGTACCTTGGAATTATATTGAAGGATTCTTTCTCTGCACTAACATCCATCTCCTTCTGTCTGGTAATATCTCTACTTTAGTCCCCTAATGATATCTTGTGACATACAAAAATATAATTTCATACATGCTTATATATAGCATAAAGCATCATATATCACATAATCCATGCATACATGATCATACATCAATGCATTCATAATTATAAGCATGGAATCCATTAGTGTAAAAAATATTATGCATATATAAAAAATTATCATCATCATCATAAAGTAACCATCATACATAAAGTAGCATCATCATTGGTACTAAGGAATCTCATCATAAATGCATACATCACATAAAATATAATGCATCATCATAGGAATCATAACATAGATCACATCATATGAACATAATAAAATCATAATGCATCATAACACAATAGATACTATGGAGTTCGCACCAAAATTGTATCATATATATAATAATCTCAAAATAATGTCACAAGATAGAGTCTCAAGGAATCCCAAAAATAGAGCTCACAAGCTTGATGGTCAATATATAAAGTGTCTCAACATAATAACAATATCATATGCCCTAGCTGATACTCTCCTCATCCCCTCAAGGTGAGTGACGGGGTGACTAATGCTCTCTCTCAAGGACTAAAGCTATATGCTTAGACCCGACAGGCTGGCTCTATGATGACCCAGGTATTGTGGCAGATGGTAGAGTGTGATGTGACATGTGCCCTGATGATGATGCATGGATATGACTGAATCTATGCCCTAATGAGTTCCTATAGCTATGTGATGACCTATGTTATAATGACTATCTAGATGAGGTAGATGGGATGACACTGCTCTGGCTCCTGCTATTGTGACTTGAGCCATTGTTGGTCTCACTTTGAGACTAAGTGAAACTCAGCTCTCATCACTCTATTGGTATGAATCTCTAATTCAATATCCTATAGTACGCTCAACTATCACTCACCCTCTCCAGCTCTCTCGCCACCTCTCCCATAGGCCCAACACATAACTCTGCAAACTATGAGCACCACTGTTGCGCCCCCTGCTACTTCACCATTGCCTGACCACATCCTCCTCCTTGGCCACCTCCACCTCTACCTCCATCTATGGCTACTCTCCCTCTACCCTAACCTCCCTCTCCTCCTCTCCCTCACCTACCTCTTGGATAGGTGATAGTTGCACTCATGTGACTCACTATCACACTCTCCTTTCCTACTTCTGACCTCTCCCCTCCCCATCTGTCTCCCCCATCTCCTCCATCATTCCCACTATCACCTCTACCTCCATCCCTCCCTCTCCCCCTACCACCATCTCTAACTCCTTGGCCTACTCAGTGCACCCATGGTAACACTGCTCGTCAATCCTCTAGTGTCGAATGATCCAAGTCTATCAAAGGAAGTGGCCTATGAGTTTTTCACCATGCATAAAACTTCAAGGTGGTCCCTACATCTGTTGGTCCCCTGCTCCATCCCCACTACTATGATACCAAACCATCAATTTTTTGCTCAACCACTATAACTGATATCGGTGGTCCCCAAACTAACTCCTGAGATGATCGTGCATACTCTATAGTTCCTACAGATACATATTTCTACTCACCAAACTATCTCAATACCTGCTAGGGTAGGTACATCTCCATGATGAGTTGTGACTGCACTATCCACCTAATAAGGTACCTAAACTGTTGAAAAAATGATATATGGTCATCCTCTCTCAACCATTATCTGTAGTCCCTATACAGCCTCCATAACAAGTCAACCAAGGTATCAATGGAATGGCACCAATATCCTATATCCCCCACTTGATTTTATGTCACCGACCTTGTATATAGGTACACATAGGGCATCTGCTTGCCTAACTTCCTCTGTACCAACAACCAAAATATTGAAATATGCTCCCATGCCCATATCATAAGGTGTGTGGTCCCACAACTTATACTAGTAGACTCCCTATACTTGACATCATGAAGTTGATGATACAACATCCCTAGCAAGCACGACCCCTAAGAAAATATTGTTCTGTCACGCATCATCCAGATAAGTAAATCCCCCTATCCTATTAGAAAACCATGACCTCAATGATCTGGTATCAGTACCCTGGCTATCAGGGTACACAACATACACTCCCATTAGCCATAATGGTCAACCAAGAACTAGCTAGCTAATCTCATACCCATGAATGCCCAACTACACTATATCCTCATGCTCATAGTACTCTATGATGGCCTACAATCCTCATCAAGGATCATATACTACCCACTCTCCTTTGATCAAAATCCATAGGATCCTATAGACATCCTCAAGCATCACTATGGCCTCTCCTTTTGGTAACTAAAATGAACATGTCTCAGAGTACCATCTCTCTTCCAACGCTATCAAGAGACCCCTGTTTGCGCAGATAATGGGAATATAGGTCATATGAAACAATCCTAGGCACATCAATCGCCTATACTCACCTACCCTCAACTAATCCATGAAGACATATGTAGCTGGGTAAAACTCTCGTGTATATATTGGTGGTAATCATTTTTATACACAAACAAAGGTTAGCACATCATTGAATATCATCCCTATCATCTAACTAATCAAAAGTGCACAAGTAAAATGAGCCTAAACTTAGTGAAATCTAGCCATAGTCATTTGTGTCATTCTTCCCTTCATTTGTATCACTTTATTGCAATTGTGTTGTTCCCCCCATCAGTTGCACCACTTTTTGGCATATGTGTTGAATTAGCCTTCTTTTCTATCACAATCTCGTGATTACATTGCATGACCCAACACTTGCATTGCATTTTGGCACTTGCATTGCACTAGTATGCGATTGCATCATTTTAACTTGAACCTACCCTACCCCTTGCACTTTCATTGTGATGCATCAAATGCATGCAATAGGAACATGTTTGTGTGCTACACACATGCAGATGTGTCAAATGACAGAACAACACATCTGAAACCCTAACTTTGAGTCCCTAAAAAGCATGTAAAATGATAAATTTACCAAGTGGGTATAGGGTACATACCACTACTCTTGAGCCCTCTAGCCGTCAGTATGTCCATACTTGGTATCTGTGATGATTGGCCTTCGAAATCAGCATCTTCATGCAATTTCCTCTCACTTTTAGCTCTAAATTTCCTAAGGGCAATAGTGAAAATGAATTTACTTTTTACCCTCCTCAAGCTTATTTATAGGGTGAAAATTAGGGTTTCCCATAGGGTATATAACTGGATGCACTTTTTGGCATGTTCAAATTCCTTTTTGATTTCTTTAAACTTGATGAAAGTTGAAACTAACTGCACCATTGTTTTTTTGGTGATCAAATTGACTTATCGGGGCACTTTCCAAATTTTTCTGGCACTTGGCCAAAATTTGCAAATTTTCCTGAGGGGGCATAAATACCCCGTACCTTCACTAGGGTATATCCTGAACTAAATTTTATTTGTCACAATGTGATAAATTTCCTTATGACAAAGATGGGAAAAAAGTAGACACCTAAAATTGACCTAGGCCTGCAAACTTTATTTTTCTCCATGTTTCTTCTCAACATAATTAAAATATTTAAATTATGTCCTATAGTCCAAATTCAACTATTAATTAAATAATTATTAATTATTAATTAATACATATCTTTTATTCCTCCTAACTATTTAAATAAATAAATTACATTTATTTTATTTAAATATGTCACTAATTTCTTTTGTCTCTCTATAATTAAATAAATTCCTAAATTTATTTAATTATTATTTGTCTACTATTTCCTCCTGATTATTTAAATAAATAAACTTTATTTATTTATATAAATACCTCATTAATTCTTTATGTCTTCTTATAATTAAATAAATCCCTATGATTTATTTAATTATTTCCCACCTTGTCCATTTTCTCTATAATTAAATAATATTATTAATTATTTAATTATCTTATTGATTTTTCTTCTAATTTTAAATAAAGTTTTTTATTTAAATTCCCCACTTTCTATTTTCCCACCAAGTAAATAATTTTAAATAATTAATTACTCTCACATGACCCCACCATTTTTGAATTAATATTTAATTCAAGAGGTCAACATCACCTCTTGAATCAAATAATTTTAAATTCTTATTTGATTCTCTAGTAGATTCTTTTTTCATGCCCAATATCTTCTTGTCACATGCATTCTTGACCTTTGATTTGATTTTCCTAAAATCAAATCTCAACCCTTCATTTCAAACTTTTCCCTAACCCTAATTGCTAGTTTTCACATGCAATTTCAGCCTTCGATCTAAGGGCATTGTCAAACTTTCAAACCTAGCCATTTATCCAAAATTGAATTTTCTATAAAAAGGTAATGTCAACCTCATTTTGTCACTTCATGCTTGTATACTTCATGTTTGCAAATGTTTCATGCTTGCAATTTCTGAGTACGCTTGCAATTTTGAGTCAAATCCTTCAATATTTGCTTGAGTCTTTGTCATAAGTCTTTGTTGTTCCTTAAAATCTGAGGGAAAATATCATTTTACAACAAATAGAGAAGGGAAATGAAGGTTGTTTGGTGAAATTGTTCATTTCATTTATTCTATTTTCCTCATTTATGCTTCATTATTTATCTAGGGTTTGTTTTATGCATTTTATTTCATGCTAACCTAGATTTTTACCTAGGTTACTATACCATAGAAAAAAGGCAACTTCCTTGATTTGGGAATAATTCATGATAAATTGGACTTAATGAGGCCTTGATTTAGTGTTGCGAGGTGTTTTCACATCCACACTAGGTCTTGAAACCTTGTAAATGCATTTAACGATGTCTTGTAAAGGTATTGTAAACTGTTGTAAAATATTTTCATGCCCCTGTAGACCTAATGAACCCATTTCCCCTTAATTCAACAATGTAAAATATATTTAATTGTATTTTCACATCAATCTAGAAGGCTTGTATGATAAAATTAGTTCTAATCTAGTATTGTAATGTTTCTTACACATTCACATTGGTTCTTGTACCTTTCTAGGCTATGTGGACCTCATGTTAGTGTTGTAAAGTGTATTTAATCATACTTTCACATTGAATTTTGTGTCCCAATCCCTAACTAGCCTTCACATCATTATTAATTGGACCCTATTACCCCATATTGTGCATCTCGAGGCTTAAATTGATCAAATAACTGACTAAGTCATCATATAAACCTAATTTCCTCATTCCCTAACAACTCAGCTAGAAAATGGGCCCCACTGGGACTAATTCACCACCTGTGGTGAATGAGTCCATGCTAGGTGGGACTAATTCACCCAAGGTGGAAAATGAGTCCCATTTGGGCCATTTTTTACTTTTGAACAGTAAATTTTAGAATTTAAGTTTTATTTTTCTTCATGTATGCCTTGGGGATCCAATTTACAAGAAAATTAGGAGAATTTCCTATAAAATCAACCTTCTAAACCCTAATTGATAATCTCTTAACTCATTCACACATCTCTTAACATTCATTCATCACCTATTTTCTCTATCAAGTCAAGCAAGTTAGGGTTTCATCATTGCAAATCATCAAGATAACTTCCTAAGAAATTCAAGGGAAGATTCTTCATGTTTTGTTGTTGAAATTCAAGATAAACCATCATGGCAAGGTATTCACTTCATTCTTGCATGATTTATTACATTCTTTCTCCATTTTGGTTTAATTACCTAAAAGCGGTTTGACCAAGGCAAACCCCCATTCCCTTACATCCAACATTTCTCTTTCTTGTCTTGTGTATTTGTAGATTTAGACATATTGGAGGTTTGTAAATCACTGAATATTGTTTTACAAAGTTGTTCAAGTCATATCTTCATTGGATAAAGAAACATACCCACAAAAAGTCACTTTCAAGTTATAATTTGATAGTTTTAGAACTAGACACTTGAAGAAGTAGAAAGTGCAAACCAAAGGCTCCTATTTCCACCTTTGAATCTTCAAAAATTCAAAAGTGGACTCATTCACCATGGGTGGTGAAATGAGTCCAATTTCTAGGGCTGATTTTGGTTTTCTACATTTTTGGATACCCATTTGTCTGAAACGTGCTCCAGATTAGTTTCACAAAACTAGGACTAATTCACCTAGAATGGCGAATGAGTCCCACTAGGCCTAAAAATTAGGATCAACAACATTTCAGATGTCATTTCCAATCTCTAGCAAAATCTCAGGTGCACACTTTTAGTTTCACCCATTTCTGTTGCAATTTGCATTCATTTCTAGTTCATTTTTGCATTACATAATGTTTTTTCAAACAACATGAGTTTCAATAGTTTTCACTTAATAATCAATTAATTTCATTACTTTTCTACATCTAGATCACTAAATTTAAGCATAATTCCATCATACTTGCATTATTTTGAGTGAACCACCTAGATTTTTTGGTGTGGGATCTATCTCTTTCCTTTAGGTGAAAGACCCTAATTGAGCAAAGAGACATAGCATCCTAAATCACAAAAATCTACGGTTCATTTTGGTGAACCTACTTTTAGAATACTTTATTTTTTGATTTGGAGTCCATTATCATCCTAGAAATAACTTGCATGCATTAGATTTTGCATTGTTTTGCATTCTAGGGTTTCAAAAACTTGCATTAGTGAAAAGTTCATTTAGCTTACATTTTTGCATATAATTTCCTTAAAATTTACTAAAATTTTGTACCTACATCTTAGGTCTGCATCATACAACATGAAACACATCAATTTTTTTGAATATTCTGCAAAAACCCCTAACTAGGACTCATTCACCATTTTGGGCGAATTAGTCCCAATCAAGATTTTTAACAGTCTATTACAACATCAAAAATCTCATTTCTATGCTTCCTAAGCCTCCTAGTGTCATATAGTATAAGTCTGGAAAGTTTTAGGAACATTTTTTTTATGCATCTGGCTCATAAACATCATTTTAGACTAATCATTCTTCAAATCACTTCAATTGCAAACATCCTTACATTTGACAATGCTTACATTTATGAAATTTTGCATCACATGGCTAAAAGTACTTTTTACTTTTGCTTACATAATATTTCTATTCATAAAGCTTTGCATAAGTTTGATAAAAGTGCTTTTCATTCTTGCATATACATTGTTTACATTCTTAAGGTGTTGCATACATTGGATAAAAGTGTTTTGCATCCTTGCATGTACATTGTTTATATTGCTGAAACATTGCATGACATGGTTACAAGTGCGTTTCATTTTTGTTCAAACAATGTTAGTACCTTACATATTTAGAAACATTAAGAAAAAATTCCTATCCCCTCCCTATGAGAGTTTTTTTGTGAAAGAGAATACAAATTCGAACATTCCTAACAATCATACTTGTTCTTCTCATAATATCTCTCCTCTTGGTGATCAAGATATTTTAGTAGAAGAATCAACTAATGAGATTTTTGAGAATCCTAGTTGTTTCTCTCCTTTTACCTATCTTAGTGGTAAAAAAATTCACAACCAACATAACACAATCTTAGATGATCATGACACTACAATTTCTTCTTCTCCTAGTATTTCTAAATGTTGTGAAGATGATACTTTGATAATAGAAAACCTATTCCATGAAGGTTATGAGAATCTTGGATGTCCCCCTTCACCTCACAAAACCTTTCTTTGGAAATACAATTCAACCATTGATCATTCTCCTGGGTATGTGCAGGATCATGATGGGCCAAAAAGTGGCAATATTATGGGTATTTGTAGGGTATGTGGTTGACGACTTTTTTTTACCCAAAATTGATGAAACGAAAAGGGTTTTTAGAGAGATATTTCCACCAATATAAATTATGATTTAATTTGAATTTAATAAATAATTATTATTTATTTTCTATTAGAATTATGACTAAAGTCTTGATCGATAGGCTGATTGAAAAACATCTATAACTTTCAAATGATGTCACATTTTTTGAATCAAACATGTCACATTCTTTGCTTCACATACTATAGGATTAAAAAGAAAAAATAAATTTCATGAAGTTTTGACCAAGTTAAGGTGGTCGACATACAAGTTTTTATATTTTTAAAAGTTGTAATAAAAATTCATAATAAATTATTTACTTGGAAAAAAATTACAAAAATATGCATCACATCCAAACATGAGTCCTCTACTTATATATAAAATCTTATAAAAAATATTATCATTTTATTATGGTTAGGGTGGTCAGACATACACCTACTTCTTATTTTTTCCCTTAAATTTAAGTACTACGTTGAAATTTCAAATTTTCACCAAATACATTTTATTTATTTTTAAATAAACCTAGTATTTTAGAAACTACATTCAATTTTATATGGATTATATTCTTACATATTTTTGAAATAATATAGATAACTTATTCAAATTTTTACCTCAAGTTGCCTAACACTGATTTTTTTGTTTTTTTGCCATTTAAGGGCCTATTTTTTCCATGATGATCTTGCACATACCCTCCTACTTGTGATGAATTCCTTTTTGAAGAACCAACCTTAGAATGTCAAGAAAATTTAGTTTGTAGTTCTCCTCAAAACCCTCCTCCTAGGAATGATATCATGATGTAAGACAAGAACCACAATAATGATATAGAATATCACTTGCTAAGGGATGTTAACATTATTCAACCTCAACTCATCCATTACCCCCCTTCACATAAACCTCCAACTCAAAACAAACCCAAACTCATCCTCTACCCACCTTAGAATAATGTATCGCAACAGCTAAGTCATAATACCATTGCTCATACATATAACACTTGAAATAATCTCCAACCACCACAACCAACCCCAATAGCCTTACCTTTACCTAATCCTATCCCATCTAAACCTATCTTCCCAGGTCTTCCTAGCAGAAAGGAGTACAATCTTGTTGAATAATTAAATAATAATCTTGCTAAAATCTCATTATGGGACCTTATTCAAGCCTCCCCTCACTATCACAACATGATCCAAGCAACCTTGCAACAAGTTCTTGTCCCTTCTAATACACAACCAAATGATATATCACCCATGATTCAAGCCATAAATGCTGACATTGTTTTCCACCAAAGTGAGCTTTCGTCTTTGTAAGTGCAAAAACAAAATGAAGATTCCATGATCATCACTCAATACAAATGAAAAGGGATTAAGAGAACTCTTGTAGATAATGGTTCCACTCTTAATGTATGTGGAGTGAACCTTCTCAATTGACTAGGCATCGATAAATCCAAAATTTGACTTGATCCTTTATCCATCAGGGGATTTGAAAATGTAAGTAAACAATTGCTTGGTGTGATCACTTTACCTATTACAGTTGGATTTACCACATTGCAAACACCAATCCATGTTATGCCTAATGATCTTGCATATAACCTTCTCTTAGGTAGACTGTGGATTCATGTAATGAATGGTGTGCCTTCTACACTTCATCAAAAAATGAAATACATCTACAGCAACAAAGTGTACACACTTGAAGCTGACCATCATCCAAATATTTGTTTGAACATTGAGCAAAACAGAGAAAATCCCTAGAACACATTAACACCAACCACACAAGTTGAACCCGCACAACAAAAAGAAAAACATATTGAACAATTCATGATGTTATTAGAAGATGATTGGGGTTACTTGGATTTCAAACATGACTTCATGAGTGAGTAAAAAATCATCCACAAATATTCAAATAAGGAAAAAGACACAACAATAATGTCAACAGAAAATTCAGATGACCTTTCAAAAGCATCTGCCTCAACTAATTTATACAAAGAAGCCAATTACACAACAACCTTTGATGAACTTAATCATGAACAACCACTAACTTAAAAATCAATGAAGAAGCTTTATGGAAAAGGTTATGAACTCATGAAACAACTTGTATATAGTGGAAAAAGATGCGGTACTTGAGAACAAGGTATATGTAACCCTATAGATCCTAACACAACAAATGACTCATGGTATTGGTTATTTTCCTTTGATTGAGATAAAAAATCCATCCCTTAACATCAATACTATCAAAAAACATCCTTCTAAACCAACCTTAACAATAGTTCATCCTAAGCTGATCAACACTACTAGTCTTAATCTTTCTCCTAAACCAAAACACACAAAGAACTCTTCACTTAACATCAATTTCATCTCACATAGCACTAAAGATTTTCATTTGATAAATTTTCCCTCCTCTTGTAAGAGTGAGGAAAAAATATTGCACTCTAAAGAACCTTTCATAGGTATAACATCCTATCCTAAGCAAGACATATCTTTTCCACCAACAACAAAAACTACTTCTCCCATTGATCAAGAGGGTATCTTGTCGAGACTCCTCCAAGATCACTTGATATATCTCCCTCCATGAACTCAAAAGAAATGTTATTACAAGACTTCATTTTGTGCCTATCCTAGAGTTCATGGTCATTCCACCAATGAATGTAAGGCTTTGAGTAGTAAAATATGACATCTTAAGGAGTTTGGTGTGCTTCCCTCTATGGGGGCACCTAATTCCTCTAATTGATACTAATTTTCACTCTACCATTCATTTCATCAATCATTTAGGCTCACCCTTATCCTACACTAAGTGGGGGAAAGGGGTTCAGTAGCCTTGTCCTCGTATGTCACTTGATGCTACCTCTTTTTGCTAGTCATTAACCTTTTATGAACATATAATATCAAGCTTGGGATGTGGATGACATGCCTTAAATTGGCTCACATGTGACATACTATCTTTTTCATGACGTAGCTTCTTGAAAACATATGAATTGGCATAGGGCTTTCCAAGTAAGCTCTCATGTCCTCTTCTTCTACTTTAAAGCAATTTCTCATAGTAATGGTGTTCACAACCACTTTAAAGTGGGGTCATACATCACCACTCACATTTCATTGTGCGATATTCTTCTATTTCCCTCGCTTGGAAACATTAACTTGTACAAAGTTTCTTAGGATGATACATTGCACTTGTCCTCTCTTGAAAACAAGATGAGACCATTTTCACTTTTCCTCTCTTGGAAGCATTAGGCACAATGTTCCCTAAGATGAGACATTGCACAAATTAAGAAAAATCCCTTTGAACATTCCTTACACCATTTTGCATTAACAATGTCTATGAGTTTCAAGCATATGAAGTTTTGCTTACCTCATAGAGCTCGAAAATCATTTTCATTGTGCCACCTTATTAAAGTTATCAAGAATTATAACTTTGGTATGGTTGAGCAGGAAGCCCATTTTGAGGCACGACTTTCCCCATAGCCACCTATGTGTTTGTGAGTACATACCAACCAAGTGTATGTTTCTCACCTTTTGGGCCTTCTCACCCAATGGAAAACCATGAGTTTCATCACCACAGAGTGAGTATGCATTTTTATTTTTGGAAAAACAACCTAGATCTGATCCACACCAAGCTAGGTAAATAGTTGAAGCTTGATCCACCCTTTTCATTTTCACCTTTCTCTTCCTTTTAGTTCTTTCCATTGCATGATTATGTATCTTTATGGTTTGACTTAGGATCTTGGATCCTAGGGGCTTGAATATCTTGTTTATATTTTTCATTCTTTATCATCTGCATTTTTCCACTCAGATCTCTCTTGAATGTCTACTTTAGTGTGAGTTTGAAGCAAGTTCATCCTCTCACTAAAGTGGGGGCTAAATTTGTACCATAGAAAAAAAGAAACTTGCTTGATTTGGGAATAATTCATAATAAATTGGACTTTATAAGGCCTTCATTTAGTGTTGCAAGGTGTTTTACACATCCACACTAGGTTTTGGAACCTTTCAAATGCATTTAACGATGTCTTGAAAAGGTGTTGTAAACTGTTGTAAAATAATTTCACACCTCTCTAGACCTAATGAACCCATTTTCCCTTAATTCAACAATGTAAAATATATTTAATTGCATTTTCACATCAATCTAGAAGGCTTGTAAGATAATCTTAGTTCTAATCTAGTGTTATTATGTTCCTTACACATTCAAATTGGTTCTTGTACCTTTCTAGGCTATGTGGACCACATTTAAGTGTTGTAAAGTATATTTAATTATACTTTCAAATTGAATTATATGTCCCAAGCCCTAATTGACCTTCACATCATGATTAATAGGCCCGTATTACCCCATATTATGCATCCTGAGGCTTAAATTGATCAAATAACTGACTAAGTCATCATATAAACCTGATCTCCTAATTCCCTAACAACCCAACTGGAAAATGGGCCCCACTGGGACTAATTCACCACTTTTGGCGAATGAGTCCCTACAAGGTGGGGCTGATTCACCCAAGGTGGCAAATGATTCCCATTTGTGCCATTTTTTACTTTTGAGCGTGAAATTTTAGAATTTAAGTTTTATTTTTCTTCATGTTGGCCTTAGGGATCCAATTTATGAGAAAATTAGGAGAATTTCCTATAAAATCAACCTTCTAAGCCCTAATTCATAATCTCTTAACTCATTCACACGTCTCTTATCATTCATTCATCACATATCTTCTCTATCAAGTCAAGCAAGTTAGGGTTTCATCATTGCACAAATCATGAAGATAACTTCCTAAGACATTCAAGGGTAGATTCTTCATGTTTTGCTGCATAAATTCAAGATCAAACATCATGGCAAGGTATTGACTTCATTTTTGCATGATTTATTACATTTTTTCTCCATTTTGGTTTAATTACCTAAAAGGGGTTTGACCAAGGAAAACCACCACGCCCTAACATCAACCATTTCTCTTTCTTATCTTGTTTATTTGTAGATTTAGACATCTTTGAGGTTTATAAATCATTGAAGATTGTGTTTCAAAGTTTTTCAAGTCATCTCTTCATTGGATAAAGTAAAATACACAGAAAAAGTCACTTTCAGGTCCAAATTTGATAGTTTTATAACCAGACACCTAAAGAAGCAAAAAGTGTAGACCGAAGGCTCTTGTTTCCACCTTTGAATCTTCAAAAATTCAAAATTGGACTCATTCTCCATGGGTGGTGAATGAGTCCCACTACCATGCCTAATTTTGGTTTTCTACATTTTTGGATACCCATTTTTCTGAAATGGGCTCCAAAATAATTTCGCAGAACTAGGATTGATTCACCCAGAATGGTGAATGAGTCCCACTAGGCCTAAAAATAATGATCAACAACATTTTAGATGTAATTTCCAATCTCCACCAAAATATCAGGTGCACACTTTCAGTTTCACCCATTTCTATTGTAATTTGCATTCATTTCTAGTTCATTTTTGCATTACACAATGTATTTTCAATCTACATGCATTTCAATAGTTTTCACTTAATAATCAATTAATTTCATCACTTTGTTGCATCTAGATCATTTCATTTACACATAATTCAATCATACTTGCATTAGTTTGAGTGAACCACCTAGATTTTTTGTGTGGGATCTATCTCTTTCCTTTAGGTGAAAGACCCTAATTGAGCAAAGAGACATAACATCCTAAACCATAAAAATCTATGGTTCATTTACACCCTCTACCCTCAACCCTCAACCCTTAAACCCTAAACCCTAAACCCTAAACCATAAAACCTAAACCCTCTACCCTCTACCCTTAACCCTTAAACACTAAACCCTCTACCCTCTACACATAACCCTCTACCCTCTACCCTCAAACCTAAACCCTAAACCCTCTCTTTCTCTCTCTCTATTCTCTCTCTCTCCTCCCTCTATTTCTATCCTCTCTACCCTTAACCATGAAACCTCTACCCTCTACCATGTACTTTCAAAACACAATGTTGTTGATGGTGTGTCTTCAACTATAGATGTGATTTCTAATGTACTTGGAAAACCACATGTTGTTGACGGTGTGTCTTCAACTAGAGATGTGATTTGTGATGTACTTGTAAGACCATATGTTGTTGCCGGTGTGTCTTCAACTAGAGATGTGCATTCAAATTTACTTATGCTTGATGATGTGCCCCCAACTTTGAGATCCATTTGTGTCCTTCCACGAAATTTTTTCTTTTGTGCCCTTTGTTTGGCCAATTGGACATCTCTCTTTTGCACAAGAATTTTTTGCTGTATGGGTTGCAATTCCTTTTCTTCACGAGCTATATTTTTTATTCTCTTCTTGAATTTTTAACTGAACGTTCTTCCAATGTTAGAGCCTTTGGTCATTTCCTCAAGATGATGTTGAATGCTACATGTTCACAAACACATAGAACAAAAGTAAGTAATGCATTTTATGAAACATATTGATATCACTAATTACATTGCATTTTATGAACCACACCAAAGAATTTTATGAAAGAAGCCAATGAACTGTTTGGAATTATCAAACATGTCTATTCTAGAACATTTTTCATACATACATCTACCTCCATACTACAATAAAAGTACTTGTAATGAATCTTTTCAAACATATCCATACCATTGATTACATTGCATTTTATGAAACATATTGATAGTGTTGATTACATTGCATTGAATATCTTTAAAACTAAAAGCATTACTTTACATTGCATAGCTAATGTGACTTATCAAAAATTACATGTCTTATCTAACATTGTTGTCCCCAACCTAGGGTTTATAGCAAGCTTCAAAAAACCCATAACTTTTGATGCATCTGGTGAAAATATATGACACTTGGTACTAATTTTTTGTAGACCTATATGCATGTGCTGACAAAAGGAGGGTTGCTAAATCATCATTTTGTGTGATTTATTGAGGAAATTTTGTTTCTTTTTGCAACTATACTATGTAAAACCTAGTACTTTGAGGGATTTGTACAAAATTGCTTCATGTAAGCATTGATAAATGTTAAGAAGGGTTTGAGGGGAGTATTTGGAGTGTGGATAAGTGCTTAGGAGCAAAGAATTGTGTCAAACCCAGTGTATAAGTTGCTTCCACCTTTGGAAACTAGAGATTCTTATGCTTATTGTTGTCAAAACCACATTGTGATTGTCAACCAAGCCATGAAGAACATGAATTCAAAGAATGGTTTGTGATGCTATATCTTGGAATTATTCACTATTTCTTTGGAAATGAGGTAACTTAGAAATACAAAAAGCATTTTCAATTGAACAAAATTTTCCATTTTTTTTATTTCTTAGAAAGGTAAATGGTATGAATAAATGGAAACTTTCATTAAACCAACTCTATCAAGTCACTTGAATTTATCTAAGAACATGATGAAGGTGAATTTTTTATGGCACAAAAAAATTAATGGAAACTTGCATTAACATTGATGAAAGCTCCTAGGTTTTCCAAATTAGTTGAAAATAAAAGTTTTCCCACAACTAAAACTAATAATGAATTTTAATCTATTATGTCTTGTTTTACATTTTATATCTTCAAGCTCCTAAAAATTAAACTTTTACATGCAACATCCATCTAATTTAATGTTGAATTCTATGTGTAACAATGAAGATTAATAAAATCATCAAATGAATGGTCTAAAAATTGTCAAAACAAAACAAACAAACTCAAAATAAACATCTACCTAAAATGAAATAGAGCGAATTTCACTAGTCATGTTTGAAATGGACTACTATGAGCAATGCAAATAGAATTCATAAGAAAATTTTTGTTAACTTGATGTTGTTTATATAAGTTTAAACATGAATTAATTTAAATTATTTCATGTTTTTCAATTTTTTTCTTCACTCACAAAAAATAAACTTTTTTATGCAAATCCCATCTAATTTAATGTTGAATTCTATGTCCAATTGTTATGATTAATAAAAATCATTAAATAAATTTAGTTTATATTTTCAAAAACAAACAAATATAGTAAATATAAACATTTCAATATTACCAAAATGAATACATTACTTGAGATAATGTAAAATGATGTAGAAACTTCAAAATGTCTTCTTCTACATTGTCTAGAATACAAATTGGAGGTAAAAAGGTGATGGATCAAGCATAGATTGGTACAACAAGGAGTCAATTGCATAAAAAAGGCATTTCTGAGTTGGTTAAAGTGTTGAACCCGACAAATGTAGAAGCATGTGGGCCTGAATCACTGGGTCAACCCCTATT
Source organism: Sequoia sempervirens (assembly GCA_007258455.2). Lineage (NCBI taxonomy): Eukaryota > Viridiplantae > Streptophyta > Pinopsida > Cupressales > Cupressaceae > Sequoia > Sequoia sempervirens. The sequence goes on along the minus strand of VDFB02058242.1, from coordinate 221,031,846 downwards.
TTACTATTTCAAGGTAAAACACATTTGGTACTTGCCAAACTTCATGAGCGTCGAATGTGTTGCTTTGAAATGTTTTCACAATACTGAGGGGAAGGGAGTGAGAATTTACATAGAGGAAGAAGGGATAGGAGTGAGAGAGATTATTCTAGGTAGTGTGGTAGGGACTAAGATCTAAGAGCAATAGAGAGCTGAGAGGGATAGAGAGTTATCCAGTTAGGGTGGGGGGGAATACCTGGCAATAGGAGATGGATTAGGAGGAATGAGACCTCAGAGATACAAAAGGAATAAAGGGGGAGAGAGAGAGGGAGTGTGGGAGAGGGGGTTAGAGTAAAATATATTTGTCTAGGTATGGTGAGAGGTACGTGAGACTTGATAGAGTGTGTGAGAGAGGGTATTAGAGTGAGACAAATTAGTCTAGGTAGTGTGAGAGGGAGTGAGACCTAAGAGAGAGAGAGAAATACTTGAGAGGGAGAGAGTTATTCAGTTAGAGTGGGAGTAAGACTTGAGAGAGGGAGTGGGTGATAGAGGGATGGGAAACCTAAAACCTCAACCCTAAACCCTTAAAACCAAACCCTTCAACCCTTAACCCTCAACCCTTAAACCCTCTATCATTAAACTTTAAACCCTAAACACTAAACCCTAAACCATAAACCCTAAACCCTAAACTTTTAAACCCTAAAACCTTAAACCTTAAACCCTCTACCCTCTACCCTTAACCCTCTACCCTTTACCCTCAACCCTAAACCCTGAACCCCCCATCTCTCTCTCTCTCAACCCTACACCCTCTCCTTAAACCATAAACATAATCGCTAAACCCTAAACCCTAAACCCTAAACTCTAAACCATAAACCCTTAAACCCTAAACCTTTAAATCATCTACCCTCTACCCTTAAACCTCTACCCTCTACCCTCTACCCTAAAACCCTTAGCTCTCTCTCTTTGTCTCTCTTTACCCTCTACCTTCTACCCTCTACCATCTACCCTCAACTCTTAAACCCTAAAAGCCTTAAACCCTCAACCCCCCTCTCTCTCTCTACCATCCACCCTCAACCATTAAACCCTAAAACACCTAAACCCTCAACCCCCCCTTTCTCTCTCAACCCTACACCCTCTACCCTTATACCCTAAACCCTAAACCCTTAAACCCTAAACCATAAACCCTTAAACTCTCTACCCTCTACCCTTGACCCCCAACCCTCTACCCTCAACCCTCTACTCTCTACCCTCTACTCTTAACCCTTAAACCCTAAAACCATCAACTCTTAAACTATAAATTGTAAACCCTAAACCCTAAACCCTTAAACCCTCTACCCTCTACCCTCAATGCTAAAACCCTCAACCCTCTCTCTCTCTCTCTCTACCCTCTACCCTCTACCCTCTACCCTTAAACCCTAAAACCATTAAACCCTCAACCCCTCTCTCTCTACCCTCAACCCACTACCCTCTACCCTAGAACCTGACCCTCAACCCTTAAACCCTAAAACCCTTAAACACTCAACCCCCCATCTCTCTCTCTCTCAACCCTACACCCTCTACCCTTAACCCTTAAACCATAAACCCTTAAACCGTCTACCCTCTACCCTCTACCCTCTACCCTAGACCCTCTACCCTCAACCCTCAACCCTTAAACCATAAAACCATTCAACCCTCAACCCCCCATCTATTTCTCTCTCTCAACCCTACACCCTCTACCCTTAACTTGTAAATTGTAATCCCTAAACCTTTAACCCTAAACCCTCTACCCTTAACCCTTAAACCCTAATCCCTTAAACTATCTACCCTCTACCCTCTACCCTCTACCCTCTCTCTCTCTCTCTAAACTCTACCCTCAACCATCTACACTCAACTGTCAACCCTCAATCCTTAAACCCTAAAACCCTTAAACCCTCTACCCCCCTCTCTCTCTCTCAACCTTAAACCCTCTTCCCTTAAATGTTAAACCCTAATCCCTAAACCCTAAACCAAAAACCCTCTACCCTTAACCCTTAAACCTTAAACACTTAAACTATCTACCATCTACCCTTAACTCTTTACCCTCTACCCTCAACCCTAAAATTCTCAACCCTCTCTCTCTCTACCCTCTACCCTCAACCCTCAACTATCAACCCTTAAACCCTAAAACCCTCAAACCACCTTTATCTCTCTCAACCCTACACCCTCTACCCTTAAACCATAAACCATAAACCATAATCCCTAAACCCTAAACCATCTACCCTTAACCCTTAAACCCTAAACCATTAAATTTTCTACCCTAAACCCTTAACCCTCTACCCTTAAACCCTTAAACCCCCAACAGCCCCCTCTCCCTCTCTCTATCCCTCTACCCTAAACCCTCTAGCCTTAAACCCTAAAAACCTCAACTCCCCATCTCTCTCTACCATCTACCCTCAACCCTCAACATTTAAACTTTAAAACCTTTAAACCCTCAACCTCTCTCTCTCAACCCTACACCCTCTACCTTTAAACCATAAATCGTAAACCCTAAACCCTTAAACTATAAACCCTAAACCCTTAAACACTCTACCCTCTATCCTAAACCCTAAACACTCTACCACCTAAACTCAACCCTCAACCCTTAACCCTTAAACCCTAAACCCTCAAACTCTCAACCCTTAAACTATAAACCCTCTACCCTCTACCCTCAACCCCTCTCTCTCTCTATCTCAACCCTCTACCCTCAACCCTCAACCAACCCTAAAACCTTTAAACCTTCAACCCCCCCTCTCTTCTCTACCCTCTACCCTCAACCCTCAACCCTCAACCCTTAAACCCTAAAACCCTAAAACCCTCAACCCCCCTCTCTCTCTCAACCATACATCCTCTACCCTTAAACCATAGAATGTAATCCCTAAACCCTAAACCATAAACCATCTACCCTTAACCCTTAAACCATCTACCATTAACCCTTAAACCATCTGCCCTCTACCCTTAACCTTCTACCCTCTACCATCTACCCTCTACCCTCAACCCTCTACCCTCTACCCTCTACCCTCTACCCTCTACCCTCTACCCTCTACCCTCTACCCTCAACCCTTAAACCTAAAACACTTAAACCCTCAACCCCCCCTCTCACTCTCTCAACCCTACACCCTCTACCCTTAAATATTAAAACCATAATCCATGAACCCTAAAACCTAAACCCTTTAACCTCTAGCCTCAACCCTCAACCCTCAACCCTCAACCCTTAACCCTAAAACACTCAACCCTCTACCCTCTACCCTTAAACCCTAAACCCTTAAAACCTCTAACCTTAAACTGTAAACCCTAAACCCTATACCCTAAATCTAAAGCATGAAACCCTCAACCCCTAAACTATAAACTCTCAACCCTTAAACCTTAAAAAATCAACCCTAAACCCTAAAATCTCTACCCTAATACCTCAACCCTCAACCCTTAATCCCTCAACCCTTAAACCCTCAATGCTCAACCCTCAACCATCAACGCTAAACCCTAAACCCTAGACGTAAACCCTAAAACCTAAAACCTAAACCTAAATCCCTTTACCCTCTACCATTAACCCTTAAACCTAAAACCTTAAACCCTAAACCCTTAGCCTCTACCCTCTACCCATAACCCTATACCCTCTACCTAAACCCTAAACCATAAACCCTCTATCTCTCTCACTCCCTCTCTCTCTCTCTACTCTCTCCCTACTACCCCTTCTCCAACTCTATGGTCTCTCTCTCTCTCTCTCACTCTCTCTCTATTTTTCTCCCCTCTACCCTTAACCCTTAAACACTCTACCCTCTACCTTTTAACCCTCTACCCTCTACCTTCTACCCTAAACCTCTCTATCTCTCTCTACCCTAAACCATCAACCCTATAGGTCTGCAACCATATGCCCTCAATTACCAACCCTCTAACCTAAACATTGGATCATCAACCCTCATATATCTTTTTCCATCCCTCCTCTTCTCTCCTTATCTCTATCCCACTTCTCCATCCATCTCTCCCTCCCTTCATTCCTCCCTCCCTCTCTATCCTAATCCCTCAATCCTATTACTCTCAACCCTTAAACCCTTAAACACTCAACCATAAACCCTAAACCCTTGATCCTCAACCCTTAAACCCTCTACCCTCTACCCTCAACCCAATACCCTCAACCCTTAAACACTCAACACTGATTACTCAACCCTAAACCCTCAACCATTTTTCTCTCTCTCAATCCTTCACACTCCCTCTAAAGTCTCTCCCTCCCACCTAAGAGAGGGGGAGAGAGAGGGAGTGGGAGATAGAGGGATGGAGGAGAGATAGAGGGAGTGAGAAAGATAGAGGGAGAGATAGAGAGATTGTGAGAGAGAGAGAGGGAGTGGGAGAGAGATAGACAGAGTCAATGAGAGAGAGTGAGAGAGAGACCTAAGAGAGGGAGAGTGGATAGGAGGGAGATAATTGTGAGAAAGAGGGAGGGAGAGGGGGTGGGAGGGAGAGAGGGTGTGATGGAGATAGCTAAGAGAGAGTGAGAGAGAGAGAGATGAAGAGAGATAGAGGGAGTGAGAGAGAGGGAGTGGGAGAGAGAGAGAGAGAAGGAAGGTGTAGGAGGGAGAGAGGGTGGGAGGGAGATACCTAAGAAAGGGAGAGGGATACAAATTGGGAGAGAAGGGGTGGGAGGGAGATACCTGAGAGAGTAGGAGAGAGAGGGAGTGGGAGATAGAGGGATGGGGGAGATGCAACTTTAGTGAGAGACAGAGACTTGAGAGAGCAAGAGGGGGTGGGAAGGAGAGGGAGTGCTTGAGATAGAGGGATGGGAGAGAGAGGGAGGGGAGTGATAGAGAGAGATAGAGATAGAGAGGTGTGTGGGGACACCCAAGAGAGAGGTATATAGAGAGAGACAGGGAGGTAAAGGGGAGGGAGACACGAGAGAGAGGGAGAGAGATAAAGGAAGCGAGGAGAGAGAGATAGAGGGTGTGGGAGAGAGATAGAGGGATATAGAGAGAGAGACAGAGAGACCTAGAAAGGGTGAGAGTTGTAGGAGGGAGGAGATTTGAGAGAGAGAGGGGAGGGAGAGGAGGAGGAGAGACATGAGAGAGGGAGATAGATAGAAAGTGTGTGTGTGAGAGAGAGAGAGGGAGAGGTGGTGGGAGGGAGATAATTGAGAGAGAGGGAGAGGGAGAGGGAGAGGGAGAGAGATAGAGGGAGAGGGAGGGAGGGAGAGAGATAGAGGGAGTTACTATGAGTGGGAGAGGGGGTAGAATGGGGAGACGAAAAATAGAGAGAGGGAGGGGCAGGAGGAAGACACGGAGAGATAGGAGAGGGGTGGAGGGACAAACCCAAGAGAGAGGGAGAGAGATAGAGGGATCAAGAGAGAGGAGTGGAGAGGAGAGAAGGAGAGGGCTGGGAGGAGATTAATTTGAGAGAGAGAGAGGGGTAGGAGGGAGATAATTTGAGAGAGAGAGAGAGGAGGGGTGGGAGGGAGAGACCTAAGAGAGAGGGAGAAAGAGTGTGAGAGAGATAGAGGGAGTGAGAGAGAGGAAGTGGGAGAGAGAGAGGGAGTGTGTGTGTGTGAGATAGAGAGAGAGGGGGGAGGAAGATACCTGAGAGAGAGGGAGAGATATGGAGGGAGTGAGAGAGAGAGGGAGTGGAAAAGAGATAGAGGGAGTTCAAATTAGAGACCTAAGAGAGGGAGATGGAGTGAGAGAGACAAAAATACTAGAGGGGGAGAGAGAGAGAGAGAGGAAGAGTGAGAAAGGGGGTTGGAGCGAGATAGATTTATCTAGGTACGGTGGGAGGGAATGAGACCTGAGAGAGGGGATTGGAGTGAGAGAGTAGTCTAGGTAGCATGGGAGGGAGTGAGACCTGAGAGAGAATTCAAAGGGATGGAGAGTTATCTAGTTAGGGTAATGAGGCAGAGTGTATGAAAGGTAAACCTCAACTATCCATCTATGATCATAAACCATGCATTCTCAGCATTATTAGAGTGGTCAACCAAAGAGAGGGGAAAGTTACATTTTGTTCAAAGTAGATCATTTAGCGAGTGCCAAATTTGGTGCTCACCAAATGTGATGTGCCATTTGGTGAGCGCCAAATTTTGTGCTCATCAAATGACTTGCTTTGGTTGAGTGAATTGAAAGGATTTTCCAAATTTCATCATATTTTTGTCTATTCTCCTTGTCATGTTTGCACATCTTTCAATGCAAGTTTATAAAAAAACCATTGATGTAGTCATTTTCAAAGGGTTTTCAATGAAAACTATCCAACCATGTAGTGAGAACAACACAATGAAAATAACACCAAATAATCAAAGCAATGCAGAATCAATCTTTATTAATTTAGAGAATTCATATACATATTCACTAGCAACATGCCAGTTTATAGTTTTCGCTCACTAGCCTGATTTACATAGCATAAATAACACTACTCTGAACCTCTATCTGCTTATAAACTCCTTATCGTAGCTTCTAGGATCTACTAGATCTATCTATCACCAAAACGGCTTATAGCATCAATTTAATTAACAACCCGAACTTTGGAACGATGCATGTCGGCCACAGGAAGAGAAAATCATGACAAATAAAATGTAACATGTAGAAAATAACCATGTCGGCCACACCATTGGATATTTATAAATACAATTACATGGTGCAAGCCCAAAGAAAAGATTGGATGCAAGCCCAAGAACATCAGAAAATACAATGATAAGATCCACAATCACAAGAAATGATCCACAATGATCTACAATCACTAAGGAAGAACATGTAACATGTAGAACACAGGTTGGCTTACACCAAGGATTTACTTATGGTGAAGACATAAAATGAGGTGAAGACCCAAGGAGAGATCACTCACCCACCAAGGAACATAGAATGATGTGCAAAAGAGATCCATAAACAACAAAAATGATCCACAAGCCTGAAAACATGAAACTACAAAGCCAAAAAAGAAATAAAAAGAATAATTTAAATATTTTTGGGTGATCCAAGATTGCCAGGACCCAAGGATGATCCTGGATTAGAAAACCCTAGTGAGAAAAGATGTTCCAGGAGAGGAACTCGTGAACATCTAATAGGGCCCGAGATATAGATCCCATGCTCATTTATGATCCAAATGTCTTATTTTTCTGTACCTTTCTTCCTCCTAACCTCTTTTCTTTCCTCTATCAAATACTTCAATTTCTTCTCTTCACCTTCTTTTCCTTGCCTCATATCTGCACATGGTAGTAAGGGACATTTATCACCACTCACTTCCTTTGGCTCATCTGATCTTCCTCTTTTGCAGGACTCCATCTTATTAGCAACCAAAGTCTTCTATTGCATAAATCTACCCCTATAGCCTTCTAGTACCATCTCGCTCTCACATTTAGCCACAAAGTTCCTCTTCAAATCCCCTAAAGGTTCCTCTTCAAATCTGTGCCATCCTCTAGTACAATCTCTGCATCTTGCTTCTCAACACTGCAACTCTTTACAAGACTCAAGTTCCTCACTCCCTCCTTTTTATTCTTCAAGGAAGCCAAAGTAAACTTCTTCCCATCCTTCTCTATAGTAATCAAATTCCTTCTGCAATCATACATAGCTCCTCTATCAAACTACCAAATTCTACCCAATAGAACATGATAGGCACTCATAGATAGAACATCACACAAAAATTCATCTCTGAAGGGGCCCATATTAAAGTTCACCAAGCATTGCTCCTTCACCTCCACTACATGATCATCTTGTAACCAACTTATCCTATAAGGACAAGGATGTGGAAATCTCTTCAAACCAAGTTTCTTGACTATCTCCTTAGATACCAAGTTATCAATACTTCCACTATCCACAATAACCTTACACAGAGTCCGGAAAAGACTCTTCCTTTGTGAAGTCCCAATCTCTTCCCTACATTGCCTCATCAAGACTCGCCTAAGCATGAGAGATTCTCCCTACTCAGATTCTATCTCATCTAGTGCTCTAGTTACCGACTCTTCATGTGCCATGAAATTATTTTCACCAGTTCCTTTACTTGATCCCTTAGAACACTCAAAATTTTGATGTCCAATTTCTCCACACTTGAAACATTTACCCAAGAATTCCTTGCTTCCATTTCCTCTCCTTTGTGTCCGCTGATCTGGTTCTTTACTCTACTTAAATCTTGATTCTTTTTCACTTGTCTACTTCTCCTTATTGCTACTCATCTACTTCTCTTTCCCTCTAGGGTTATTTTGTTGTCTTCTCTTCACTTTATCTTCCACCTTAAGAGAATATTGGAAGGAATCCTCAACTATGGAAGTCCTCAATGTACTCATCTCATCCTGAATGTTAAATCAAAGGCCATTTATATACCTTGCCACTTTCTCCCTAGTCATCTCTCAGTTCCCAGGTCTGATTTTCATCTTGTAAAATTCCTCAGTATACTCTTTCACACTCATGTCCTTATGCTTTAGGTTTTGCAAATTTTTGAACAATTCCAACTCATAGTCTCCCAGAATGAAATAATTCTTCAGCCTTGCAACAATCTGCCTCCATCGAGTGATTCTTATTTCACCATTTTCCATTCTATCCTTTTGCAACTCTTTACACCATAAGGAAGCATTCCCTTTCAACTTAGTTTGTGCCAACCTAACCCTCAATGGGTCTCTAATATCCTCAAGCTCAAAATAGTCTTCCAACTCTCCTATCCAGTCTATCAACTCTTATGGATTCAATGCACCAGAGAAGTTAGAAACATCCACCCTGTGACTTCTAATTACTTGTAACACTACTCTCAACATTCTCTCTTCTCCCTCACCTATCAGTCCTTTAGCCTCTTCAACCTCAAGTTATTTTGTAGCCTCTTCATATTCGTCCTTCAGTTTAGGATTGCTCCTCAAACCACCCAAGATGTTCCATATCTCATTCTCCATCTCATTTCTAAAGTCCTCCATCATCTACTCTATTCTTCTAGGGTTCATCCTTCTCAGCGGGATCTCTTCCTTTACTCTAGTGCAACTGCCTCAACTTAGTAGTTTGACTACAAGGTTTCAATTTCCTCTCTCTCAGCAATCTATTGAACACACTTATAGCATGTGTCAAACCAACAATCTTTTCACTCAAGGAATTCTACAAGGACCTCAACCCACTCAAGGTTCACAACCTGCTCTGATACCATCTGATGTAGTCATGGTTGGAGGGTTTTCAATGAAAACTATCCAACCATGCAATGAGAACAACATAGTGGAAATAACACCAAATAATCAAAGCAATGCAGAATCAATCTTTATTAACTCAGAGAATACATATACATAATCACCAACATGCCAGTTTTATAGTTTCAGCTCATTGGCCTAATTTTCATAGCATAAATTCCACTACATCATACCTCTATCCACTTACAAAATCCTTATCACAGCTTCTAGGATCTACCTAGATCTGTCTATCACCAGAACAACTTATAACATTGATTTATATAACAACCAGAAATCTGGAACAATCTACGTCAGCCACGAGAAGAGAAAATAACCATGTTGGCCACACCATTGGAGATTTATAAATGTAATTACATAGTGCAGGACCAAAGGAAAGATCAGATGCAAGCCAAAGAACATCAAAAAATACAATGATAATATATGCAATCACAGGAAACGATCCACAACGATCCACAATCACCAAGGAAGAAAATGTAACTTGTAGAATATAGGTCAGCTTACACCAAGGATTTGCTTTCGTTCAATGGATAGAATGAGGTATGGACCCAAGGATAGATCACTCACCCACAAAGGAACATAGAATGATGCACAAAAGAGATCCAAAAACATGAAACTGCAAAGCTAGAAAGGAAATAACAAGAACAATTTAAATATTTTTGGGTGATGGAAGATTGCCATGACCCAAGGATGCTCCTACATCAACATGATAGTGTTAACCTCTCTCTTAGTTATCTAAATATATAATTATTTTCTCATTTTGATTCAGTTAAGGTTTTGATCCATAGCTTTGATTGTAAATGCCTCTATTTTTGGTCAAAAACCAATATGTGCTAGTTTTAGAATAGATTTTTACTCGTTCATCCAAACATGAAACAAATTACATTTTTTGAAACTAGACTCCATTCTACACATGTTGATAAAAAAAATTCAATTTTTTGATTAGTTTTCAGAACATTTAGGGGGGAGCACACTCAAATTTCAGCTTTTCAGGATGTGTCCACTTTCAAAATTCATAAAATATTATATATTCATTAAAAAAATTATCTGAAAGAATGAGGATAAACTACATGGCTTTAGCTAATTTCTCACTGTTCAAATTTTTGAAATTCTAAAAAAAAATTAATCAAAAAGGGGGAGCCCTTAGGCGCTATGCTGGTTTTTTTATAAAAATGGGACCTATTTTTCCTCCTCCCTTTTGAGACCCTTAATATTCATTATTTTTAAAAAGAATTAGTAGCTTAGAAACTAGACTCAGAGCACCTCAACTTTTGTTCTTACTGCATCTTGAAATTTTGAGCGTAACTATCTTCTTTGATGTTCTTGTCAGACTCATTACTTTCCTCTTTTCCATATTTTTTTCTTGGTACTAATCATAGCACATGTAACCCATTTCTTTTTAAGAGTGAATGGTTTTTCATAAACTCATAGCATTTCTTTCAAGGCTTCATCATTTTCAAAAAACTCCAATGATGCTTAACAAGTTGTATCAATCAATTCTAGATGTTTCAATGTGAGATTTGTTTTAGGGTTACACATGATGGTTTTGATGTTTAGCAAGGGTCATTTCGTTTATTGCATGATCATAGAAGAGCCATATCCAAAACCACTTTTTGTTTCTTGTGTATTAGGTTCTATAAGAACATGGATACCTTTTTCTTTCTTTCCACATCCTTTTCCACTATAACTAAATTGTTTCATGAATTCATAACCTTTCCCTTAAATTCTCTCCATCTCTGTCGGGTTTGGTGGTTGTTGATAGTCTATCTCATTGAATTTTTTCATATAGCTTGTGTCATCTTCTAGAGCAGATGAGGTAGATGCTTGTGAGTTTTCTTCTAAATTTTGTGTTGACATCACCACTGGTTGCTTTTGGTTTTTAGTTTCTTTTGTTGTGATTAAATGTATTTTTCCATAAAAGATGGTTTAAACTCCAAAGAAGCCCAATCATCTTCCAATAACTTTGACACCTTTCCCAATTCTTTTTTATCTTCATCCATAGGTTCTATGTTTGATGTTGAGATTAATGTGCTCAGAGGACTTGTCATTGGGTGGGTGCATGAAGTTGGGTACCAATTTTGTGGCCACTTTTGAAAAAAAGTTTTAAAAAAAGTGCTCGTGTTATTTCACATTAAAAACAAAGAAAAAAGTGAAAGTATTTTCCTTACCAACCCAAAGGCTTGGAGGGCATTTCCAACAAGGTTAGAGACGTGTTGTTGCAAATTCTACAATTTTTCACATAATCAAGTTTGTGCTCACCATCAAGATTGCATCTAGTTCAATATTGACAAAATTGAACACATGGGTAATGTTAGGTTCTCTCTTAGCTATCCAATGATGTAATTTTTTTCACTTTTTGACAATGTTAAGCCTTTCATCCATAATTTCTTTTGTTTGTATGTTTGTTTTTTGCCAAAAAACAATGTTTGGTGTTTTTTTTTTTATAAATTAACCATTCATCAATATTTCAAATAAATTACATTTTTAGAAATTAGAATCCATTCTACAAAATTTAAAAAAGAAAAGAAAAAAAATCAATTATTTTCCAAAATTTCTAGTGGGAGCACAGCCAAAATTTTTCTTTTTAGAAAGTTCCCACTTAGAAAATTAGTAAAAAATCAAATATTCATTAAAAAATTATCAAAAAAATTGTGCATCAACTAGATGCTATTAACTAACTTTTGATTGTAGCGATTTTAAAAATACTACAAAAAAGTTCACCGTACTCAGGTCGTACAAGAGTTGCTATGTTATGTTTTTCTAAAAAAAACAACACTAATTTGTGTACATCCCTCTTTTTAACCCCTTAATCCTAACCATTTTCAAAATAAATTAGTAGTTTAGAAAGTAGACTTGAAGCACTTTGATCCTTGCCTTTGTTCCATCTCAAAATTTTGAGTGTAACTATCCTTGATTTCACGTCCAAGGTAAGCATTTCCTGATTTCAGAAAAAAGTGGCCACTTAAGCCCCCTTTTTGGGAACCATCTTGGTGCACTTACCCCATTCCTTTTTCAACTTGTAAGAAACTTTCAAGCTTGAGGTCTATTTCAACTTGGTATACTTTATTATTATTGTTATACTTCATGATACGATGAAGAGTCGAAGGAACCACATACATCTCATGAATTTGAGGTCTTCCTAAAATAAGATTATATGAAAGATCATGAGGTATAAAATGAATAGGATTTTGTAAGGTAGCCTTTCCAACTATAAGCTCGGTAAAGTAATCACACCGAGCAATTGCATTCTTACATTGTCAAATCCCTAGATTGATAAGGAATGAAGTTCAATTTTTGATTTATCCACGCCAAGTCTATCTAGAAGATTCACATTGCACACATTAGAGCAGAACCATTATTGACAAGGGTTGTTTTCATTCCTATTCTATTAAATCTAGCTATTATCATGAAGGCATCATGTTTCTTTCTCAATTCCAAAGGAGGTAGCTCATGTTGATGAAAGGTAATGTCTACATTAACTGTATTCATTTCTTGTATTAGAGTAGCTACTAGTCATTCATTTTTGTACCAGGGGGAACTACTACTTGTTGTAAGGTGGTTTGAAGAATACTGTGATAATTAGGTGAATTCTAAATTAGGTCCCATAGGGATATCTTTTCAAGAGTATTCTTAAGTTTTTCAACAAGATCATACTCCTTCCCATTATGCTAGGGAAAATTAGGAGTACTAGGAAAGATGGGATTAGGCAAAGGTAAAGGTGTTGTAGTTGGTTGTTTTGATTGCAGATTGTTTCTAGTGTTATATGTATGAGCAATGGTATTATGATTGGATTGTTGTAAAACATTATTCTTATGTGGTTCAAGGGTGTAAATAGGTTTATTTTTAGCTTAGGGTTTATGTGAAGGTAGGTAAAGGATAAGTTGAGGTTGAATCACATTAATGTTTCTTGGTTTTGGTTTGTCATCACAAGCCTTAGTGGATCAACTTTGTGAGATGAAATCTTCAGGGGATTCATCTAGCATATCAAATTCATCACTACTAAAAGGTTTGAGGGTTAGGTTAACTTGGGAAAAGAGATTTGACATGGTCAAATAACTATGCTTTCTCCAAGTGGTTCATCAATTTATAAGTGTTTTTGGTTTTTTTTTTTATAGTGAATGCCAAATGTGATATAATCTAATTGAATTATGAACTGATGTTGAAAATGAAAAACACAATATTCTAATTCTATCCAAAATTGGAATGAATGAAAACTATGCTAAATCTAATGATTTGAATGTAATAGAAACTCTACTAACTAAAATAGAAAGTTATCAATAGAAAATAGAAAATTAGAAATAGAGTTTTGAATTTTGGAAAATATAGTTTAAAATATGCATTGGGACTAAATCACCCAGAGGGGCGTATGAGTCCTAGTGAGGGTTTTTTCACAATTTTCAAAAAAAATTAAGTGATTTTTATGCTTTTTAGTTTCTATGGTCTATAAACTAAATGCAAATGTAGATTTCAGATGGTTTTCAGTGATACAAGATGCAAAAATGTAACCTATATGCACTTTCACTAATGCAAGATTTAGAACCCTAGATGCAAATTAACAAGTGCAAACCCTAATGCAAAGTTAATACAAGCAAGATATAGGACTATGATGCACTCCAAATCAGAAATGATGTGTTCTAAATGTAGGTTCACCAAAATGAAACAATGGAAAATGGATTTGCTACTTATGGTTTAGGACATAGATAAAATACATCTCACAATAATTTCATTGAAGGGAAACCCTAGAGATCTCAATCTAAAGTATGCAAAGGAGAAAGAGATCTTGCAATAGGGTTGTCCTAGGGTCTGATTACAAACTAAAGAGGGGTTCTCCACCAAGATATGGCTTGGAAAGTCTAATGAAATGCAAAACCTAATACTTAAATCTAATATGATGCAATGCTTTGTTAAATGACCTCAAAATGCATGTAAATCATAACACAGACCCGGAAGATCAGAGATGTGCACTTAGAAACCTAAATAAGATTGGAATGAGCTTAGAAATACTAAAAATCCTAAAATTAGGGCACACTGGGACTCATACACCACTCTAGATGTATTAGTCCCAGACTAGGCTTTTTGATCTGGAATAGGTTTTTGGCAATGTAGATTTTGGATCTACAAAAAATGGAAATTTTTCATGTAGTGGGACTCATACACCACTTCTAGCATATTAGTCTTGTTCCACCTTTTTAGGAATTCAAAGTTCAGATCTAGACTTCAATCTCTGCTCTTCCAAACTAATTTTCAAATCCAAACCTATAAAAATACCTACAAAACATAATATATACTTGATTTTCTTATGGGGCTTTTCCTCATTCAAATTCCTAGTTTGGTAAGTAAACCTTGATAGAAACAATGAATATTGAATGCAAATGTGAACATAAACCCTAATGTTGAGTGTGTCTAAGATTAGGAAATCTGAAAATTTAATGCTTGCAACCCTATTCTAATGTGTAAGAATGAGATGAGTGAATGAAGGATGAATGTGATGACTCACTTTGAGAGACATCTCCAATCACTCTAATAAGCCATGATGATGCATGTACCTTCCTTAGGATGAAAATAGAGTGATAATGGATGACGAAATCGCTTAGGAAATAATTCATTAGGCTTGGCTTGATGGCTAGTTGTATCTCCCCAACCTACAATCCATCATGATTAACCATATACAACCATAATCAACCCCTAACAATGCTAGATATTGGATGAAAGTGAGCTAGAAGACCTATAAAAATATAATAATGTTGCTCCAAGACTTCAACTTTTTTTATTAGTTTCTCTTGAATGCTCTTGTGAAGAATGCTTAAATGCTCTTGAATGCTTGAATCTTGAAATTGCTCTTCTAAAAATGCTTCCTTAGATGAAAAATGAATTTAGAAGCTTGTTTATATATGGAATACACCTAATTTATCATTATTTAGATCTCAAAAGCCGACATCAAGCAAAAATTTAAATTAAAAACTTGAATTTCCCTCTCTAACCCTAAAAGGGTCCCAAATGGGACTCGTACACCACTTGTGGTGTATGGGTTCCACCTAGGGGGACTCATATGCCTAAGGTGGTGTATGAGTCATACCCTATATTTTCAGGGTGGGTTGGAATTTTTTATGCTTTTGTGAATTTTTTTGGGTTTTTAGTTGAAATAAACCTCAAGGGTATGTGCAGGATCACCATGGAAAAAATAGACCATTAAGTGGCAAAAAAATCAAAAAAATTATAGTTAAGAAACTTCATGTACAAAAATGAATAAGTTATCTATATTTCAAAAATATGTAAGAATAGAATCTGTAGAAAATTGAATATAGCTTCTAAACTACTAGGTTTAAAAAAAAAAAAAAATCTATTTGGTGAAAATTTGAAATTTCAATGCAGTAATACTTAAATTTCAGGGAAAAAATAAGAAATAAGTGTCTGTATGACCACCCTAACCACAATAAAATGATAATATTTTTTATAATATTTTAGATATAAGTAGAGGACTCATGTACCGATGTGATGCATATTTTTTTAATTTTTTCAAGTAAATAATTAATTATGATTTTTATTACAACTTTTAAAAAATATAAAAACTCGTATGTTTGACCACCTTAACTTGGTCAAAACTTCATGAAATTCAATTTTTCCTTTTTAATCCTATAGTATATGAAGCATAGAATGTGGCACATGCTTTGGATTCAAAAAATATGATACCATTTGAAAGCTATATATATTTTTGAATTAGTCTATCAATTAGGACTTTAGTTGTAATTTGAATAGAAAATGAATAATAATTACTTATTAAATTCAAAGTAAAGAATAACTTATATTGGTGGAAAGCTGAGAATCTCCTTTAAAAACTCTTTTCGTTTCATCAATTTTGGGTAAAAAAAAGTTGTCAGCCACATAGCCATCATATTGCCACTTTTTGGCCCATCAGGATCCTGCACATACCATCAAGATCCAAAATAAAGGGTCATAGGGGCCTAGTAATGATGAATTAAAGGGTATTTAATGCAAGGGTACCAAAATAGGTCCAAATTAAGCAAGGGATTGTACTATCTCCAAGAAGGGAGTACAATTTCTATTGCCACACATAGATGTTCTCATTTGGATTTGTTGGCGCTAATAGTTTGGCCCCATGAAGAATAAAACAAAAAATAGCTTACCTTGCAATTTTACACTACATGCATTTAACATATTCTAGGGCAACAAAAAAACTTTAACCATGGCCAAAGGACAAGGAGATCATATGAAAAACAAAGAGAGGTTATTATAGACATAACCAATGTGATTTTTGCACCTTTAGAAAAAAAAACATTTCTAATTTCCATAGTTTCTAAGAAAGATTTGATCAATGTTTTCCATGTTTTTACACTTAAAGCTCTTAGGAGAAATCATTACTACAATGTAGCCTAGAATGGTTTGGCATGCCCACCTATGTTAGCCACATAGCTATCATATTGCCACTTTTTGGCCCATCATGATCCTGCACATACCCTCAAGATCCAAAATAAAGGGTCATAGGGACCTATTAATGATGAATTAAAGGGTATTTAATGCAAGGGTACCAAAATAGGTCCAAATTAAGCAAGGGATTGTACTACCTCCAAGAAGGGAGTACAATTTCCATTGCCACACATAGATGTTCTCACTTGGATGTGTTGGCACTAACGGTTTGGCCCCATGAAGAATAAAACAAAAAATAGCCTACCTTGCAACTTTACACTACATGCATTTAACATATTCTAGGGCAACAAAAAAACTTTAACCATGGCCAAACAACAAGGAGATGATATGAAAAAAAAAGAGAGGTTATTATAGATGTAACCAATGTGATTTTTGCACCTTTAGAAAAAAAAACATTTCTAAGTGCCATAGTTTCTAAGAAAGATCTGATCAATGTTTTCCATGTTTTTATACTTAAAGCTCTTAGGAGAAATCATTACTACAATGTAGCTTAGAATGTTTTGGAAGGCTCACCTATTTCAACCACATAGCCATCATATTGCCATTTTTTGGCCCATCATGATCCTGCACATACCCTCAAGATCCAAAATAAAGGGTCATAGGGGCCTATTAATGATGAATTAAAGGGTATTTAATGCAAGGGTACCAAAATAGGTCCAAATTAAGCAAGGGATTGTACTATCTCCAATAAGGGAGTACAATTTCCATTGCCACACATAGATGTTCTCACTTGGATGTGTTGGCACTAATGGTTTGGCCCCATGAAGAATAAAACAAAAAATAGCCTACCTTGCAACTTTACACTACATGCATTGAACATATTCTAGGGCAACAAAAAAGCTTTATCCATGGCCAAATGACAAGGAGATCATATGAAAAACAAAGAGAGGTTATTATAGACGTAACCAATGTGATTTTTGCACCTTTAGAAAAAAAAAACATTTCTAAGTGCTATAGTTTCTAAGAAAGATCTAATCAATGTTTTCCATGTTTTTACACTTAAAGCTCTTAGGAGAAATCATTACTACAATGTAGCCTGGAATGTTTTGGCATGCTCACCTATGAAATAGGATCTTGCCTAGCATAAACCTACCCACCCCAAACATGTTGGAATTGTTAGTTTTTGGAAAATGTGCCTCAATTCTTACTGGCATATAACTCCTAAAGGGAAAAGTTGATGTGATATTATTGATGTTTCACTGACTAGTTGTTCTGAATCCTTGTGAAAAGTTCTAGTTGCCGAGATAATGTTGATGTCTTGCTGAATGAAGCCTATCACTATGACCTATTGTGTTCGGTATGACCTTTTACTGAGTGAAGACCTCTGGCCAACATAATGTTCTTATCAAGTGTCAGGGAGAGTCATAGTGACTGGGGTCTTCAGGGTGACTTGAACACTCGGTATGAAGTCCCAACAACTTAAGAGAGTCTTACTGATAGTATATGGTCATCGGGGTAACACAAGGGTCTCAGGAAGAACTCTCAGTGACTAAGTGAAGTCTCACCAATGGTGGATGCTTTGGTATGAAGTCCTAGTGATAATCAAAGGTCTCGCTGATGGGGATACACTTGGAGTCTTTGCGGTGACACAAAGACTTTGGCGTGAGGTCTTAGCGATAGGTGTGTTGTCTCACCGATAGTAAATAGTCCTCGGGGTGACATGATGTGTTTTCTATGACCTCTCAGCAAAAGTGGTAGACTATTCGTTGGAAGCCTCATCTTTTGGTATGTCATCTCACTGACTCGTGTGGTCTTGCCAATGGCTGTGTGAGTTTGGTGTAACATAATAGGTATCGGTGTAACCTCTTGGCGAAAGCAGTAAGTCTTGCAGATGAGTGTTCTTTTCAGCATGACTTGAAGACTTCAGTATGAAGTCTTGGTGAACTGTAATAGTCTTGCTGATGGCAATGCTGAGATCGATGTGACTTGTGAACATCTGTATGACTCTTGCTGATAGATGGATACCGATAGGATTGCAATGAATGTCAATGGATTTTGTATGACTCATGGTGTTCGCTATATCATCTTGCCAAGAGTTGGGAACCTATGCTAATATCGATAGTGAAACTGTTGAGCATCGGGGAGACACTTCTTGTGTCTCACCGACATGCGAACTCAGTTGAATGTTTCTTTGACCATTTGACTATCCTATGTGGAGTCTCGTGGACCAATAGAGGAATCAAAATTCAAATAGTTGGCAGTTGGATTTTTGTAACAGTTGTGATGATGGAACTAAACTGTCTGCAAGGAAAAATCTACACTAGAAGGAAAATTTCTACGATGGGGGATTGCAGATAAGGATAGATAGAGGATACAAATCAGAATGTGGTAAGATTAAGAAGGATCAATTCTAAGTTTGAAAATCATCGGATTGTTGAGAGCATTTTCTGAAAGAGTTTGAATAGTGAATGAAGCTACTGTAAACTGATACCAGAGAGTTGTGTCTTTGCATTGTATATAATTTGTTTGTTACTGAAATATAAAGAGATTCAGCTTGGTGTGGTGGGTTTTTTCTTGATAGGGTTTTCCCACATAAATTTGGTGTTCACTTATCTTTTTGTATTCAAATGATCTTCAATCTTCACACCAATAGATGAAGATCGTTGTATGCTCGTATTGTGTTCTTTGCCAAATTCTTGGGATCACCTGGTGATGGCTATTGGGAGCGCAACATCCAGTTTCAAGATGGAAGATGTTGTTGCTTCTTTGTTATCAAAAGAGATGAGAAGAAAATATTTTGAGATGACAAAGGAGGCTCTAGCTACTAGAGGCAGATCGAAGGAGAAAGGGAAGAAGAAGGACAAGAAATCCAAATCAAAATCAGAAGGGAGATCAAAGTCTCCTGGCAAGAAGTCCAAGGTGAAATGTTGGAATTGTGGGCAACCTGGTCATGTCTGAAAGGATTGCAAGGAGGAGAAATAGAAGAAGAAGAACTCTTCTAACAATGATTCCTCTCAAAATGATACAAATGCCTTCATTGCAGCCTTGGCTACACGGGCATTAGATGATGTCTAGCTAATTGATTCTGGAGCATCTTTCCACATGACATCTCATAGAGATTGGTTCACAAAGTATGAAGAATACAATGGTGGAAAAGTATATTTGGAAAGTGATTCATCTTTGGATATTGTTGGTCGTGGAAGAGTCAGAATCAAATTCCCTAATGGAAGAGTGAAGGGAATCAATGATGTGATGCATATACCAGGTCTAGCTCAAAATCTACTTTCTGTAAGTAAGCTGAATGATATTGGAGTGCATGTCACGTTCTTTGGAAATGGCTACAAGATGAATAGAGGCATAATGGTGCTAGCTAGGGGTGCTCAAATTGGTACCTTGTACAAGTTGGATGCACTGGCTGTCCAATGTAACAGTGTCTCTGCAAAGTCACAAAAAGCTACTCATGGAGAAAAAGAGGAAAATGTTCCTGATAGTGTAAACTCCATGGAGGTGAAACTTCCAGTAGAAAAGGCTATGCTCTGGCATCACAGGCTTGGCCACATTGGTGAGAAAGGTTTAAAAACCTTGAAAAATAAAAACCTGGTAGAAGGGCTTGAAGATTGTAACCTTGAGTTTGAATTTTGTGAACATTGCATATATGGAAAGCAACATCATGTTTCATTTTATTCCAGTCCTCACAAATCTTCTAGTTTTCTTTATTATATTCATTCTGATGTGTTTGGTCCAGTGAACATTCTGTCTTTATCTAAATCAAGATACTATGTGTCGTTTATTGATGATTATTCAAGAAGAGCATTTGTATATTTTCTAAAAAGTAAATCAGAAGTGTTTAGTCGGTTTAAGGAATTTAAAAAACTTGTTGAAAATTAGACTGGTAGAAAAATAAAAATTTTAAGGACTGACAATGGTGGTGAGTTTTGTTCAAATGAATTTGAAAGGTACTATAAAGATCATGGGATTAAAAGACATAAGACTACACCTTACACTCCATAGCAAAATGGAGTTGCTGAAAGGTTCAATAGGACAGTAATGGAAAGAACATGAAGTATGCTGAGTAGTGTTGGCTTGGAGGAGAAGTTCTGGGCTGAGCAGTCTCTACAACATGTTACTTGGTAAATCATTCTCCTAACTATGCTCTTGTTGAGAAAATTTCTTTGGAAATATGGTCTGGAAAGAATCCCTCTCTGAGACATATTCATGTCTTTAGCTGTGAGGCATATGCATATGTGCTGCTTGAAAAAAGATCTAAGTTGGAAAACAAAGTTGTAAAGTGTATTTTTATTGGCTATAGTTCTGGCATAAAAGGATACAAGCTTTGGAATCCTGAGACTGAGAAGGTTTTGTACAATAGAAGTGTTATCTTTCATGAGCTAAAGCCTTCTACATTGGATCTATAGTTAGAGAAGAAATCGGGAAATAAAAAGCATATAGCAGAAATTCCTCCGACACCAGATAAAGAGGAATTGAAAAATCAAAATGTACCTGATACTGAGGAAAGCTCAAGTAGCTCTAAAATTTCTGAAGAAGATGAAGAACCACCTCCGCCTCACCCTGTGAGGAGGTCAACTCGTGAAAGAAAGAAACCTGATAAGTATGACTTTTCTTTAATAGAGTCTACTTGTGCCTATGCTTTAATTTCTAGCACCAATGAACCTAGGACTATGAAAGAGGCATTTAAAATGTCTGATTCAAACTCTTGGTTGGAAGCCATGAATGAAGAAATGGTATCATTAGAAAAGAATGATACCTGGAGTTTGGTGCCATTTCCTAAAGTCAAAAAAGTTGTGGGATGCAAATGGGTATTTAAAAAGAAAATTAGGTTTGGACGACAGTGTGGAAAAATATAAAGCGAGGCGAGTTGTGAAAGGTTATTCCCACATAGAGGGAATTGATTATGGAGAAATCTTTTCTCCTATAGCTAAGCTGACATCTATTAGATTTATTTTCTCACTTGTAGCAGCGTATGACTTAGAGATTGAAAAGATGAATGTGAAGACAACGTTTCTTCATGGTGATCTTGAAGAAGAAATTTATATGTCCCAGCTAGAGCACTTTGTGGAAAAAGGTAAAGAAAGACTGGTTTGCAAGTTGAAGAAATCTCTGTATGGTTTAAAACAGTCTCCTAGAATGTGGTACCAAAAGTTTGACACATTTTTTTTGTCATTGGGATTTGTAAGATCAAAATCTAATCATTGTGTATATTACAAAGTTGAAAGTGATCAAGTCCTTATTATTGCTCTCTATGTTGATGATATGCTATTCATAGGCAATAGTAAGCTAATGATTTCTGATCTTAAGTCTCAGTTGTCTGCAAAGTTTGAAATGAAAGATCTTCATGCAGTAAGGTATATTATGGGAATGGAAATAACCAAGGACATAAAGAATAGAAAACTCTGGCTCGGTCAGAGTAAGTATGTCATGACTATTCTAGAGAGATTTTGTATGACTGATTGTAAACAACTAGTTGTTCCAGTTTTGCAAGGAATGAAGCTATCTGTTGGAGACTATCCAAAATCTCCTACTGAGATGGAGGACATGACCAATGTGCCTTATGCTAGTGTAGTTGGTAGTCTTATGTATGCTATGGTCTATACAAGGCTAGACATTTCCCAAGCAGTGGGAGTACTTAGTCGGTTTATGGCTAATCCTGGAAGGAAACATTGGGATGTTGTGAAGAGAGTGTTTAGATATCTAAAGAGAACTTTAGACTATGCTTTGTGCTACCATGGCAACTTGGTTGATTCATAAAGGACTCTTAGCATTCGAGGTTATGTGGATTCTGATTGGGCAGGGGATATTGACAACAGGAGATCCACTAGTGGATATATTTTCATGATGAATGGTGGTGTAGTAAGTTGGATGAGCAAGCGGAAGGATGTAGTCACTTTGTCCACTACAGAGGCAGAATACATGGCAGCTACACATGCCTGTAAAGAAGCAATCTGGTTAAAATGTTTATGTTCTAACATTGGTTTTGATGCAGGAAAAATTACTATTTATTGTGATAGTCAGAGTGCCATATGTTTGGCAAAAAATCCTACTTTCCATTCCAGGATGAAACATATAGATGTGCAGTATCACTTTGTATGAGATATGGTGGAGGATGGGAAGGTCTCTTTGGAGAAAGTGGATACTCTGCCAGAAAATGTTGCAGATGCATTGACAAAGCCTATGAGCACAAACAAGTACAAGTGGTGTGCCAGTTCGATGGGCCTCTTGGCCTATGAATTTTAGTAGTTTTATTATGCTCTGGAGGTGTTAGTAAGATCTTCGTCAAGTGGGAGATTTTTGGAAAATGTGCCTCAATTCTTACTGGCATATAAATCCTAAAGGGAAAAGTCAGTGTGACATTATTGATGTATGGCCGACTAGCTATTTTGAATCCTTGTGAAAAGTTCTGGTCACTGACACAATGTTGATGTCTTGTTGAATGAAGCCTATTGCTATGACCTATTGTGTTCGGTATGACCTTTTACCGAGTGAAGACCTTTGGCCGATAGAATGTTCTGATTGGGTGTCGGGGAGATTCACAGCGACTAGGGTCTTTGAGGTGACTTGAACACTCGGTATGAAGTCCCAGCGACTTAAGAGAGTCTCATCAATAGTATATGGTCATCGAGGTAACACAAGGGTCTCGGGAAGAACTCTCAATGACTAAGTGAATTCTCACCAACGGTGGAGGCTTTGGTATGAAGTCCTAGTGATAATGGAAGGTCTCATCGACGGGGATACACTTGGAGTCTTCATGGTGACACAAAGACTTTGGTGTGAAGTCTTAGCGACAAGTGTGTTGTCTCACCGATAGTAAACAGTCCTCGAGGTGACATGATGTGTTCACTATGACCTCTTAGCGAAAGCGGTAGTCTATTCATTGGAATCCTCATCTTTCGGTATGTCATCTCGCTGACTCGTGAGGTCTTGCCGATGGCTGTGTTAGTTCGGTGTAACATAAGAGGTCTCGGTGTAACCTCTTGGTGAAAGTGGTAAGTCTTGCTGATGAGTGTTCTTTTTGGCATGACTTGAAGACTTCGGTATGAAGTCTTGTTGAACTGCAATAGTCTTGCCAATGGCAATGCTGAGATCGATATGACTTTTGAACATCGGTATGACTCTTGTCGATAGATGGATGCCGGTAGGATTGCAATGAATGTTAGTGGATTTAGTATGACTTGTGGTGTTCGCTATATCATCTTGCCGACTATTGGAACCTATGCCAATATCGATAGTGAAACCGTTGAGTGTCAGGGGGACACTTCTTGTGTCTCACCAACATATGAACTCAGTTGAATGTTTCTTTGACCGTTTGACTATCCTATGTGGAGTCTCATGGACCAATTAGAGGAAGCAAAATTCAAATAGCTGGCGGTTGGATTTTTGCAACAGTTGTGACGATGGAACTGAACTGTCTGCAAGGAAAAATCTACACTGGAATGAAACTTTCTACGATGGTGGATTGTGGATAAGGATAGATAGAGGATACAAATCAGAATGTGGTAAGATTAAGAAGGGTCAATTCTGAGTTTGAAAATCATTGGATTGTTGAGAGCATTTTCTGAAAGAGTTTGAATAGTGAATGAAGCTACTGTAAACTGATACCAGAGAGGTGTGTCTCTACATTGTATGTAATTTGTTTTTTATTGAAATACAAAGAGATTCAGCTTGGCGTGGTGGGTTTTTTCCTGATAGGGTTTTCCCACATAAATCTGGTGTTCATTTGTCTTTGTGTATTTGTTCTATTTCTATAAATCTTTCATGTGTGTCTTAATTGGATTGTAATTTGAAACTTAAAAGTATTGTCTACATTCTTCCTTGTAGTTTTGACATTAGGAAAGTGTTTCCTCTCCTCTGCTTTCCTTACATTAGTTTGGTTGCATGACAAATAGAACAAAAGTTGCACCGCCATGCAAATTTATCTTTAATGCATTTGCCACTTTTTCCATCAATTAAAAACTTGTCACCACACGCAAATGGAATGGAGATATGAAAAATTGAGAGAGACTATTGTAGATAGACCCTATGTGAGCCTATAACTTCAGAAAAAAATGATTCTAAGTAGCACAATTTTTTATAAAGAACTCCTCAAAGTTTGCCACTTTGCACACTTAAAGCTCTTCACAAGTCATTTGTATAATATATCCCAAAATGATCTGGAATGTTAGGGTGCAAAATAAGATCTTACCTACCATATAAATCCACCCATCCTAATGTGTTGGAACTATCAGTTTGGCTACATGATGAATAAAATAAAAATTAGGGTATCTTGTAACTTTCTTTTGAATGCAACTAATGCTTTTTCCATCAACTGAAGACTTATCACCATGGAAAAATGGATTGAAGATATGAAAAACTGTGATAGTTTATAATAAATGTACCCTACATAACCCTATAACTTCAGAAGAAATGTTTCTAAGTGCCATAGTTTATAAGTAACAACTCATCAAAGTTTTTCTTCCTTTTGCACATTAGTCTCTTAAGAGAAAATTTTGGTGCAATGTAGCCCATAATGTTATGACATGCTAGGGTGTGAAACAAGACCTTTCCTAGCATAAATCTACCCATCTAGATGTGTTGAAACTATTAGTTTGGTCACATAATTAACAAAATGAATATTACACTAGCTTGCAACTTTACACTACATGCATCTGACACTTTTCTATCAACTAAAAGCTTATCACTAGGGGAAAATAGATTAGAGACATGAAAATTTGAGAGAATTTGTTATAGAGGGACCTTAAATGAACCTATACTTTTAGAAAAAATGTTTCTAAGTGCCATAATTTATGAGTAACAACTTGTCAAAGTTTGTTTCCCTTTAACACTTTGGTCTCTTGATAGAAATCATTGGTGCATTTATCCTAGAATGTTCTAGCATGTTGGGGTGCAAAAAAGGACCTTTCCTAGTATAAACCTACATAGTCAGACAAGTTGGAAATTGGTTTGGTCACATGATGAACAAAACAAAAATTACACCACCTTGCAACTTTACACTACATGCATCTAACACTTTTTCTATCAATTGAAAACTTGTCACCATAGGAAAATGGATTGAAGGTATGAAAAATTGAGAGAAGTTATTATAGAGGGACCCTACTAGACCTTGTACCTTTAGATAGAATGTTTCTAATTACCACATTTTTTGAGTAACATCTTGTCAAAATTTTCTACCCTTTCACACTTTGGTCTCTTAACATAAATCATCGATGCAATGTAGCTTTTAACGTTTTGTCATGATAGGGTGTAAAACAAGAATTTTTCTA
The DNA here is from genome assembly GCA_007258455.2 of Sequoia sempervirens. NCBI lineage: Eukaryota > Viridiplantae > Streptophyta > Pinopsida > Cupressales > Cupressaceae > Sequoia > Sequoia sempervirens. Next base: position 221,006,091 of record VDFB02058242.1, on the reverse strand, counting down.
GTGTAAAAATACCCATCTAGACATGTTTGAAATGTTGGTTTGGTTTCATGATGAAAAAAATTAAAATTACACCACCTTGCAACTTTACACTGGGTGATCCCACAATAGTAGTTTACAATTTTTGGCCAAACTAGACACTAAATTTCTTATTTTTAACAAAATCTTCACATTTGAGCACCTATAGCAGCTAAACCATGAGGAACTTGAAGATGATGCAAACTAGAGTCTCGTCACATTTTATCTATAGATTCTAAAAATATTTTTTTAAATTTTTTTAAGATTATATTGTACTTCTTTTTCCATCTCCCACAAAACTTGTTTTTTTCATAAAACAACATTTTTAAAAAGTGACACACACCGTATAACACATAACTTTTTTTCCATGAAGGATAAAATTCCAATTCTTTTGAATTTACATTTGTGACTCTAATATCTAGTGCTTCCACTTGGTTAGATAGTTTTTTATTGAATATTTTTTCTTTAATCAAGTTTTGAAGTCAAACTAATGACAATTCAGACATAGCGCGACTATATAACGCGTAACTTTTTTTATATATCAAAATTCAATTTTTTTGTTGGATCAAGGACTTCAATATCTGGTGCACTCATATTTTTCAATTTTTTTTGATAATCTGCTATTTTTCCACATGTGTAGAACAAAGACCTTCATTTTCGATGAAAAACCTATGTTTAATAAAACTAAAAAATACATAATAAAACCAAAACATATTAAAATTATATTCATTGGATAGCTTGTTCTAAAGACTACATGATTCCGGTTTGGTTTGTAAAGATTCCCCCATTTTCATCCTCAACTAGAGCTTCAAAGCGTAAAAATTTAGGTTTTTTGAGTGAACAAAGTAAAAAATTAGGGAAAAGGGGGGTTTGCTAGAACTAGGGGGTTCTAGCGAACCCCCAAGGGTTCTAGCGAACCAAGGTTCATTCAAACCCCTTTAATATGCATTTTTCCTTTTATTTTTTGGGCAGGAAATGTGGGCCCAATAATTAATGGGTTCGCTCGAACCCTAGTTTGTTTGAACCCCATTATGTTTCGGTCGAACTTGTAGGTTCATGTGAACCCCTAAAACTTTTTTTTTGCAATGGGGTCATTTTTTCTCAATTTTCCTTCCTCCATCAAATTGTAAACCACTATTGTTGCTTCACCCCACTGCATGCATCTAACACTTTTTTCATCAACAAAAAAATTGTCACCATAGGAAAATGAATTGGAGATATAAAAAACTGAGAGAGGTTATTGTAGAGGGATCCTATATGACCTTGTAACTTTTTAAAAAATGTTTCTAAGTTCCACAATTTCTGAGTAACAACTCATCAAAGTTTTTTTCCCTCTTGAACATTGGTCTATTAATAGAAATCATTTGTGCAATGTAGCTTGGAACATTCTGGTATGTTGGGGTGTCAAACAAGACCTTTCATAGTGTAAACCAAACCATTCAAAAATGTTGGAACTGTTAATTTGGTCAGACAATAAACAAAATAAAAATTACACCACCTTGCAACTTTGCATTGTATGCATCTGACACTTTTTACATGAAATAAAAACTTTTCACCATGGGCAAATGGATTAGAGATATGAAAAAATGAGAAAGGTTATTTTAGAGGGACCTCACATCACTATGTAACTTTAGAGAAAATGTTTCTAATTTCCATAGTTTTTGAGTAACAATTCATCAAATTTTTCCACCCTTTTGCACTTTGGTCTCTTAAGAGAAATCATCGGTGCAATGTAGTGGAAATTCCAACATGTTGGGGCATGAAGCAATACTTTGCATAGTGTAAACCTACCTATCCTGACATGTTGGAACTATGGGTTTAGTCACACAATAAACAAAACAAAAATTACACAACCTTGCAACTTTACACTACATGTATCTAACACTTTTTCCATCAATTGAAAACTTGTCACCATGGGAAAATGGTTTGAAGATATGAAAAACTAAAAGAAATTATTGTAGAGGGAACTTACATGACCTTGTACCTTTAGGTATAATTTTTTTAATTGTCATGGTTTCTGACTACCATCTCATCAAAGTTTTCTACCTTTTGGAACTTTGGTCTCTTAACAAAAATCATCAATGCAATGTAGCCCAAAAAATTCTAGCATGTTGACGTGCAAACATGACCTTTCCTAGCAAAAGCTTACCAATCTGGATGTGTTGGAACCGTCGATATGGTAGCAAGATGAATATTAAAAAAATTACACCACCTTGCAGCTTTACACTACATGCATTTGATGTTTTTCCATCAACTAAAAACCTGTCACCATGGTCAAATGGATTGGAGATATAAAAAAAAGAGGTTATTTTAGATGGACCCTATATGACCCTGTGTGTTTAGATAGAATGTTTCTAAGTGCCACATTTGTTGAGTAACATTTCTTCAAAGTTTTTTTCCCTTTCACACTTTAGTCTCTTAAGAGAAATGGTCAATGCAATGTAGCTAGAAACATTCTGGCATGCTAGGGTATGAAACAATACCTTGCCTAATGTAAACCTTCCCATCCAGATGTGTTGGAATTGTTGGTTTTGTCACACAATGAGAAAAAAAAAAGTACACCACCTTGTAAATTTACACTACATGCATTTGGTGTTTTTTTCATCAAATACAAACTTGTCACCATAGAAAAATGGATTGGATATATGAAATTTTAAGAGATTTTATTGTAGAGGGACCCTACATGACCCTTTACCTTCATATGGAATGTTTCTAAGTGCCACAATGTCTAAGAAATAGCATGTAAAGGTTTTATGCCCTTTTAGACTTTGGTCTCTTAAGAGAAATCTTCAGTGCAATGTAGCCTAAAATGTTTCAATATGCTCCAGTCTGAAAAATCACCTTGCCTAGCATAAACGTACCCATTCAGATATGTTGGAATTTTTGGTTTGGTCACATGACAAATAGAAAAACAATTACATCACCTTGCAACTTTAGACTACGTGCATTTGACACTTTTTCCATCAATTGAAAAACTTATCACCTTAGGAAAATAGAGCACATCTATGAAAAACTGAGAGAGATTATTGTAGAAGGACTCTACATGACCCTTTAACTTAAGATGAAATATTTCTAAGTGCCATATTTTTTGAGCAACAACTTGTCAAAGTTTTTTTTCCTTTCACACTTTGGTCTCTAAGAGAAATCATCAGTGAAATGTAACCCAAAATATTCTAGAATGTTGGGGGTGCAAAATAGGACCTTTCCTATTATGGTGATATGAAATCATGACTTCTATTAGATATATAAATTATGGATAGAATAAAAAACTCACCCCTAAATGTATATTTTTTATTCAAGATAATGTTGCAATAAAATTTATAGTTTGCAAAGTGGACAAGAGTGGGTTACCCTCTCACACCAATCCATTAGACATACACCATGTTTCATATATTTAAGCCTCACACACCTTATGTTAAGATATTGTTCATAACCATGAGGGCAGTCTACTGTACATAAGGACCTTATTGTGACTATACAATGCACATGACGACCTCATGTGCAAACAATAAAAGCAATCACTTCAAAAAAATATGATCAGATCATAAAGGAAATTTTCAAATGATAACTAATGAGGGTGGAACTTTCATAAAGAGAAAATAGTCTTAAAGAATAAGGGGTAACAATCATTCAAGTGACTTGATCATAGACACATGATCACAAACAATTGCATTTGTTCCAAGACTGAAATGAATAATATGTAGAAGGTGAGTTTGATGTCAAATCGGATCATAGTGAGCCAAAACAACATGAGGTTATGATTGAGTTGGTCCCAATGGTAGCTACAAGCACAAAGCCATGTCAAAATTTAGACTAAGTTTGAGTTTAAGTCTAAGATGGAGATATATGAATGTAACTGTTGACATGTCTGATGGCACAACAACATACAAACAAAATATTACTATTCTGTTTCTCCTAAAAAAGAAAGACAACACATGGATATCTTAGCTCCCAAGGTCTTTGTAGTTGGTTTTCAACTGTGTTGATTTCACTTAGTGGTTGATGTGAACTATAATGTTCAAGGGGCCTGTTGGTGTTGAGCTTTTGGATTGTTCTAGGATCAAACATAAACTTAAACCTATTTTAACCAGGGTTTTAAAGAAACAACAAAACATAGATCAGAGCTTTGAAACATAAAAGAATGTTATTCATCATGTCTTAACCAGACTTGATACCCTTCCAAGAATTCCTAACTAAAAAATGTTGAACAAAATTAACTTATGATTAACACACAGTTTCATTCATTCACAATTCTAATTTCAATAACAGATTAAAAGATACCATTTTAAACAAAACATAAAATCAAACCTCATTCCTTGAAAGTTGCTCAAATCAAATGATTAACTCAAGATAAATAGCATTCTGGAACACAACATGAAGTAGATTTAAATCTGATTGCTTCTACTGTTAGTGAAATAGATAAGCAATATTTACAAAACTGACACAATCACCAGTGTACAGAAAATCCATGACTCCAAATTGTTTCCATCTATACTAAGAAAAATGAAAAGATACATTACTAGATTTTTTTGAATCTAACTCCTAACTAAGAAGACAAAAGAAGCTCCCATTATGAAGAATCAAGATGCAGCTCTGTCTCCTCTATCCTTTAGAAATTTCCTACTCTTTGAAAATCTATATCTAGAACTGTCTACTATATTCTCCTTCTAACTGTCTCTATCTATTTTCTTTTTTTTAACTTCTTCTAACCCTTTTACACAAAGGAAAGAATGTGATATATATAGTTTACCAAAAGAATGTGTTGTCCCTTGTCTTATGGTTTAAAAAATATCTTCCCAGAAAGGTCAGCTCTCAGATCTTTCTGAAGAGAGTTAATGCTACGTTGAATGGCATCCCCACTATCCATGTTGGTGAAAAGATTTATGTCCTCAGAAGAAGCCTTTAGATCTTTTGTTACTACAACATTAACTTCATCTCGTCGTGTCCATACTCAAATTCCCTTGCATAGCTACTTTGAATACTCTAAAGCATTTTTCCATTAATACCAATCTGCCTCTCTCCAACATACCTCCCAACTATCTCTGTGACTCATAGCTTCTTCCTCTTTTCTGCCCTTCTCCCCGCTCTAGATCCTACTACACTTTGACCATCTCTAGAAGTAGCATGAGATTTCGCGTTTAGATCCCCACATAATTATTCATCAAGCTACTCTATCAGTTCATTCACAGAGCAGACCCAGATTAGTTGCATTTTGTTAGTCCCCCATTTTTGTTTTACCAAAATAGTCAATTAGTCAAACTGTTACTGGTCCGCCCCTTGAGCTCCTTCATGTCGGAAAGACTTTCTGTGGTCAGGGAGACCATATATCGAATTCACTCTACCTTGTTGAGACATCTCGCAGTCGCCCAGACATCACACCAAAGTCTCTTCTTTCGCCAAGAGCTCATTTGAACAACTGTCGGGGAGACTTTTCTTGGTTGGCAAGATGTTATGCTGAAAGTAAACCACTCTCCCCAAGCTTGAGCTTCTTTTCGCGAGATCCTTCCGATGACATCTCTGTGATTGTTGAGACTCTGATGGATCGGCGAGACCTTACGTTGATATTATCTCATGTTAGCGAGAGATCACTTGTCGGGAAGACTTCTTAGCGATGCAAACCTCCTTTTGGTGAGCTTCAAACACTTTCAGTGAGACCTTTTCTGTTCAGCAGGAGATCATAGCTAGCGGGACCTTATTTCCCTGATGACACCCCTTTTGGCAAGAATTCCTCCATGCCAGCGAGATACAAAAAGACTCACGGCGACTGGGATGTTTGGACAACTAGTGAGCTTCAAATGAATAGAACCCACTGCTAGTCGACAAGACAATTGCAGGGTCTTGCCGACTTTCTTCTTCGAGGAAATTTATGCCAGATTGGATTGGGGGAATGCTTTCCAACAAAACTCCCTGAGAAATATCATCATGTGCATGATCTAATCCTGTGAAACAAGGTCTCCATTAGTCCTCAAAAGAAAATAAAATATACTATAATAAAACACATTGTTGCTTATGATTATTTCATTCAATTCTTAGCAAGAAGAAAACCAACTCAAGCTAAGACAAAACAAGAATTAAATAGAACAAAAGAAAAAACTAGGAGGAAAACAAAAGGATTCCAAAGGTTAAAGCAAACAACAGAGGCAAAGAAACCAAAAAGAGAAGGGGGGACCCATTTTGTTCGAGAATAAAATGGGGTGGTTATGCAAGGCATAACAAATGGTGACTCGGCTAGGAAAATGGTTTAACCATTTTCAAGAAACTAAAGGATTCAGCTACCCAGAACTTCTGGTTTATGAACATCACAACTCCAGTTGGATCAGTTTTAACAACCAGGACTGAGCTAGAATTTCAAATGTAAATCAATCAATGGCTAGCCCTAAATCTATGTGTGTGCTTGATGGTGCATCATCATTTCATAAAGTTTTCTTCATCTTTTGAAAAACAATGTGCAAGATTTGAACTACATAAGTTGATTCCCTTTGGCTATTGTGCAATGATATCTTGGGCATTGCTCCACTACCAATCAGGCATCCATAGCCTTGATGGAGATACCTCTAGTTTTCTCACAACATTGCTCTACTACCAGTCAGGCATCCATAGCCCCGACAGAGATACTGGAATCACCCATTCATATTGAGTCCTCTTCTTTTCACTTAGATCATTCTTTTCTCTTTCTCTTTTTCTTTTCCTTGAGTTTTAGATATTTTAGAGACCCCTTTCTTTTCATTTTTTTCAATATGCCAGATGCTTAATATCTATTCTGGGTTGAAAACTACTATCGACCTCATAACAACACTTGGGAGATCAGATTTTTCACTCAAATCTTACAACACTATCACCCTAGGACAAATATACCATTACAAAGGAGATGGTCTTAATGATTTGTGAAAGATTCAGAGGGATATAATGAAGGTTATCTACTTTGCACCTTTTTTTCAAGACCTTCCACAACTCTTATTGACCATGAGAATAAAACAACAAGTTTAGGACAAAATCACCCAATCAGAAAAATTGAAAATATCTAAACCACTTCTTTCTGATAGCCATAGTATGCTTCAGATAACAACCCACCATTTAGAGGTGGAAAGAATAGATAAACCCCAAGAAGAAAACAAGACAAAAATCAAACAACAAAGGAAACAAAAAGGACAGAAGGAAAGACCAAACAAAGAACATCAAAACTATTTACACACAAAAAAACAAATTACTCTGATAAAGAGCAACACATTACTCACATAAAGAGATTATTTACAAGCAAAAACACAAAAACAATTTACACAAATGTAAATCATTTACAAACAAGAGACAAACAAATTATTTATATAAAGAACAACGAATTACTTACATGCAGAACAAAAAATTAACAAGCTTTATGGCTCAAAATAATGCTTAAGGAACTGTCGATTGATAGGAAAGGGAATAGGTTCTCCAGTTAAACTACTCAATCAGAAAGTATTTTCTCCTAGGATCTCAGTAATCTGATAAGGACCTAGCCAGAATTTGTCAAACTTCTGGTGACTACCTTTCTTTTCACTAGCTTTATCCCATAACAACACAAGCTTTGATATCCTAAAAACTTTTATTTTGGCTCTTTTGTCAAACTGACATTTGACAACAACCTGGTGCCTAAAGAATTGTTGCAAGGCAGCATCTCTCTGCTCTTCTAATTTCAACAAGGCAGCTAAAGGTATTTCTATCCTATCATCACTAGATTAGAATTTCTGCATGAACTCAAGGATAGGTATTTGCAAATGGATAGGGGACACAGGCTCTTGGCCATATACAAGCTTGAATGGTGAAGTTTTTAAAGCAACCTTGATTCTAGTCCTATCTACCCACAATGCAAACCTCATCTGGGTGTGCTAGTCCCTAGGGTTGTTCTCTAAAAACTTCTTAATTACCCCTAAAATATTCTTATTGGTTGATTCTACAACTCCATTTCCTTGTGGGTAATAATTTGAAGAATACTTTAAAACAATTTTGTGATCGTAATCCCATGAAATGAATTCAGTAGAAGAAAAGGAAGAGTTGTTGTCACATACCAATGTGAAGGGTACTCCAAACCTAGTTGTGATGCATTTGGTGAGGAACTTGATCACTACCTCTGTTGTGTTGTTCTTGCAGGGTATAGCCTTTGTCCATCTTGTATAGTAATCAGTGGCAGTCAGAATAAACTTTTGTCCTGCAAAAGAGTTTGTGTTAATTACCCCAATAAAATCTAGTGCCCACCGGGCAAATGGCCTTACCTCATAGACAGACTACAATGGGATGGCTAAATGGTGTTCTTTTGATGCAGAAATCTGACATATGTGCAATGTTCTCACATGCTGATGGGAATATTTGAACACACATGGCCAATAATAACCAGATCTAAGAATCTGATGTTCTAATGAATCTGTAGAGCCATGACATGTGCCATGTTTCCCATGAAATTCAGCGATCACATGTTTGACCTCTTTGCGATCAAGGCATCGTAGGTACACTCCCTCGAAATTCTTCCTGTATAGTAATCCTCCTTGAGCATATAATGCGAGCTCTTCATTCTCAGTGATCTCTGAGTTGCATTCATTCCATCTAGGCACCGATTATTAAGCATCAAGTGGATGGTATCGTCATACCAAGGGTCATTTGAGAAGGACTGAGTGGTGTATTGCTGACAAATAATGTTCTCACCAGCATTGGCCATGGATTTAGACAGGCCTGTGCCTCTGACAAGTTTCATAGGGCATATTTCTAGATCAAATTCTTGCAAGATGGCCATCCACTTCCCTCTTCTTTCTCCTATCTCGCTCTGGATAAGTAGAGACTTCACAGTAGCGTCAGGAACTACAACAATGATTTGGCTTCGAAGAATGTAGTGCCTAAACTTTTTGAAAGCTCTGACCAGCACAAAAGTTTGTTTCTCAAGAGGTAGGTATTTGATCTCAACATTCTTAAATGGAGAGCTCATGAAGGCGATTGGCCCCTCCTCTGAGTCTTCTCTTCGTTGAGTCAGGACAATTGCACACGAGTGTTCAAAGGAAAAAGAATAGATATAAAACGGTCTCAAGTAGTTAGGGCTGGTGAGAACGGGCACTTCTAAAATGGATCACTTGACTTGTGAAAATGTTGCCTTTGCCTCATCAATCCACTCTATCTTGGCATCCTTTTTCATCATTTCATTCAGTGGTTTAACAATTTCTGCAAAGCTTGTGATAAACTTCCTCACAAATTTGATCTTCCCGAAGAAGGATCTCATCTCTTTCTTGCTTCCTGGTCTGGTGATCTTTAGAATGGAATCAACTCGATCTGGATTGATTGATATCCCTCTTTCTAAAATTATGTGTCCCATAAGCTTCCCTTTAGAAACCCTGAACACACACTTTTTAGGATTCAAGGAGACTCCATACTGGATACATCTTTGAAGAACTTTGGCTAAGTCTGCAGCATGGTTCAGTCTATCCCTGGAGAACATTGTCAGGTCATCCATGTAAACAATAATGCATTTACCAATTAGATCCTTGAATGTTGACAGTCTGCAATACTTCATCCAGAGAAGGAAGTGGGTAGGTATCCTTTTTTGAAGCTCTATTCAAATTTCTAAAGTGGACACATAGCCTAATCTCCCCGTTTTTCTTACGGACTGGATCTAAGTTAGCCACCCATGTTGAATGGTGTACATGGAATATTATCCTTGCATAAAGAAATTTTTGGACTTCTTTAAAGATCAATGGTTCAATCAAGGTGTTGATAGGGCATTGCTTCTGTCAAAATTGTTTAACTTTAGGCTTCAAAGGAATAGTATGAGTCTTTACAGAAGCATCAAATGTCTTTAGGTCTTCATATCCCCAGGCTATTGCAGCAATATCTTTCTTCAATGTCTGCAATATGTCTTTTCTAATTACTTCATGGTAGGATTTTCCTATGTAGACATTCCTTTCAGGGCCAGAATAAGCTAGGTTAACAATTTCATATTCACTTCCTTTATCTTCAGTTGACACCTTGTCTCGAGCCCTCGGGTCTGAATCAAAAATTCTTTCTAAGGTCACCATTCCCTTGGGAATGCTATTTCCTTTTAGATTGAGGACCCCTTATGTATCAAATTTTTCAGGGTTCCAATCTTCTTGGTCCCTATTGGACTCATCAATGATTTGTCTTTCGAAAACATTTGAGCTTGCTAGGAAAGAAAGAATATGTCAATCATCCTCAAAAACTTGAAAGTTTTTGACATTATCATGAATAGCTGGGGTGGATATCAATTCCACTGAGAACCTTTTAATTTTGGAGCCTTACATGGGTTCTAGGCTACTTGCTGCAATAGCTAACGTATCAACTATCTGATTATCCTCTCTTGGGATAAAGCTAATCCCAAAAGCATTGAAGTCCTCAATTAGGTTCCATACCTGATTTCTATAAGCTGCCAACCTTCTATTGTGACATGTGTATTGGTTGCACACTTGTTTGATAACTATTTCTGAATCTCCTTTGACCATCAAAGTAGTGACTTTCTTCTTATGTGCGAACATCAACCCCCAAGCTAGAGCTTCATACTCTGCTACATTATTAGTGCATCCAAACTACAACCTGTAAGAAGCAAAGAAAGTTGTTCCTTTGGGGCTGGTTAGTTCAATCCCAACACCACAGCCTATTTTGGACTTGGATCCATCAAACATGAGGGTCCAAAGCTGATCATGAGTTGGAGTTGATCCTTTTGAAGTTGTTATGGGCGCTTGGGTAGGATGAGCCAAAGGTGGGGCTACTTGATCTTTTTTATCAGATATAGGGATTGGGTGTTCAACTGGTTCCTCAGGTGTAATCTCCAATTCCTGCACAAATATATCATGTAATCTATGGCTATCGTTTTGATAGTCCCTTACATCTTTGATTGATTGTTCAGGTTTTGGCATATTTGTAAGTGTAGGGGCATCGAGCAAATCTTGGAGTTGTCCCTCATAACTAAGTTGGTTCAGAAATGTGTCTAGGGTAAGTTCAATTTGAGAAGGAGCTTCCTTTAACGGTATCTTATCCCTGGTTAACATCATTGCATCTTTAGCTTCAAATGAGAAGTGATTTGAAATAGCCTCAAGGTGACTTAAGCTAGCTTCTTCAGCTTGGGAAACATGATTCAAAATGTCAATGCAGGGTAGGCAGGTCAATTCAGAATGATTTTGGTAATGCACCCTACAGCAATTAGGGAGTAAAAAAATTTGTAGATCAACATCTTCCCCTAAGACCAGCTCATCTTGTTGCAGCTTCCTAATTAATGCCTACTAATTTTCATTAATCATAGGATCAGGGAACTTTTCTATTGACATGTCTTTAGAATCAAGAACTGAAAGGGTTATAATTTCCTCTCTTTTATAAACCCCTATCCCGGCTTCGAAATAGGCTACCTCATTGGGGAAATCATATTCAGTGATGACATGCTTGAGGCGAGGTTCACTTTCAATCCTAATCTGTGTATGGATTCCTCTCCATGGTAGCCACATATGTGAAAAGTCAAGGGAGAGATACCCCCCTATACCTTTCATCAAATCTCTGCTCAACAGCATACCATAAGTCTCGGGAATGTCTGCCACTTGAACATCTATATTAGTTTGAATCCTAGGGTCTGACCCTACTTACACATGTAGGTTTCTCAATTCTCCAACTACATTAACCTTTGTTTTATCAAGTTGGTTGACCTTCTTATTTGTTTGGACAGGGTTCAACCCCAATTTCTTGCATATAGAAAATGGCATAACATTACCAGAAGCTCTTGAATCTAACAAACAATTATGTAGATTCTTCCCACAGATTCTCAAACTCAAGAGAAATGGTGGAGTACCTACCTTTCTTCTGTACAAGGCTACGTTCATGTCTACAGCAGGTACCACCTTTTTTTTCCCTTTTGATTTATTAGCTTTCTCTAAGGCTTTCAACACTATCTCCCGTTGAGCAGGGCACCACTTTAAGATGTCAAAGTATGACAAAGAGGTTTTTTGTTTCTGCATCTCAGAAACAATATCAAATTATGTGTTATAACTTACATTATTTTTGAAAACAGATGAATTACCTTTGTTGTGGAAGTCAGGCCGACCTTTCAGTGGAGGAGGGTTATTATCAGCCCTTTGATTTGGAGGCACCATGTCATTAGGTGGTGTTGATGTAGTGAATGGACCCTTATTCTGATTTCTTAGGAAGTGTCCTCCCTTTTTCTGAAAGGCCTGGGCATCATACATATCTTCTCCTGGTTCATTCTCATCTTTCCTTGGGAATGAAGATTCTTCTTCAAAGAGGTCATAAGTCATTGTTGTCTCTACCGAGTCACCTCCTTTGTTTGAATTCCCTTGGAATGTTTGAGCATCTTCCTGTGCCATCTTGACCATTTTTTCAATTTCGGGGCAGTTTACCTTAGAATGGATTGCAATATCATGCAGCTTGCACTAGTTAGTCATAAAATTAAGGTCAGCCACATTTGCAGTGTGTGACCTATCCTCACTAGCTTGATAATTGTGGGATACTCCACCATTGTTGGGCCCTATATTCCATTGTAGGTTGTTATTTGGTCTATGGTTGTATCCTCTATTTTTATTTTGATAGCCTTGGTTAGAGGATTTTTGACCTTGATAACCCCTTTGGTTATAATTGTTATGATTCTGATAATTACCCTAGTTGTTATTGCCTTGATTAGGATAATTACCTTGGTTTTGAGAGGGGTTCAATCTAAGTTGATCCATGTCATTTGTAACTTGAGACAGTGTTTTCTTTAAGGTCTCTACCTCATTTGTGAGTTGAACTATCTTTTCACTTTCAACAGCCTTAGCCACAAGTGGCTGATCAATATGATTCAATGTTCCAATTTGGTTATGATGATTATGCGGGCTTTGAAGAACTTGTGATTGTTGAAAGAATTCAGGAGTTCTATTGGCAAAGAATGGAACAGGTGGTTGAGTTTGCAATTCAGACATGGATCCATAATGGGAAGGAGGCCTTCCCGGGATAGTATTGAACAGAGGGGTTGGGTTATGCATCTGATATCCTATTGAAGGGAAACCTCCTCCCAAGCTTCCTTGTTGAGAACTAATTTGTTGTTGTAGCTTGATAGCCAAATGATAAACTTTGGATAGAGAATCAATATCAGCTGGTTGATAAGTCCTCTGTAGGAACAAGCCAAGCAAGGGGTCTATAACTCTAAAGTAAGTCTGAATGGCACTATTCTTAGTGACTAGATAGGGGTCTTGCAATCTCCTATACATTCGTTGGAACTTGGTATTAAACAAGGGAAAAGGTTCACTTGGCTCCTTCCTAATAGTAGTGAATTGATGGAACAAAATGGTTGCATCCATGTAGACTCTGAACTGATTGATGAAAGCATTCTCCAAGTCAGTCCATCTTAGAATAGAATTTTGAGGGAGATTTAGGTACCAGTTGTATGTCATATCCCCTAAGGAATAAGGAAACAACCTACAAACTACATCATGGTGAGCTATTTGAGCTCTGGTACAAGCATCCTTAAAAGCTTGTATGTGCTCTTCAACACTTCTTGATTCGCCATGAATGTATTTGGGGCAGAATTTCTCAGGATTCTTAGGAATATTATGAAAGCCTCTAGGAATAGTCCCTAATGGAGAGGGATTATTCTGAAAGAACGCCATTGGTGGTGGTGGTGGTTGAGCCAGTTGTTGTATGGGTTGAACCAGCTATGATGATAATTGAAGTAAACTTGATGATGGATTAATAGGTACCCACTAGGGTGTTGGTGAAAATCCTGGTGGAGTGAGCGGATCTGACAAGGGTGGTGTGATCGTTGCCCCAGTCTTGTGACTCTTATGCCTTATTGGGGACTTAAGTTCTATCAAGGGTGGTGGGTTTTCAGTTGATCAAAGAACTCTATGGGGCCTTTCTGAGGAGGCTGACCCAGCTTTATCCAGCTTGCTCTCCTAGGCCCTCCTTCTAGTGCCAGTTCCTGTTGACGTGTCTGATGGCACAACAACATGCAAATAGAATATTGCTATTATGTTTCTCCTAAAAGAGAAAGACAACACATGGATATCTTAGCTCCCAAGGTCTTTGTAGTTGGTTCTCAACTGTGCTGATTTCACTTAGTGGTTGATGTGAACTATAATGTTCAAGGGGCCTGTTGGTGTTTAGCTTCTGGATTGTTCTAGGATCAAACATAAACTTAAACCTATTTTAACCAGGGTTTTAAAGAAACAACAAAAGATAGATCAGAGCTTTGAAACAGAAAAGAATGTTAATTCATCCTATCTTAACCAGACTTGATACCCTTCAAGGAATTCCTAACTAAAAATTGCTTAACAAAATGAACTTATAATTAACACATAGTTTCATTCATTCACAGTGCTAATTTCAATAACAGATTAAAAGCTACCATTTTAAACAAAACATAAAATCAAACCTCATTCCTTGAAATTTGCTCAAATCAAATGATTAACTCAAGATAAATACCATTCTGGAACACAACATGAAGTAAATTTAAATCTGATTGCTTCTACTGTTAGTGAAACAGATAAGCAATATTTACAAAATTGGCACAATCACAAGTGTATAGAAAATCCATGACTCCAAATTGTTTCCATCTATACTAAGAAAAATTAAAAGATACATTACTGGCTTATGTTGAATCTAACTCCTAACTAAGAAGACAAAATAAGATCCCATTATGAAGAATCAAGATGCAGCTTTGTCTCCTCTATCCTTCAGAAAATTCCTACTCTTTGAAAATCTATATCTAGAACTATCTACTCTATTCTCCTTCTAACTATCTCTATCTCTTTTTTTTCTTTTTTTAACTTCTTCTAACCCTTTTACACAGAGGCAAGAATTCCATATATACAAAGTGTACCAAAGGAATGTGATGTTCCTTGTCTTAGGGTTTACAAAATATCTGCCCAGAAAGGTCGGCTCTTAGATCTTTCTGAAGAGAGTTAATGTTGTGTTGAATGGCATCCGCACTGTCCATATTGGTGAAAAGATTTATGTCCTCAAAAGAAGCCTTTAGATCTTTTGTTACTATAGCATTAACTTCATGTCTCTGTGTCCATACTCAAATTCCCTTGTATAGCTGCTTTGAATTCTCTAAAGCATTTTTCCATTAATACCGATCTGCCTCTCTCCAACAGACCTCCCAGTTGTCCTTGTGACTCATAGCTTCTTCCTCTTTTCTGCCCTTCTCCCTACTCTAGATTCTACTGCACTTTGACCATCTCTAGAAGTAGCATGAGATTTCACATTTAGATCCCCACATCATTATTCATTGAGCTACTCTATTAGTTTGTTCACAGAGAAGACCCAAATCAGTTGCATTTTGTTAGTCCCCCTTTTTTGTTTTACCAAAATAGTCAATCAGTCAAATTGTTACTGGTCCACCCCCTGAGCTCCTTCATGTTAGCAAGACTTTACGTGGTCAGGGAGACCTTATATCAAATTCACTCTACCTCGCCGAGACATCTTGCAGTCACCTAAACATCAGACCGAAGTCTCTTCTTTCACCGAGAGATCATTTGAACAACTGTCGAGGAGACTTTTCTTGGTTGGCGAGATGTTATGCCGAAAGTAAACCACTCTCCCCAAGCTCGTGTTGGTGTAATTAATTAATTAATTATTACACTAGCATAAGTTAACTTAGGTCTTGCATTTAATCATTTAGTCCTAGGTTGCAATCATTTAATAAATGGGATAATATTCCCTTTCCTAGTTTGTGGGATAAGATTCCTTCTAGAACTTATCTCATCATTTAATGATCATCTAGATAGGGTTCACATGTTGTCACATGTTGTTTGATCTAGACACTTGGCAACATCTCATGCATATTAGGGTTTACCTCTTGCCTATATAATCAGGCATCTTGTTCATTTGTAATATATCATATCATATCAATATCATATCAATCATATTATCAATAGAATCTTTAATCAACATTCCATTGTTGCAACACTTCTCTTTGTGGTTGATTATCTTTCAGGGCTAAAGTCTTGCATTGAAGATTCTGGAGCTTCAGGGGCTGTGCAATCCATCATCTCAACATGGTATCAGAGCTAGTCCATTGAAACATCAACCCTAGATCTAGGAAGTTTGGAGTGCAAGATTCAAGCAGGCTTGGAGTTTTATGTTGCAGGCTAGTTGGCTCTACCCGGGAGCCAAGCTAATTTCTAGTGCAGATCAGGACCTCTCTGACCTCTCCATTGCATCCAGAAGGCTTCAAAACCCATAGATCACCTGTTCATTCGTCAAAATCGGAGACATACCATTTGAGAGCCAGTTGAGGTATTATTTAGGGTTTCTTTTTTTGTACTATCCATACAAATCTGCTGTAAAAAATCTTCCTGTTTAATCATCCTCCAAGGCAAATTTTTTTAGAAAAAAAAAAAAAATCTGGCTATTATTGGGCATTTTTTTTATATAGTTCCGGAAAAACTTTCATCCTGCAAAGTTTGACCTGCAATTTTATTATAGGGTTGGCAGAAAAATTTATTTCATAGGCTATAGTTTTTGGTCAGTCGACATTCAATATTCTATCAACTTTTATTAAATTATTTAAATTGTAATTTTTGCAATATGCAAATTTTTTTTGTCAGCATATTCACCAATAGACTGCAAACCTCGCCGACATCCTTTGCTTCATCATCTGCATCATCCATTGCCAGTCCGTTCACCGGCTCCCGCCGACCGACACCCCTGTCACACAGCCCCCGGTCCCATTAGAACTGAGGGCTTTGCCGAACCCCGAGCGGTGCATCCTTTGTCGGTCACGCCACCCGTTCTGCTACCTTCTCGCCGCTCCGACACCACCATCCGGGTGGAGGATCTTTTTTTTGCTGACGCCCTAGCCCCACAATCAAATCAACGACCAGGGGCTTATTTTTTTTAGCCCCAGGTGCCAAATTTTGCACCTATTTAGCTAGTATTGTTCAAATTGCAATTTTTTTCCGAGGGTCATATCTTCGCACCATGATATCAAAAATTTGCAAACGAGATATCAAAAGAAAGAGAATTCAGAGTACTATCCAGTGGTGCCATCCATTTTGCAGGATTTTTCTGCTATAAATTTCTAAAGTAAACTAAAGTCAACCCTCCATTCTGGACTCAAAAGAGCATATCCTCGCATCAGATTGTTGGATTTCAGAGATTCTAGCGGCATTTGAGAGATATTTCAGTGTTTTTTTTTATCAATCTAGTCACCTTCTTTGGTTTCAACTCCAGGTATCCTTTTTTTTGGTTTTTTGATTCTTGAGACATCCTGAAGATTGAAGAAGAATTTCTTGATCTCGGAGGCATATTTTCAGTTGCACATCATATTTGGAAGTATTTCTTTTCTGTTGAAGGTTAGTGTCTTTGATTTTTGTGGAGAAAATTCATTATGGGGCTTGCATATTACTCTCCTTCTTTGGTTATGTTGCATAAGGGTAACTATCAACAATGGCAAGATGGGATCTGCCACCATCTTTAGTCACTTGATCTTTTGCCTCATCTATATGGTATAGTTTCTCATCCAAGTGATGGTATTCAGAAATTTGCTTGGAGTTGCAGCAGGTACACTGTTTTAGAAATCATTGCGATGTAAGTTGATTGTGATGTTTTGAGATCTATTGATCATTGTAATTGTCCTCACATCCTTTGGACTAAGCTTTGGGAACTATACAGAGATTCAAATACTCCACCATTCCCCGATGATCATGCTTCAAAATGTCATTCTTCCGGTCAAGTACCCCATGATGCTATTGTTGTGTAGTAAGTTGATTACCTTGATCTTTTTGAAGAGGTTGACAAGGTCCCTTTCCATGCTTCTTCTTCATTAGAGACAGTTGGTATCCCTTCACATTTAGTGATTCCTTGTCTAGAATCATTGATTCAGGCTTCCACTATCATCATCCATCAGGTCACATTCAGTTTTTCAGACTTGACATCACAAGATGGCTACATTTCAGGTATCACTGACTTGGCTACTTCTACAGGTTTGGAGAAAATTCTTGAGGGGATATCACTCCTCTATTCAGATTTGGCTTTGGAGAGTTTTTTTGAGTCTCCTCATTCCTTTGTCTTGACCTTGATTGGGAATTTAGAGACCATCTTGGAGGCACTTGGTTTCTCTTTAGCAATTACATATCTGAGACTTCTTCCCTATCATTCCATTCAGGATTTGTAGTTTCTTCAGCATCAACCATTGGATCTGCTTCAAACTTCTTTTAGTGGTATTGAAGACACTTCATTCAGGGGGGGCTATCAAGTCTCCATCACATCCATCATATTCATCCTATCTTCGTCTTTGGATATTGTTCAACATCAGTTTCTACATCGACTTGGTTTGCCACTCTCTTCATTGATTGTAGCATCTTCATCTTCAGGCAAGGAGACACCTAAGCAGAGTTCAGAGGCATCATCATCCATTTTCATCCTTCCTTCCTTCAATTCCTATCCGGAATGGGAAGCATCTCTACACTTGCAGTTGGTTTTGTTTCTTCCAAAATGGAGACAAGTTGTTTGTCGGCATTGGATTCTATTTTGTCTTCAGCCACTTACCATCTTTGCAGGTGATCACATCTTCTGGGGGGGCTATATAATCTCTCTATTTTATCCATGTGACGGATGGTGTACTTGGGGGGTGTTTGGGAGTCCTCCTTCCTTCCCATTCTCACTCTTTCATCTCCTTTTTGGAGAGGGGTTTTGTTCCTACTAGGTTTTCCCCTTTTCTCCGGTTGTGGGAGATTTTTTGCATCTATCATGTACATGGGTACCTAACATGGCCTCATAGCTGGGACTCATCATCATCTTGCATAATCATTGCATTTTCCTCCCTAAGTTGCACTTATGGGGGGGTGTTTGTGTAATTAATAATTAATTAATTAATTATTACACTAGCATAAGTTAACTTAGGTCTTGCATTTAATCATTTAGTCCTAGGTTGCAATCATTTAATAAATGGGATAATATTCCCTTTCCTAGTTTTTGTGATAAGATTCCTTCTAGAACTTATCTCATCATTTAATGATCATCTAGATAGGGTTCACATGTTGTCACATGTTGTTTGATCTAGACACTTGGCAACATCTCATGCATATTAGGGTTTACCTCTTGCCTATATAATCAGGCATCTTGTTCATTTGTAATATATCATATCATATCAATATCATATCAATCATATTATCAATAGAATCTTTAATCAACATTCCATTGTTGCAACACTTCTCTTACTGGTTGATTATCTTTCAGGGGTAAAGTCATGCATTGAAGATTCTGGAGCTTCAGGGGCTGTGCAATCCATCATCTCAACATGGTATCAGAGCTAGTCCATTGAAACATCAATCCTAGATCTAGGAAGTTTGGAGTGGAAGATTCAAGCAGACTTGGAGTTTTATGTTGCAGGCTAGTTGGCTCTACCCGGGAGCCAAGCTAATTTCTAGTGCAGATCAGGACCTCTCTGACCTCTCCATTGCATCCAGAGGGCTTCAAAACCCATAGATCGCCTGTTCATTCATCAAAATCGGAGACATACCATTCGAGAGCTAGTTGAGGTATTATTTAGGGTTTCTTTTTTTGTACTATCCGTACAAATCTACTATAAAAAATCTTCCTGTTCAGTCATCCTCCAAGGCAAATTTGTTTAGAAAAATAAAAAAAATTCTGGCTATTATTGGGCATTTTTTTAATATAGTTCCGGCAAAAATTTCATCGTGCACAGTTTGACCTGCAATTTTATTATAGGGTTGGCAGAAAAATTTATTTCATAGGCTATAGTTTTTGGTCGGTCGACATTCAATATTCTATCGACTTTTATTAAATTATTTAAATTGCAATTTTTGCAATATTCAATTTTTTTTTGTCAGCATATTCACCGACAGACCGCAAACCTCACCAACATCCTCTGCTTCATCATCTACATCATCCATTGCCAGCCCATTCACCGGCTCCCGCCGACCGACGCCCCTATCACACAGCCCCCGGTCCCATTAGAACTGAGGGCTCTGCCGAACCCCGAGTGGTGCATCCTTTGTCAGTCGTGCCACCCGTTCTGCTGCCTTCTCACCGCTCCGACACCACCATCCAGGCGGAGGATCTTTTTTTTGCTGACGCCCTAGCCCCACAATCAAATCAACGACTAGGGGCTTATTTTTTTTAGCCCCAAGTGCCAAATTTTGCACCTATTTAGCTAGTACTATTCAAATTGCAGTTTTTTTTCGAGGGTCATATCTTCACACCATGATATCAAAAATTTGCAAACGAGATATCTACAGAAAGAGAATTTAGAGCACTATCCAGTGGTGCCATCCATTTTGCAGGCTTTTCTGCTATAAATTTCTAATGTAAACTAAAGTCAACCCTCCATTCTGGACTCAAAAGAGCATATCTTCACATTATATTGTTGGATTTCAGAGATTCTAGCGGCATTCGAGAGATATTTCAATGTTTTTTTATCAGTCTAGTCACCTTCTTTGGTTTCAGCTCTAGGTATCCTTTTTTTTGGTTTTTTGATTCTTGAGACATCCTGAAGATTGAAGAAGAATTTCTTGATCTCGGAGGCATATTTTCAGTTGCACATCATATTTGGAAGTATTTCTTTTCTGTTGAAGGTTAGTGTCTTTGATTTTTGTGGAGAAAATTCATTATGGGGCTTGCATATTACTCTCCTTCTTTGGTTATGTTGTATAAGGGTAACTATCAACAATGGCGAGATGGGATCTGCCACCATCTTTACTCACTTGATCTATTGCCTCATCTATATGGTATAGTTTCTCATCCAAGTGACGGTATCCAGAAATTTTCTTGGAGTTGCAGCAGGTACACTATTTTAGAAATCATTGTGATGCAAGTTGATTGTGATGTTTTGAGATCTATTGATCATTGTGATTGTCCTCACATCCTTTGGACTAAGCTTTGGGAACTATACAGAGATTCAAATACTCCACCATTCCCCGATGATCATGCTTCAAAATGTCATTCTTCCGGTCAAGTACCCCATGATGCTATTGTTGTGTAGTAAGTTGATTACCTTGATATTTCTGAAGAGGTTGACAAGGTCCCTTTCCATGCTTCTTCTTCATTAGAGACAGTTGGTATCCCTTCACATTTAGTGATTCCTTGTCTAGAATCATTGATTCAGGCTTCCACTATCATCATCCATGAGGACACATTTAGTTTTTCAAACTTGACATCACAAGATGGCTTCATTTCAGGTACCACTGACTTGGCTACTTCTACAGGTTTGGAGAAAATTCTTGAGGGGATATCACTCCTCTATTCAGATTTGGCTTTGGAGAGTTGTTTTGAGTCTCCTCATTCCTTTGCCTTGACCTTGATTGGGAATTTAGAGACCATCTTTGAGGCACTTGGTTTCTCTTCAGCAATTTCATATATGAGACTTCTTCCCTATCATTCCATTTAGGATTTGTAGTTTCTTCAGCATCAACCATTGGATCTGCTTCAGACTTCTTTTAGTGGTATTGAGGACACTTCATTTAGGGGGGGCTATCAAGTCTCCATCACATCCATCATATTCATCCTATCTTCGTCTTTGGATATTGTTCAACATCAGTTTCTACATCGACTTGGTTTGTCACTCTCTTAATTGATTGTAGCATCTTCATCTTCAGGAAAGGAGACACCTAAGCAGAGTTCAGAGGCATCATCATCCATTTTCATCCTTCCTTCCTTCAATTCCTATCCGGAATGGGAAGCATCTCTACACTTGCAGTTGGTTTTGTTTCTTCCAAAATGGAGACAAGTTGTTTGTCGGCATTGGATTCTATTTTGTCTTCAGCCACTTACCATCTTTGTAGGTGATCACATCTTCTGGGGGGCTATATAATCTCTCTATTTTATCCATGTGACAGATGGTGTACTTTGGGGGTGTTTGGGAATCCTCCTTCCTTCCCATTCTCACTCTTTCATCTCCTTTTTGGAGAGGGGTTTGGTTCCTACTAGGTTTTCCCCTTTTCTCTGATTGTGGGAGATTTTTTGCATCTATCATGTACATGGGTACCTAACATGGCCTCATAGCCGGACTCATCATCATCTTGCATAATCATTGCATTTTCCTCCCTAAGTTGCACTTATGAGGGGGTGTTGGTGTAATTAATAATTAATTAATTAATTATTACAATAGCATAAGTTAACTTAGGTCTTGCATTTAATCATTTAGTCCTAGGTTGCAATCATTTAATAAATGGGATAATATTCCCTTTCCTAGTTTGTGTGATAAGATTCCTTCTAGAACTTATCTCATCATTTAATGATCATCTAGATAGGGTTCACATGTTGTCACATGTTGTTTGATCTAGACACTTGGCAACATCTCATACATATTAGGGTTTACCTCTTGCCTATATAATCAGGCATCTTGTTCATTTGTAATATATCATATCATATCAATATCATATCGATTATATTATCAATAGAATCTTTAATCAACATTCTATTGTTGCAACACTTCTCTTTGTGGTTGATTATCTTTTAGGGCTAAAGTCCTGCATTGAAGATTCTGGAGCTTCAGGGGCTATGCAATCCATCATCTCAACATGGTATCAGAGCTAGTCCATTGAAACATCAACCCTAGATCCAGGAAGTTTGGAGTGCAAGATTCAAGCAAACTTGGAGTTTTATGTTGCAGGCTAGTTGGCTCTACCCGGGAGCCAAGCTAATTTCTAGTGCAGATCAGGACCTCTCTGACCTCTCCATTGCGTCCAGAAGGCTTCAAAACCCATAGATCACCTGTTCATTCGTCAAAATCGGAGACATACCATTCGAGAGCCAGTTGAGGTATTATTTAGGGTTTCTTTTCTTGTACTATCCATACAAATCTGCTATAAAAAATCTTCCTGTTCAGTCATCCTCCAAGGCAAATTTTTTTAGAAAAATAAAAAAAAAATTCTGGCTATTATTGGGCATTTTTTTTATATAGTTCTGGCAAAAATTTCATCCTGCACAGTTTGACCTGCAATTTTATTATAGGGTTGGCAGAAAAAATTATTTCATAGGCTATAGTTTTTGGTCGGTCGACATTCAATATTCTATCGACTTTTATTAAATTATTTAAATTGTAATTTTTGTAATATTCAAATTTTTTTTGTCAGCATATTCACCGACAGACCGCAAACCTCCCTGACATCCTCTGCTTCATCATCTGCATCATCCATTGCCAGCCTGTTCACCGGCTCCCGCCGACCGACACCCCTGTCACACAGCCCCCGGTCCCATTAGAACTGAGGGCTCCGCCAAACCCCGAGCGGTGCATCCTTTGTCAGTCGCGCCACTCGTTCTGCTGCCTTCTCGCCGTTCCGACACCACCATCCGGGCAGAGGATCTTTTTTTTGCCGACGCCCTAGCCCCATAGTCAAATCAACGACCAGGGGCTTATTTTTTTTAGCCCTAGGTGCCAAATTTCGCACCTATTTAGCTAGTACTGTTCAAATTGCAGTTTTTTTTCTGAGGGTCATATCTTCGCACCATGATATCAAAAATTTGCAAATGAGATATCGACGGAAAGAGAATTCAGAGCACTATCCAGTGGTACCATCCATTTTGTAGGATTTTTCTGCTATAAATTTCTAAAGTAAACTAAAGTCAACCCTCCATTCTAGACTCAAAAGCGCATATCTTCGCATCAGATTGTTGGATTTCAGAGATTCTAGTAGCATTCGAGAGATATTTCAGTGTTTTTTATCAGTCTAGTCACCTTCTTTGGTTTCAGCTCCAGGTATCCTTTTCTTTGGTTTTTTGATTCTTGAGACATCCTGAAGATTGAAGAAGAATTTCTTGATCTCGAAGGCATATTTTCAGTTGCACATCATATTTGGAAGTATTTCTTTTCTGTTGAAGGTTAGTGTCTTTGATTTTTGTGGAGAAAATTCATTATGGGGCTTGCATATTACTCTCCTTTGGTTATGTTGGATAAGGGTAAATATCAACAATGGTGAGATGGGATCTGCCACCATCTTTAGTCACTTGATCTATTGCCTCATCTATATGCTATAGTTTCTCATCCAAGTGACGATATTCAAAAATTTGCTTGGAGTTGCAGCAGGTACACTGTTTTAGAAATCATTGCGATGCAAGTTGATTGTGATGTTTTGAGATCTATTGATCATTGTGACTGTCCTCACATCCTTTGGACTAAGCTTTGGGAACTATACAGAGATTCAAATACTCCACCATTCCCCGATGATCATGCTTCAAAATGTCGTTCTTCCGGTCAAGTACCCCATGATGCTATTGTTGTGTAGTAAGTTGATTACCTTGATCTTTCCAAAGAGGTTGACAAGGTCCCTTTCCATGCTTCTTCTTCATTAGAGATAGTTGGTATCCCTTCACATTTAGTGATTCATTGTCCAGAATCATTGATTCAGGCTTCCACTATCATCATCCATCAGGACACATTCAGTTTTTCAAACTTGACATCACAAGATGGCTTCATTTCAGGTATCACTGACTTGGCTACTTCTACAGGTTTGGAGAAAATTCTTGAGGGGATATCACTCCTCTATTCAGATTTGGCTTTGGAGAGTTGTTTTGAGTCTCCTCATTCCTTTGTCTTGACCTTGATTGGGAATTTAGAGACCATCTTGGAGGCACTTGGTTTCTCTTCAGTAATTTCATATCTGAGACTTCTTCCCTATCATTCCATTCAGGATTTGTAGTTTCTTCAACATCAACCATTGAATCTACTTCAGACTTCTTTTAGTGGTATTGAGGACACTTCATTTAGGGGGGGCTATCAAGTCTCCATCACATCCATCATATTCATCCTATCTTCATCTTTGGATATTGTTCAACATCAGTTTCTACATCGACTTGGTTTGTCACTCTCTTCATTGATTGTAGCATCTTCGTCTTCAGGAAAGGAGACACCTAAGCAGAGTTCAGAGGCATCATCATCCATTTTCATCCTTCCTTCCTTCAATTCCTATCCGGAATGGGAAGCATCTCTACACTTGCAGTTGGTTTTGTTTCTTCCAAAATGGAGACAAGTTGTTTGTCAGCATTGGATTCTATTTTGTCTTCAGCCACTTACCATCTTTGCAGGTGATCCCATCTTCTGGGGGGGCTATATAATCTCTCTATTGTATCCATGTGACAGATGGTGTACTTGGGGGGTATTTGGGATTCCTCCTTCCTTCCCATTCTCACTCTTTCGTCTCCTTTTTGGAGAGGGGTTTTGTTCCTACTAGGTTTTCCCCTTTTCTCCGGTTGTGGGAGATTTTTTGCATCTATCATGTACATGGGTACCTAACATGGCCTCATAGCCGGGACTCATCATCATCTTGCACAATCATTGCATTTTCCTCCCTAAGTTGCACTTATGGGGGGGTGTTGGTGTAATTAATAATTAATGAATTAATTATTACACTAGCATAAGTTAACTTAGGTCTTGCATTTAATCATTTAGTCCTAGGTTGCAATCATTTAATAAATGGGATAATATTCCCTTTCCTAGTTTGTGGGATAAGATTCCTTCTAGAACTTATCTCATCATTTAATGATCATCTAGATAGGGTTCACATGTTGTCACATGTTGTTTGATCTAGACACTTGGCAACATCTCATGCATATTAGGGTTTACCTCTTGCCTATATAATTAGGCATCTTGTTCATTTGTAATATATCATATCATATCAATATCATATCAATCATATTATCAATAGAATCTTTAATCAGCATTCCATTGTTGCAACACTTCTCTTTGTGGTTGAATATCTTTCAGGGCTAAAGTCCTGCATTGAAGATTCTGGAGCTTCAGGGGCTATGCAACCCATCATCTCAATAGCTCAAGCTTCTTTGGGCGAGATCCTTCTGATTACATCTCCATGATTGCTGAGATTTCGATGGATTGGTGATACCTTACGCTGATATTATCTCATGTCGGTGAGAGATCACTTGTCGGGAAGACTTCTCAACGATGCAAACCTCCTTTTGGAAATCTTCAAACACTTTCAGTGAGACCTTTTCTATTCGGCAGGAGATCATAGCGAGCGGGACATTGTTTCCCTGATGACACCCCTTTCGGCAGGACTTCCTCCATGTTGATGAGATACAAAAAGACTCATGGTGACTGGGATGTTTGGACGACTAGTGAGCTTCAAATGAATAGAACGCAGTGCTAGTCGGCAAGACAACTACAGGGTCTTGTTGACTTTCTTCTTAGAGGAAATTTATGCTAGACCGGATTGGGGGAATGCTTTCCAACTGAGCTCCCTGAGAAATATCATCATGTGCATGATCTAATCCTATGAAACAAGGTATCCATTAGCCCTCAAAAGAAAATAAAATATACTATAATAAAACACGCTATTGGTTATGATTATTTCATTCAATTCTTAGCAAGAAGAAAACCAACTCAAGCTAAAACAGAACTAGAATTAAATAGAACAAAAGACAAAATCAGGAGGAAAACAAAAGGATTCCAAAGGTTAAAGCAAACAACAGAGGAAAAGAAACCAAAAAGAGAAGGGGGGGCCCATTTTGTTCCAGAATAAAATGGGGTGGTTATGCAAGGCATAATAGTAACCATGATGGAGATATATGAATTTAGTGATGACAAGTTTTTATGAGTGTAAGGATATAGATAGAAGCATGAATTCCATATGTATATGGTTTCCATGGAGTTAAAATTGATGTTATCTCTATAATCTAGATATAAATATGAAGTCATATTAAAAATTAGGAAATAATGCAATTTATAAAATTGAAACTTTATATTATATATGCTTTTCTCATTTCCATAGCAGTTAGAACACATGATAATGATACATATTTTAATAAACCAAAAAAAGTAATCAATAACATGTCTTTAAAAATTTAATGTACATACTTTACAAATCAATCCAATGAACCATCCAAGTCTCTTCTACTCTTTGTCGTGTCAAGTATTGTCTCATTCACATACTCATACACCTTCCTTATGTTCTTCTTCACATGACTACCCCAATATTTGATCAAATGAACATTGGTTATGATGAAATGGTTTGAGTAATGAAGAATCTTCTAATGTGTGTCAAATTCCTCAAATAGCCAGACATCAGACTTCTTCACTAGGTACCTTCTAATCCATGTTTTAATAACCTGTATAGGGGGGAAATAGGGTCCACCAAAATGGATCAACAAAATGATGGACCACTTATTTTTCAAGGCCCTAAACACCTCAAATTATGAAAAATAAGATGCTAATAACAACCAAAAATGCAACCTAACTGTTATAGCAACTGGGTGATCCCACAATACTGGTTTACAATTTTTGGCCAAACTGGACACTGAATTGATTTTTTCTAGCTAAATCTTTACATTCGAGCACCTATAGCAACTAAACCGTGAGGAATTTGAAGATGATGCAAACAAGTGATTTGTGAAATTTTATCTATAGATTCTAAATATATTTTATTCAAAAAATTTGGAATTAGATTGCACTTATTTTTCCATCTCCTTCGAAAACTAGTTTTTGTTTAGTAAACACCATTTTTAAGGAGTGATGTTCACCGTATAACACAATTTTTTTTCCATGAAGGATAAAATTCTTCTTTTTTTTGAATTTAGATTTGTAACTATGATATCTAGTGCTTCCAATTTGTTTCATAGTATTTTATTGAATATTTTTTCCTTAATCAAGTTTTGAAGTCAAACCAATTACAATTCAGACATAGGAAGACCGTATAACAAATAACTTTTTTTGCATGTATCGAAATTCTTTTTTTTTTTTTTCTACATCAAGGACTTCAATATCTGGTGCACTCATATTTTTTAATTTTTTTTTTATAATCTTCTATTTTTCCACATGTGTAGAACAGAGAGCTTGATTTTTCATGAAAATCCTACATTCACAAGAAATACAAAATAAATATAATAATAAAATTAAATTTATTTAAAATTATACTTTTTGGGAAGCTTATAATAAGGACTACATACTTACAAAAAATAAATTTTAAATGAATTCATTTGATCCCCCGAAAGGTAAATCAAAAGTGGGTTTTTATTAGCATTTTGATAGGTGTAAATGAGACTCTATTATAGCTATGGTTTAAAACTAGTAGGGTTTTATCCAAGGGGGTTTGATCTAAGGTAGTTTGATCAAACCCTCTTTAATTGAAATACTTTAAATGGAACTCTTTAAGTCTTAAATCATTATATTTTCTAAAAATACATGATTTCAGCAAAAATAGAAATCTCCCATAAATTGTAAGCCAACTTTGTGGGATCACCCAACTATGGGGGAAGTTTTTAAAGAATAAAAAGTTATGTACCTAACTAGAAAGTTGTGGTTTTTGAGCTCCTTCTTTGGGATGAGGGAAATTAAGGTGTTATTAACCTCCTTAAGAACACTTCTTGATCTTCTTGAATCTTCAAGCCTTCTTCACTTCCGCTTTCGTGAACCTATAATTTAAGTCCTTCAACTGAGCTTGGGATATTAGATTTGGTATGGCATTCAATGTGGCAGTTTGTGCTTTATGATTTGACCCCTCCCAATCATTAAGAAAGTTCTGAAAGTATGATACCATAGAGGCTCTTATTTCTACTATATCTTCCACCAATCTACCATCTGCATCTTTGATACAAGATATTTTATTTTGTTCCCTCCTTTCCTTTGTGGAATTGTGGAAGAATTTTGAATTTCGATCTCCTGCTTTTAGCCAGACTTCCCTGGATTTCTATCTCTAGAAGATCTCTTCTTTTTCCAAAATCTCCTGTAGAAGCTTGGAAAGCTCCTGTTATTTCTTGTAACATACATTATCCATCCCTTTAGTCATGATTTCTTCCACAAGGAGAGTGAGCTCACTTTCTATTTGATGCTTTTCAGCGAAAATGTTCCTGAAATTATCCTTATTCCACTGCCTAAGCTATTGTTTCACACATTTCAGTTTTGTGACCACATTGAACATACAAGATCCGCCCGGGGAGCACTCCTTCCACCACTTTTCCATATTTTCCATAATTTTGGAGTCCTTAAACCACATCATCTCGAATTTGAAAGGACAGCACACTGGGCCCTTCTCACTGTCGATCTAGAGCTGCACTGGGAAATGATCAGAACCGATCCCCTGGCTAATTTTGCTTGCAAAGGTAAAGGGGAAAAGCCTCAAATCTCCTTTAAAGAAGAATCTATCTAATTTTTCTACTATGCTGCCAAACCCTTTCCCTTGGTTTGTCCAAGTGAAACACCCATTTCCTGTTGAGATTTCCAGAAGCTCATTCCTGTCCACAAAACTACGAAAATCATAATGCGATTGAAGCATTTTCTAGGAGCCAACTTTCTTATCCTTCCTCCATAGAATGGAATTAAAATCACCCCATAGAATGCAAAAATTTTGAGCCAACCCCCCAAGGATCCCATCCATCTCTAGCCAAACCTGCTTTTTTTGAATGCTCAATGAAGGGCCATACACATTGATTAGACAAAACTGAAGATTTGAATGCAAACTCCTTACCCTGCAAACCATCCAGTGGTGACTCAAAGTTAGTCTTTCTACTAACATAGATTGGAGCTTCCAAATGACTAATAAACCTCCCGAGGCACCTTCCACTTCCGCACCAAACCATTCCCATAACTTCAACTTCTTGCCAAAATTTACCAAATCTATACCACCTAATTTTGTTTCTTGTAAAAGAAAATTATCTGCTTCGCTTACTACTAAATGTCACCTGATAAGGCTCCATTTGTTAGGGGTGTTTAAGCCCCTAACATTCCAAGTTAATAGCCTCATTGTTGTTCAGAAAGAGCATCACCCTTCCCTACTTTAATCATTAGATCTATATTTTTCTGACCACAAGCCTCTCCATCCAATTTCCTCTTCTCTAGATTAGGAATTCTACCTCTCTTTTTGTGTTCTCCACAGTCCAGAGATGATTTCAAAATTTTCCTCTGATGTATGCCTAACTTCACTTTAGCCGCAGCCAAACTGTCACACAACTTCCTCTTTTTGCTGAACTACGGGCTAAGCAGTTCCATATTCCCTGTCCCGTCTTTCCAACCCACCTTCTCCAGTCCTTCTATCTCACACTCTTCGTCCAACACCCCTAATTTTGCTTTAGCTACCACTGCTAGTTCCACCAACTCCTTCCCCACCTCTATCAGAGAGTCAAATTCCACATTGTGACAATCTCCTCCCAGGAGCTCCAAAGTTTCAAAAATATTTTCATCTAGTGTTATTTCTTAGTCCCCCTTATTCGACTACAATTCCTAGTTTTCCTCCACCTCAATGCCCTTTGAGCCTATAATTGGGCTTGTCTCACCACACTAAGGAGCCGCCACCGAGGATACAAGGGAATTCCCAAAATTATTGGGCTATTGATTTGAAGTCCTTGTCCTTGATAGTGTATTAAATGCAGCCTCCTCCCTAGTTGTCCTATCCTTCAGCCTGGGAGAGTCTTCTGAAGCTGCCAGTGAACTAGACTTTCCATTTGCCTCTTTTGAGCGCTTGCACCCTAGTGAACGAACTAGGTTATTTCTAGTAAAAGTGTCACGTTCCAACTTCTGTGCTTGACACCCATAATCTGATATGAGTTCGATCTCTCCCTAGATCTGCCGAGTCTGTGTGTTCTCTACACATATTCGCGCATAGGTTTGGTTTCTCCTTTCCAGCTTTCTTTCCTCTACACAGAAAAAAGTGCCCAACTAATTCCCTATTTCTTCCAATATGCTTGGAGCCCAAAATTCCTACGGAAGATTAGGCAGTGAGTACCAATCTTGAAGGGTTTCTATCACATGAGTAGTCGGATCGAAACTGACTCTCCATTGTCTCAGGTAAAAACCACACCCGTCTAAAACCCAGACACCATTGATGATTTCATCTCTTATATTTTGAGATGGGCACGTTACCAAGAAGTATTCATTTTGCAGCATTTTGAACTACAAGTCTGATCCCCACTGCTCTTTCCACCACTTGATCAAATACTCTCAGTTAAGGTCTGCTCCATACCATTTCCCTATTAGTCAAATGTTCTCAGGAATAGAACCTCCCCATGAAGCTTGGCCGAGCTGATTACCACCTTGGTTCTTCCTCCTTTTACCTCATTGCACGATTTTGAGACGTTTTGTCTCCATCCCCCACCTAAGCCTTATTCCCTATCTTCCTCCAATTCCTTAGTGGGCTCCTTCTTTTGCCACACAAAACCTCCATTGCCATTTCTACAGTTAGGGTTTCTTCTAAAACCTTGTCTTCCCATCCAAGGAAGGCCTCCTTGACCTCTATTGTTGCCAGCCTACTGTCGCGGCCTATGGAAGGCATCATTTCTGTAACTTCCACCCTTGTGTCTGCCTCTAGACACCTGTCCTTGATTGTTTAAACGCAGAATGCCCTGATCGTGATCTTCCAGAAAATGTCTATTTTTGGCATTATTATGAGGGCGGGTCCATCTCTCTTCTTTCTAGATATTCTCGATGTTCCCTTTCCAATTGCCCTTAGGTCCCTCCTGTCCTCTTCCCCCGCGACCATGATCATCAGACCGTTGCGGGCTTCCATGACCGTTGCAGAGCTTCATATTTTTCTCTAGTAGAGTTTACATTCTTTTATTATATTTATTGTTTCCATACTGTAACATAGATTTATCTAAGATATCTATATATTACTAAATACTTTTCTTTAGAAAAAATGTACTTTAACATTGCAAAAGATAAATATTTGATTTACTTTAGAAGTAATAGAATATTCTTTACCATGTTGAATATTGTAACAATTTTAAAACTATTCAAAAAATTTACACCCACTATCCCAAAATTTATTTTAAGAAAAAAAAAATAGCAAACATTCCATACATATCCATATGTTGTAAAAGATATATATCAAATGCAAGGAAAAGACTCAACAATCTGATGTTGCAGCAAACTCTTTGCCCTTGGAGAAAGTAATCAGCACCTAAACACTCTCCAAGCCATTATATATAAGATTATTCACCCTAGTGTTTTATTCATAGAATTTTGGCTCTAGGAAAACTACCAAGTGGTATCCAAAACCATTGATGGGTCTAATTGACACATGTTCATTTCTCAACATGCAAACAAGAGTTACACATGAATTGTACTCATCTTGAAAATCCAAACGTCAAACTTTGTAGGAGAAGCTCAACATTCACTCTAGCTTCTCCAAGATGCACTCATCCTTTTCAATACTCTTAAATTCAATAATTTTTGAGTTCTTAAGGGGACCATCTACAAACAACATTAAAATGTTACCATGTTTAACTAGTGTGCCAACATTACAATAATATTCCAACATTATAACTAAGACTTGCAAGATGTACAACACACTTAGTCCTAATATTACTGAGAATGGAATGCCTCAGTGCCTCAACCCAGAAAATCTGCCTGGTACAAATTAAATAATAAAAATACTGATATCTAATGGACATGATAAGCCTTATAACTCTAACTTAGGGTAATTGGCCTAAGAACTTATAGATGTTGTACTTAGTAACTTTTATATCTTTAGTGGCTTTTAGGGGTCATGTATTTAATGCGATGTGATAAAATCTTTGCAACTGCTTTACCCTAGTGGGCTTTTGTTATTTGATTTTTTAGTCCATAAATTAGATCATGATATAATTTAGCATACAATGGTACAGTAGCAACATTGTGGATCTTGGTGAGCTTTGACTGGACACAACTCAAAATTGTTTTCAAATTGGCTTGTGTGTTAAGCTAGAACTAGAGTTGAGGGTCCTTGTTTGGAACTCTAGCTCTCTCTGCCCTTGTTCCCCTCCTCCATTGAAATTTATTTGCTGAATATCTGAGCTATTCTTGTTTGTGTTTTTGTGCTGAGAATGGGGCTATATTGTTGCTTGGTTTGTACTTGCTTATGTTGGGGCTATATTGTTCCTTGGTTTGTACTTGCTTATGTTGGGGCTATATTGTTGCTTGGTTTCTACTTATGTTCTATGTCCATTAGTTTTTTGAATCCTAAAATCAAGATTGTAAAGTGCAATGTGCCTTGCCATTAGATCTAAATCTATCACAAGCTTTGTCACCAATTAGATGCGCCTTCCACCAAGCAGATACTTATCATTTGTGACATTCCTAAAATTTATCAAACACAACTAATTAAAACATAACAATTCTATTACTATTTGGAAGGAACTTCGCTGCCCTGTAGTTCTTGTTTCAAAGTAGGTTTCCCTTAGAATTTGATGGTTCAATTTTAAACATTCTAAGTTAAATCCTAAATGTTGTAGATTTAATCTTTCTTATAGATTTGATCTATGTCATGTAGATCTATACTATTGAAATTCCAAATTTCACACTTGTTTGTCTTGATTTTTTATGTCTAAAAATCTTTTAAGGACTTATAAAACTCAATTGGAATCATGAACTTTGAAAACAAAGACACCATAAATTCAGCACTACTCAGCTCTACCCAGTCCATCTAAACCATATGGATCTCATTCACCAACCCCACTATACAACACCTTTCCACCGCACGATCAATCAACGGACAAGAATCTGTCTTCAGACAACCTTGATTTCCCGGCTGTTTAATATGGATTCTCCACTCGTTCAAGGGTCAATCATTCAATAAAAATCTAACATCTCATTCATTACAGTCCCCCTCTGAAAACAAAAAAAAATCTTAGCACTCGGTTTGGATGTAATAAAACCCACTAATGGATTCTTCTCAGCTTCTATATAATCTTAGATAACAACTGATATATGCAAGAATAGATCCTCTGAGCTCTAAGAATACATTAAGCATGGCAATTGCAGTGGAGGGCAGTTACAAATGGAAATCAGTTTACTTCCCGGTGGCTCTAATTGGCGTGGTGGTGGTGGGGCTGAGCGGCAAGGCGGATGGCGCAGTATCATGCTCAACAGTGGTGTCTGATTTAATCCCCTGCCTTTCCTACGTTTCAGGAAGCACCGCTCAGCCCACCGAGGGATGCTGTAATGGCATTAAAACTCTCAATACCGCCGCCAAAACTACAGCCGATAGGCAGGCCGTATGCAACTGCATAAAGTCTGCAGCGTCGTCGTACAGCAGTTACTATGATAAGGCCAGCAAGTTGCCCGGTCTCTGTGGTGTTAATCTCGGCTTTGACATGACACCCTCGCTTAACTGCAGCACGTAATTTCTTGGCCCGTTCTTTTATCTCTTCTTGCTTGGCCAACTTTATGTTCATTCTGACTAACCGGTTTTTTGTTTACAGGATCCGCTGAGATCTGTGCATGGCGGGGCTGCCAACTTTGTAATCCAGTATAATAAACTATATATGCTAAAGTTGTAGGAGACCTCAAGAAACACTGGGGATAGTATTAAATAATGTAGATATAGAGCTTCATCGGCAATGGGTAATAAAGAATACCATTGCTTAGTCTTGTGTGTATGCGCACATAATGTTATATGGATGGTGTAGCCTCCTTCCAATTCATTGCAATGAATCTACACCTTAAGTTATTTTCTCCAAATTGTGTGTTGTGATAGATTGATGATGATTTTAGACCAAATTAGTAGTGAGATGCATGCAAAGAAATGATAAAGAGGAAGCACCATAGCGTTCAAATTAGCCATCAGACTGTACGTTCAGGCTGGGCTTAACCGACACACTCTAAGGATACATTCTTCGATGTCCGGGCCCACAGTCGCTTTAAACTAGATTTTCTCCTGTGACCTTTTCTGTTTCCGTTTTCACATTTGTTTGCACTGTTTTAGTTTCCGTTAACGTACATGCAAAAGCAAGTGGATGGAATCTTTTCCTTTCTATATGCTGCTCGAAACAGTATGTTTTGGATATTTTAATCCCGCATCATTTGCGTGAGAAAACACAAGAAAGAAGGGGATTATAAAATATATGATGTGTTCTGTATCATTGCTACTATGATACAACGTATAATACAGCTGATTGAAACATTTAAAAACAATCCTTTTTTATATTTATAAAAAACTAACATGCGTTTTGTCCTTTGTGACATCGACCTCCAAAGCATTACTTTTAGTTTTCAAATTTCAAGATTTTAATAATTAAAAACAATAAATAAAACTTTTCAATTTTTTTTTTTTTTTTTTTTAAAAATCTATTTCAAGATTTTAGTAATTAGAAACAATAAATTAAAGTTTTTCAATTTTAATTTTCAAAAATAAATTTATAAAAATTAGTTTAAGGAAAAATAATAATAATAAAGTAATGAGTAATCAATAATTATTATAAATAAAAGATTTAATTATAAATAATAATAAATTATTAATTAAAAATTAATTTTAATAAAAATTATTAAATAATAATTAATAGTAAATTACTAATTATTTAAAAATAAAATTGATAAGTAAATTATAAATAATTTATAATTTAATATTTTAGATTTTAACAAAATGATCTATGATTTTATTGGAAATTAATCATTTTGGATGTTGACAAATTTGGCATACACAAATAACAATTTGATGAAATTAATGTATCACACTTGAGTTTCTAATTGGGTACAACATAATAGACACTAAAACAAATTGAAAGATTGTTATAAGGTTAGTAATGCAACATCTAAGAGTGAATCTGTGAGATCACAACTCTTTGAAGCATTGTGTTAAATAGGTAAGAGATTAAAAGTGTTTGCTAATTATAAAAATATATGATTTCAATGTAAAAAATATGAAGAATGGAAGCAATACTTGCAACACATAAATTGTTGTGTAGTAGCCAATTCAAAGAATTGTGTTACCCTATACCTTATATTTGTTAGTAAACAAAGCTAAGAAAATGTTATAAATAAGATAATAAGGTTACTATTAGCATATACAAATTTCCATAGAGTTATAGATCTCTTCCATTTCAAAACACACAAAACAATACTCGATAGATAATCAACTATCTTTCAAATTTGTATAGTGAATAATTTCTCCCCATAAGAACTAGGTAGAGTATATAAAGCAAACCAATGAACCTACAACAACCCTTATTTTGAAGAAGTTTTGTGTGTGCTCCTTTCTCTCCCTAATCTTGTCTGATTATTTGGAAGAGATCAATGGTCATAACTAAACTATAGTTCATTCAATCCATTGACCGGTCTGGTTGATGAAGCTTAACAAAAGAAGTGAAGAGATTGTTGCATTTAGCATCATGCATGTGGAATGAAGTGTGGTAGCAATAGCTTGCCTATAGTTGAATCAAAGACTAAACTTTAAGAATTTTTAGAAGGCTTTGTATTAGAAAGATAGGTGTTATTTTTAAAATTATTACACGGTCTTCTCAGGGTCATCTATTTGTTATAGATTTCTTATACTACTAAAATTCCCCACTTATGAAGCATGCAATGAAGATAATATTTCATAAATGAAGAGTGCATCTTGTTGAAAGTATCCATTTGTAAAATAGATCCAAAATCATGAATTACTAAAAACCTTCATGGCCTAGGCAAGGATTCAACCATATCCTTATATCCTTACTTACCACTTGAATACTTTGAGCCATCTACTCTTATTGACTTGTCATATATTTGTATTTGTAGCTATCTTATATTTAAGTGGAAAATATATTTATTTGTGCAAACTAAAGAGAGGGTTAGTAGTCATAGCACACTATATGGTATAACCTATAGAGAATAAAGATGAAAATACATGTAAATGTAATTAGTTATTTCCACCATATATTTTTCTATATAGTTGTAGATTTGTTTCATGTTAGATATTCCCACAAAAATAAAAGTAGGTGATACTATATGAATTATATTAATTAATTTTCAACTAATCAATTGAACAAGGTTTACATTTAAATTTAGTAATCATTTATGGCTTAGACACACATTTTTTAGAATAATATGCATGTTTCACTCAATTAATGTGTTGTCAAATTTTCCATAAATTCTACATAAAAAATTTATTGAGATAAATTTCCATAGTAATTTGAATACTTGAATTGAGTTATCTATCAAATTTATAGCTTATAATTATATAGACATCCTTGCTATTAAAATGTTCCTTATCTATTTTAGTTGGATTTTGATTAAACAACTTGATCTAACATCTAATACCATACAACAATTCCTTCAAACAAATGCAATTGGAAAATACAAAGCTAAATTTTATAACCTTCATTAACATCCTTTCCGGTTATGTCAATATGGGAACTTTGGAATGGGGTATGGACATCCATCAAAGCATAATGTATAGAGGGTTTTTTTCTTCAAATACTGTGGTTACAACTATCTTAGTAGTATCACCTACTTTTATTATTATGGGCATATCTAATATGAAGTAAATCTATAGCTCTATGAGAAACAATATATGGTGGAAATAATTAATCATGAAGTACATTTATTTTTCTTGTCATTTCATCTTTATTATTTATAGGTTATACCATATAATATGCTATTTTTACTAACCCTCTCTTTAGTTTGTACAAACAAATCTCTTCACCACTTAAATATAAGATAGCTACAAATACATATATATGACAAGTCAATAAGAGTGAATCACTCAAATTATCTAGGTGGTAGGTAAGGATATATAAGGATATGGTTGAGTCCTTACTTAGGCCATGAAGGTTTTTGGTAATTCATGATTTTTGATTTATTTTACAAGTGGATGCTTTCAACAAGACGTGATCTTCATCCATGAAATATGATCTTCATTGCATGCTTCATAAGTGGGTAATTTTAGTAGTATAGGTAATTTATAACAAATTGGTGGCCCTAGGTAGCCCATGTAAAAATTCTAAAAATATCACCTATGTTTCTAATGTCAAGCCTTCTGAAAATTCTAAATATAGTTTTTATTCAACTATAGGTAGGTTACTTCCATCACTCTTAATTCTACATGCATGATGCCAAATGCATCAATCGCTTAACCACTTTTGTCAAGTTTGATTAACCAAGCTAGTTAATGGGTTG
Organism: Sequoia sempervirens; assembly: GCA_007258455.2. NCBI lineage: Eukaryota > Viridiplantae > Streptophyta > Pinopsida > Cupressales > Cupressaceae > Sequoia > Sequoia sempervirens. Next base: position 220,968,308 of record VDFB02058242.1, on the reverse strand, counting down.
CATGTGTAGACACCTAAAATTGACACATTGTCATGACCTCATTATTTTCCTCTATATTTCATTGAATACAATCCCAATTATTTAGTTAATTATCCCATTCCCATATCCTTATTAATTAAATAATATTTATTTTTTAATTAATAGAATATATATTCATCTGCTATTCATCACTATTCACACGCACCTATTTCCTAGCCTAAATCATTAAATTCTCTTCCTCATATAGTCCACCTTAGGTAAATAATTTTAATTATTTATTTACATAAGTCCTCTACCCCTTTCTCAAAAAATAAATTCACCTCTTTATTAAGTGGGCTAATCCATTTCCCCCCTTAATCCTCCACTTGTACAATCTAATCCTAGTCAACTCATCTCAAATCATGCACATTCCCCAGTTGTGTACAAAGGCATTGTCCTTTATACACGTGACATTCAACCTTGATACCATGTCACATGGGTCAAGTCCTTGCCCATACATCCAATCCAATTTTAAATTCCTTCAAGGGTACTCCCAAGTACCCTTTCCATCTCATCCATCCAACTTTTCCAAAGAGAATTTGCACCACTGATGCTACCCTTAATCCCTCTCTATCTATCTCCTCCAACCACCATTTGAATCTTGTCATATCCTCCATGCTTGAAATGTCTCAAGCCATTTCCACCATTGATGTCATCTTTCCATCCTAATCCTCCATCCAATCTCCCCAAAATCTATAAATTTAACCCTTACCAACATTCCATCCAATCTCCCCAAAATCTATAAATTTAACCCTCACCAACATTGATGAAATTGAATGAAACCTTAGGTCATTGGAACAAGCACCAACATTCAAATAGTCATGAGAACAACCACATTCCATGGTGCAACAAGGATTATTTTGGTGAACTCATTTTATGTTTTTATCATTTTAGTAATTCATGATTTTGGGTGTACTTTACAAATGGATAAGTTTTCAACAAAATGTGCTCTTCATTTATGAAATATAATCTTCATTGCATGCTTCATAAGTGGGGAATTTTAGTAGTATAAGAAATTTATAACAAATAGATAAGCTTGGGAGGCCCATGTAAAAGTTCTAAAAATAACACTTGTCTTTCTAATATGAAGCCTCACTGCTTTTGTCAAGCCTCATCAACTAGACCAATCAATGGGTTGAATGAGCTATAGTCTAGTTATGACCCTTGATCTCTTCAAAATTATCAAACAAGATTAGGGAGAGAAAGGAGCACACACCAAACCACTTCAAAATAAGGTTTTTTGTAGGTTCATTGGTTTTCTTTATATATTCTACCTAGTTCTTATGGGGATAAATTATTCACTATACAAATGAAAGATAGTTGATTATCTATCGAGTATTGTTTTGTGTGTTTTAAAATGGAAGAGATCTATAACTCTATGGAAATTTGTATATGCTAATAGTAATTGTAAGTGTGGAATAAGTAATGGGTAAAACAACAAACAACACTTCTTATTAAGATAATCAATAATAATTAATCTAATTAACACAAGAAAACTCTTGAAAGCGTCATATTGCTCTCTATCTCCAAAGATTTATTGTGTTGTGGGGCTCTCAAATTTGGTAAGCATTATTATTATTAAAATGCCAATCTAGAGAATGAGATGTTGTTAAATGTAATAATCTAATCCTATATGATGATTGCTAAATGATATGATCAAGCTATTGTGATCTAAATTGACATGAAACTTGATAAAAGAAGCTATAGTGAACTATGATGTAGCCATGATATTGATTATAAAATGCTATGATTGCTATTGTGAAATGATAATGCTATTGCTAAGATGCTTGGTTGCTCAATTGGTGTTTCTACAGAGTAAGTTTTCACAAAGTTGGGATCCATTTCCTATGGAAAGAGGTTGTGTTTATAGATTCTCAGCAGCACATTTGTGAAGGGGCAGCACAACAAAGGTCTGGATTTGATCTTGAGGATTGAATGGTGAAAGATGAAGAAGCCTAGGTTGATTATGGAGATTGTTCCTCCCAAAAAATACATTAAGCTAGATGATAGGAAGAATTAATGGAAGAAGATGAAGAATTTCTCCTGTAAATTTGTCTCCAATTTCTCTCAAAATTTACTTGTGAAGGTTGAGATGAATTAAATTAAACATAACATATCAAATTTGGTAGGTGAAATATTGATTAGTTGTAGAATATGTGCATAAATTTGAATATTTTGGATTTATTCAATTTAGAAAAAGAAGATATTTAATTTAATAAAACAAAATATAGAAGTCTATGTTTATTAAATAAATATGGAAGAAGTATGGTAATTAAATAATACAAAGTATGAAACTTGTTTATTTAATTTAAATGAAATGATATGATTAAGATGGGAGATAATTGGGTCTGTGCAAGATCATAGGGGTCCAAAAAGTGGCGATGTGAAAAAAAAAGAATTTTTAACACGTCTAAAAATGCTAAATTCACACCTTTGACTTTTTGCAGGCCAAAGTACATTATTTGTTTTGATTTGGTAATACCGAACCTAAACGGATATCCGATATAAAATGGATATCCGTTTTGTTTAAAGCAGTGTTTATAATTGTGTCGGGTTCGGCCTGACCAATTATTATATTATATGTAACGGATATCTGTTATTTGTGTTATAATCAAAAAAAAACCCCAAGAGGTCATATTATATAATATTATATTATATTATAATATAATATATGTATTATTATATATTATTATAATATAATAGTATAATTATATTATATATATAATAATGATATTATATTATATTATATTATATATTATATTATAAATCATATAATATATATTATATATAATAATATGTTTTATATTATTTATAATATATGTATTATATTAAAATTAATGTAATATATATTATATTAAATATGAAACATTTCAAAAAAACCACGCATAGTTAAATATGGTCGGGTGTGTAAATCGTAGAATGTATTGTAATGCCCCATCGCGCAAACCCCAATGGAACAAGTAAAAACACAACAATTTTTTTTTAAAAGAACATAAGAAATGTACTTAAATATTCAAACATAACAATGTTCTAAGTTGCACAACTAAATCCCTTGCGGTACACGAGGTGACATTACTAAACTAACCCATAACAAAGATAATAGATTAAACATTAAATATTCAATTACATATCCATTCAAATGTTCACATATCACCATTTAAAAACATCCATTAATGATAACCACATTAATAAGAGTAATCCATATAAAATCATACATGCAACTCACAAATAAATTAATCATGAAGATATTAAGTATATATATATATATATATATATTTCCATAGATACAACATAACATGACCAGTAATTACAAATGGTAGTTCAAGAATGATTGCATGGTATGAATATAAATTACATCAGTCTGATAGTAAATCATATTGAACACAAAAAATTACATAAAAGTTTTCCCAACACACGTGGGAGTGATACATCAATAAATAAAATACATTCGTAATACAAATAAACATCTGGTAACATATGAATCCTGGATCAACAACATCTACAAAACCCTGCACTGAATGGTACCACTGCATCCAAAGGGAACCTAATGGGGTGTGTAGCACATTCCACCCAACCACCCTCGTGCTGGGAGTAAACAAGGAAGGATCCCTGACCAAGCACATCCAAACAGTAACACAAGACTAACTCTAGAAAAGATAACATAATATCAAAAGACCACTCACAAAACTAAACATCGATAAATCACCAAAAGACAAAACAATAGACCACTTCTAGAGGGCTTCAATAAAAACAACTCAAAAGGAATGTTAGGGGAGAGTGTCATCGCATGGCTTTACATGGATTATCCAGACAACCTAATTCAAGGTGTTGCCTCCATCTATGGTTCTCTTGACAACCTATCTCAAGGCGTTGCTCCATAGGGTTACTCATGCAGAATCGTTAACCCCTCGTGAAGATGAGGCAACAATCTTGCCAACCACGGCCTTCTCAGCCCACCTTTACTCTACGATAGCACTAACAGGGGACGTGGCATCCATAATTATCTTATTAATATTTAACCACCCACCCATAATTAATTACTTAGGTTATCACTTATTACTTTAACTCTACATGGGTTACCGTGACAACCCCTTTGTGCACCGGCCCCCACTTAGAGCCACTCTCTCTAGACACTCAAACACAAATATCCAAAACAAAAGGATTGTACCAACAAGAAATACTGAACCAACAAATGGAACATCCACGAGGAAAAACTATCTCGCCAAAATCATATGAAACACATCCATAAATGGTACAACCCATGTATAACTCAAATCACAACCATAGCAAAAACATAGGCCAAACATCAAAATACGAGATCACAAATAAACATTAGTATCCCCACCTCTCAAAGTTCGTAATCAACAACTTAAGTTCCTAGAATAGGATAAACTAACTCTAGGGTTTCCCACATGACATAAACCCCAAATAAAAGAAAGCCACAATTGATTAAACGAATCATCTCGAGAGAAACAATTACATAAAACTCATTTTCATACACAACAAGTTTCGCCAATTAAATAATTCAATTACTCAAGAAAGTCCAATTCAATTCAAAGCACATAATTTATTTCTAATTTGCACAAATACATTATAACATTGCAATTTTCTTAAAATTATCATATTAAATTCATATTCGCAGCATAACAAATCTGTTATATATATATGTAAATATATATACATATATATGCTTTTATGCGTATATATATATAAAATAAAGCATATTTCTAAAAATAATTTTATAACACATATTATAAAATTAATAAAATAACAACACTGTATATACATAAATATATACACATATATATTAATATTAATATTAATATTAATATATATATTTATTTATTTATAAAATCGAGGTATACCATCAAAATTCGAATGAAGAAATTCGAATTAAAATAAAACTTTTAAAACACAAAAAAAAACATATAACACAGCTGCCCCACCAGCCTATGGTACTTCGTACCATAGGTGGACAGGTCGCAGCCCCACTTGGATGTGTACAACAACCCTCGGCTGTTGTGTGTAGCTGGGTATGGCTGCGTGCAGCCAGTACTGGGGTCGGGGGTGGTATGACACCCGCCGACCAGTCCCCCCCAAAATTTTATATATATAATTTTTTTTAATAATTTTTATTTATTTTTAATTATTTTCCATTCACGGAAAATGAAAAGAACACAGAAAAAAAATTATAATATAAATTTTTATATATTAAATTTTGTTTCTAGAGAATTACGAATTCCAAAACTTAGAAACATAGAAACGCATATACCTTAAAACACTCAGAATTTTCACAATAAATATGTATATATGTATTTTTATATACAATTCAATTTTTATAAATATGGTGACTTCTGTAAATATATATATATATATATATGTATATTTAACCATAATTTACAATTAAATAAAATAAACAATTTGTTCTATATCAGACAAAAATAAATCTAGGCATGCAAATTCAACATAATAACAAAAATGATTTCCTTTCCAAACAATAATTTCTCAACCAAATTTTATTGGCAAACTATAGAAGATTTAACTATAGTTTTCAACAGAAAAATTCAAAGGTTTAACAACACAAATTTTCAATCATAGAAAACCTCTTTCAAAACATAGAGTAATTAATTTTCAAACATGGTAGACAATATTTTGTTCACAGAATATTAAATCTAAAGAAATAATAATTTAAAAGAACCTGGAGTCCTTCGTTCAATGTAGAATCCAAACATAGTAGCCTCCTTCCTTTTTCAAAAGTAGAACCCCTCTGAAGTTTCTTCTCAATTTCCTTCCTTCAACTAACTTCTGAATAAATCTTTTTTAATCTTTTCTTATATAACAACTTTCACCAAGAAGCACAAACAAAACCAATCTTTTTTTTCTTTTTCAGACAGAAACCAGAAACCCTTGTGTGTCCAAAAACTCTCTCACAATAAAAATAAATAATAATAAATAAAGCTCTTCATCTTTTTCCTCAAAAATCCTCTCCGTTCATTGGTTCTTTTCTTGCTTTTAAAAGCACACACTTATCTCACAGATTTTTTTTTTTTAAATTCATTATTTTCACATGATATTATCCTCACAAGATATTCTCTTATCATTTTTTTTAATTTAATATCAGGAAAAAGATAATATATAATTATCACCATCATTATTTATTTAAATTAATTACTTACAATTTTAATTCATTAAATAACTTTTTAATTTACAATATTTAATTCCAAAATTACAATTACTCACAATTAATCATATTCACAAAATATCATTAATTTATCCCACATAAAATAAAGATAAATTAAATGACAACAACCATAATAAAATAAATAAACAACCACAACACTGAGACAAGGACAAAGCCAAAACCAAGACACAGCAAGACTCACAATTCAATGATGGACTTAGGATGGGGACACTTCCTTATCAACTCTCTTTTTCAACATCGTACCCGTTGGGTTAATGTAATGCTCTCCCTGTCCTGCCAAAGCAGGTGGAATCAAGACTTTATTCCTGCAAATCATGCATACAAACAAATGTCAAGTAACATGTAAATCTCCATTGCAAACACACCGTGAAAGGAAATTGTGAGGTAGCAGGGCGCTCGCAAGCGAGTGATGCTACTCCATACTTTCACCAAGACTCACTAACAAACACAGCAAAAAACATAGCATCATAGAATCACAACATCGACATATATAATATTGGAGAAAACCATAGCATAACCAAATAATCTAACCACCACATAATGTATCATAAATCATCATAATTAATGTCAAGTGCAACAAACCAACCAAACTATGAATCCACACACAACCAAGTCGGTGAACTAATCACCATCACAAACCAAGTATCAAACCAACACATAAGAGTATCAAAGAGTAATGAAGAGTATCAACAACATGGGCGTATTACATCCTCCCTCACTAGAACATGGATTACTCCTGGAAGCCAGTAAATAAATATGGGTAAGGCTCTCTAATATGGGACGCATCCTCCCACGTCGCCGAAGTCTCATCATTTTGGTCCCACTGAACCCGCGAACACCTAATGTGCTCTACTCGCATCGCCCAGCGTCGGCTCAGAAGCAGCTAGTCTCTTACTATAACCCGTAGTGTTCTCTTATGGACATTGTCTCGAAATATGTCCCTGCTGCCCACATGAGAAACAACCTATGCCTCACCCAAATCCTTTGACACTAGATGGTGCACTCGACTACTCAAAACTACCTCGTGAAGGTGTCAACTATGTACTTTGTGTCGACTACACAAAATAATCTAGTCTATTACGCTGCCAACTTCGGTTCTTCCTGTTCTGAGATCTATCTCCTTGCTAAGACTAAGATTTCTCAAGTCTCGATTGGGATTGTTGTTGTTGGTCACCCTTAGTGGATGCTTGATGGCCTTTAGAGGACCCTGCAGCTAGGACCGAACCTCCATGAGAAACAACAACCGAAGTCGGTGCACTACCGATCTGAACTCCTATGTGTCCTCCCAATGCCATTGCCAAATTTTCTTCTAGTAACCAAGCCTTCTCAACCGCTACCTCCATTGTCTTCGGCTTGAAGACTCTAACTCCACCACTGATTTGAGTGTTTAAGCCCCGAATGAAATGTTGAACCAACATTCCCTCATCATGGCTGATAACTGCATATTGCTTCAATTCATAGAATCACTACTCATACTGTTCAATGGACATCGACACCTACCTAAGGTCATGAAATTCATCTGCCCTGCATTGCCTCCAATGATCTGAAAGGAAGCAAGCCCTAAACCTATCCAGAAATAACTCCCATGTGACCATGTTGATATCCAAATGTAGCTTTCTAGCCACCACCAAGTGGATGTGAAGCCTCTAAGATGCATGACTGCACACCGAGCTTTGGTATTGCTACCATAGGGGTGCATCGCGAAGCATCGATCAAAATCAATTAACCATTTTCTGCTTCCAGACCTCCTCCAAAACCATCAAATGTAGGCAGGTGTACTCTCATCAAATCTCTCATATGACCAGCTATCACTGCATCATGATCTGTCGTTACTTCCCTTCGCCTTAGCGACCTTTCCCTTTCTCTCTTAACCTATGGTTCCTCCTCCTGCCTAGGTCCCAATCGATCGAGAATCTCCCCCAGAAGGTGCTGCAACTATCCATCTAAACTAGGTTGTCCTGGGTTCTGACCACCACCTGACGGATTGTGTTGAGGACTCTATGGTTCCTCGTGCTCTGAACCGTGGGAACTCGGTGGTGATGGAATTTGGCGGTTGGCTCTACGGCCACCACCTTGGCCACAACCTCTACCTCGAGGCATGATCTTGCCCAACAATTAGAGTTATGTAAGATCAAGAGTTAACACAAAGGTTTCCTAACGGACACAAACTACCCAGAGAACCCAGCGTTAGCAACCTTGGCTCTGATACCAAGTTGTAACGCCCCATCGCACAAACCCCAAAGGAAGAAGTAAAAATGAAACAATTTTTTAAAAAGAATATAAGAAATGTACTTAAGTATTCCAACATAACAATTTTCTAAGTTGCACAACTAAATCCCTTGGGGTACACGAGGTGTCATTACTAAACTAACCCATAACAAAGATAATAGATTAAACATTAAATATTCAATTACGTATCCATTCGTTCACATATGACCATTTCAAAACATCCATTAACGATAACCACATTAATAAGAGTAATCAATATAAAATCATACATGCAACTCACATATAAATTAATCATGAAAATATTAAGTATATATATATTTCCACAGATACAACATAATATGACCAGTAATTACAAATGGTAGTTCAAGAATGATTACATGGTATGAATATACATTACATCAGTCTGATAGTACATCATATTGAACACATACAAAATTACATCAAAGTCTTCCCAACACACATGGGAGTGATACATCAATAAATAAAATACATTTGTAATACAAATACACATCTGGTAACATATGAATCATGGATCAATAGCATCTGTAAAACCCTTCACTAAATGGTAACACTGCATCCAAAGGGAACCCAATGGGGTGTGTAGCACGTTCCACCCAACCACCCCTATGCTAGGAGTAAAGAAGGAAGGATCCCCGCCCAAGCACATCCAAACAATAACACAAGACTAACTCCAGACAAGATAACATAATATCAAAAAACCACTCACAAAACTAAACATCAATAAATCACCAAAAGACAAAATAACAGACCACTTCTAGAGGGCTTCAATAAAAAAAATCAAAAGGAATGCTAGGGGAGAGTGTCATCGCATGGCTTTACATGGATTATCCAAACAACCTATTACAAGGTGTCACCTCCATCTATACATGGATTATCCAGACAACCCAATTCAAGGTGTCGCCTCCATCTATGGTTCTCCTAACAACCTATCTCAAGGCGCCGCTCCATAGGGTTACTGACGTGGAATCGTTAACCCCTCGTGAAGATGAGGCAACGATCTTGCCAACCACATTCTTCTCGGCCCACCTTTATGTTAGAATCCAAGATCACCTGCATGCAAGATGGATACCTGTCACATGCAAAAGATATGAAGAACCGAAAAAGATGTTCTTTTTAAAACCTCTCAGTAAAAATGCATTAAGAGAATCAATTATTACAAAGTGATCAATCCTTATGAAGGAGATCAAGAAACCCTAAAAAGGAACCCTAAATGAAACCTTAGTGTGCACACTTAATAATTAATAATTAATTATTAAATGTGCCTAAGTTTAGCTTAAGTAATAAAGAGGAATAAGTGACTTAATTAATTAATCAATGTGATGTAATTAATTAAGCATAATAACTTATTACTCTAACACCCCCCCTTAAGATGAACTTAGGAAGAAGCTAAAACACTAGAATAAGATGCATGAAAGCAAAGATGGGTCCCGACAACTAGGCCTGATCAGGTACCCATTTACAAATGCAATAATGAGTAAGAGAAGGAAAAACCTTGTGGGACAAAACCCCCCTTACAATGAGATTAGCTAAAGGTTGGAGACAAAGCTTTTAAAGAGTTTTTTCAAGTTCTTTGTGCTCATTACATCTCTCAATGTATCAAACATATTAAAGATGGTCAATAGTCACTCAAAGAGCTTATTGATATCTCTAGATCCTTTGTTAAGCAATATAAACAAGTTTTCAAAGTGCAAGAGAATTCTCTTGGATTAGAGCATACATTGAAAGGTACTTTAAGATTGATCCTTGTTGTCTCTCTTCTTCTTAATTAGTTTTAATGATCGATTGCTTTATTGTTGATTTATAAAAAAAAGTCTTTGATAAAAACCTAGGTTGTGATGGCTCACATTGTGAGTTTTATAAGACTCTTTGGGGTTGTGTTGGTGAAGATATTCATTAAGTTTATTTGAATTGTTTTGTCTCAATTTCTTAGAAAAAATATCAACAAAGGAAATATTAAATTCATACCCAGTTATGGTGATCTTGGAGATATCTACAATTGAAGGTCAATCATGTTGCTTTGTGTTTCATACAAGATTATAGCCAAAGCCTTTGTGTTTAAGTTGTGACATCTTCTTCTTTAGATTATGTGGCTTAAGAAAACTAAATCTATTAAATCTACATATATCTTAGACAAGATCATTATATTCTAGGAAGGTATAAAATAGCCCTAAAAATATCATCAGCAAGGTAAGTACAAAAAAATTAGGGACCAAAAAATTACCACAACCACTTTTTGGTGCATCTAGGACATAATACAAGCGCATTATAATGCACACATTTTCTCTAACATAAAATGTAGACTTTGTAGAGGTCAAGCTCATTTGAACGTGGCCTCTCAACACCCCATAGCAAACCACAAGCCATAGCAAGTTCTCACACATTTTACATACTTAATCAAATCACTACCAAAATACTACCATGACATGGGTAGTGCATTAGTTTTTAGCGAAAAATTCAATTAAATAGCAATAGAGAAAAAAATTTATTCAATTTTGGTTAATTTTTAGGAATTGAAAAGCCCACCAATTAGTGGAAACCTTGGTGAAGAACAACTGCAACAAACTCCTCTAGCAATGCCTCAACATCCTCCCAATATGTAAGATAAATTCCTAGGGAAAATAGAAAAAAAAATAACTTCAAATATTAGTTGGAAATTTGAGAAATATGATTGGAACAACCTCACATAATTTTATCCGTCCACTTCATTGGAATATAATATCTCTCACATAGATTCTACGAGTGGCCAAATTAGCACCTAGTCAAACAAGATGGAAGAAACTATGAGATAATATTATGCCAAAAATCTATCCTACGAATAAAATAAAACAAAAAATATATTGGAATCAAATGTGTGTGCATTTTTCATTTACCGAACAATTAATGCACCCTACATGATAGTTGAGAGAGGTTCCCTATCCATTGGTGTCGACATCAATGTATAAATAATAAATTTTTGGATAGGTAGTGGACCATTTTTTCCCATCCTCCATGTAGAAACAATGAGGTTTTGCATTTGTTATAAAACAACTTGGACGAAGAAAGATATAAAAGAAAATATGCTTAAATTGCATGATATTAATATGCCACTTCGAGGGGGCTACCTCCTAATCCACTTCAAGGGGGATACCTCCAATATTTTCAATAAAAACTCAATACTCAACATGATGATAATATCTAACCTATACCTCATATATACACCATACTTATTCCTTGGATACCACCTAGGCCAATCTACATACTCAAATATAACTCCTAGGATGACCTAAATACATATATGTGATTATAATAACTGTAGACACCTAAATTTGACTATTGTTGTTTGGTCAAATTTATCCCTATTTTGTCTACAATCCCTCCTTATCCACATTAATTTTATATTATTATTACTTAAGGCTATCTTACCATTATTTAACATTGCATTATCCTTAACTAAATCTCATTCCTTCTACAAGCTTTTGAAGACCAGGGAATCGGTAGGAACCATAAGGTGTTTGCTAATGAGAATATCACTAATAGGAATCAATTTCCAAGCCTTAGCTTGTTTGGGGGTGGAGAGTTTGATGTTGTTCCTTATCAGAACCTTCCCAGGTTTATTTCCAACCAAAGCCATTACAATCCATTTGGTTGTCAGGGGCATGCTATGTAGTCTTAAGTCCTTTAAACCAATGCCTCCTTTCATTTTATCAATGCAACACCACTCCCATTTGATAGATTTTTTTTTCCTTTTTCCTCTTCCATCTGACCAGAGGAAATTTCAAATTCTTTTTTGAATTTCATTGACTTGATAACTACTGAATTACCATACTGAAGAAAAATATATGTTCTAGGAGGAGAGGAATATTTGGAAAACTTGTATTTTGTCAGCTAGAGAAAGGTATTGCTTGTTCCAACTTTCAATTTTCTTTTCAATTTTTGTCCTAATCCATAACCACATTTCTTTCAAATTAGGACTGATAGCAAATGGGATCCCAAGATATCTAACTTGGTTATTAGGGCCACCCCATCAGAACTCATATTCCTTGATCCACTCAAGTGGGGATTCCTGCCAACCAGGGAGAATAGATTTGGCTTTTGAGGTTTTTTCCCCCGATGCATGACAAAACAATGCTATTTTTTCTATTAATGAACAAATATTTCATTCCTTAAGTTCCAAGAATATGGTCGTGTCATCAGCAAACTAAATGTTTAATACCTCACTTTAGTCTCAGAGTCTTATGCCTCGAACCTTAGGTGTCATAGTGTGCTCCCTTAATAAATAGTGCAAGGCATCAAGGGTAATAACAAAAAGGGATGGTGCTAATGGACACCCTTTCCTAATAGATCTTTCAAGATTAAATTCCTCTGAGAGAGACCCATTCATGTCCACCTATGCAACAACATATTTCAAGAGGGTGTCAACCAGTTTGCAAAATTCACTGGGGAATCCAAAGGCCTCTAGGGTGGTTTTTAGAAAGGTCCATTCAACCCTATCATATGCTTTTTCAAAATCCAGAAGGAGCATGGAAAAATTCTGGTTGGAGTGCCTTGCCCATTCCATGGATTCTAACTTGTAATTAGACTTTCTAATATGTATCTCCCCTTCATGAAGCCAATTTGGGTGTTGTTAATGAACTTTGGGAGAATAATGAGAATTTGAAAAAAAAAGTTTCTTTATAGCCTTGGGGGAGTGAATTTCATAACTCCTTTAAATATACTGTAGATGACCTCAAATCTATAATTTAGCAACTTCAATATGTCCTTGATCAACACCTTAATTTTGCTTCAACCTATAGACCCTAGCATTCCACACGGTTGTATTCATCCACATTTGGAAACACACCCACACTAAGACTTCATCCAAATCTACCACACATTTTCTCTTATTGTTATCACATTTTATATGATTAAATTTATTTCAACTAACAAGTCATCCTTACATAGATATATTGTAAAATAGTGAATCTTTAGATTTTAAATGTTAGAAAATCTTATATTATTGTTGAAAAATGCTTCATCTCCATGCTTGTAATTCTCCAAAATCTAAACAATTTATTCATGATAATTCAAGAGTCCATGATAACATATGGAACACAAATTTTTCTAAGACTTTGTAAGGTTAAATAAATTAAAATGATCCACAATTCCATTTGATGAATTAGGTGATTAATAAAATTCCCTTCTTGCTAAAAGTTAGAAAATGGTGGTACATTTTTCTTTTATTGAAACCTAGAAAATGGTGGATTTGATTAAGGAATTGTGATAGCAAATTATTTTCAAGATATTATGCATACTTTCATTGCATAATCCCTTGCAAATTTAAAGTGTATAATAAGAGGTAGTACGATTGCTCTTATGTATACTTCTAACTAATTGAACAAGAGATTTAAATTCTTAAACATAATCAGGACAATTTACTTACACTTTGATTTTAACAAAATTAATAGCAACTAAAATCAGGGTATTTTCACATTCCCTAAAATAAAATTATATTATTTCTAAAACAATAACTATTTAAACTTTTTTCCCAAAATGTTTTGATCCATCATTCTTGAACCGGCGTTTTTCAAACAGTCCGAGCTTTCGTCAGGTTCCCATATAAGATTCACATAAACCCTTTCTCGTCATCATTATCTCATTAACACAAGCATTCGTGGAATCGCGAAGGAATTTTTGGGTTACAGTCTGTTCGATTGAATTATTATAATCTGTTGAAGTTTTGAGTGATTTTGCCATGGATAATCCTTTGTTTTGGGGGTGTTGGGGTCGAGTCCCCGAAAGGCGATCTTATCAAAGGCCGCATTATCTAAATCCTTACGCTGCAAATTCGTACCCCACTCCAGTAAAATCGGAGAGCGCGCCCAAGGTAAAGCCCAAGAACGTCGTCTCAATTCCAATTAATTTCGTCAATTCAGAGACACCCAAATCGGTAAAGGCGCCTGCCATGGACGAAAATACAGCGGCTATAAAAATTCAGGCGGCTTTCTGGGGATTTTGTGTGAGGATGTCAAGGCCTTTGAACAAGTTGAGGGTTATAATGAAATCCAAGGCAGAGGCGGCAGAAATTCGGAGCCGTGTGAATGACGAACATGTTGTGGAGTTGATTAAACGAGATGAGAAGGAGCGCTTGAAAATGACGGAGTGGATCATGCCACTACTGCTCAGGCTCGACGAAATTCAGGTTTGCCTTTTTTCTCTCTTTTATTCTCCTTTAATCTTATCAAGGAAAAGGCTAGATTTTGAAATTCTATGCAGCTTTTCTTTTGTCAGATTTTTTTATTTTATTTTTTCTAAATGAGTAGGTTTTTTAGAATTAGTTTTACTGTTCTTTCTGAAATTGCTAGATCTTTTTAGAGTTTGCAAAGCTTCTGGGAAAAACTGTGTGCTTGCAGCCTGCCAGAAGCTTTGCCATCCAATGTCATGGACTGTGAATGCCTTTTATTTTTTATTTTGACAGACAAGGGTGAGGCTATGGAGTCTTTTTAGTTTAGAATTTTTTTTATTACATTTACCTCTGGAATTGATTTGTTTATAGTGCAATTTCTTCTTCTTTTTTAATCCTCTTATAAAAAATTCAAATCAGTATGTTCTCTGTTTCCCTAAAAACTTAACCGTTATGCAGGGAGCAATTCCTTTTGTGCGGGAATCAAGAAAGGCTGTGATTCGTGAGCTGGTTAACTTGCAAGAGACTGTAGATGACATAATTGCGGCCAATTCGAGGCAAGAAGGTGCTGCTAAAGAAATTCCAGTAATTTCTGAAGCAGCAATGGAGGAATGCCCTACTGTTGAGGAAAATGGTTCGGCAAGGTGCTTGCAGGAGAATCCCAACGAGGAATTCAAGAGCAAGGAGTTGCTGGGAGATGCAATTGAGGTCTCTGTGAGTAATGAAAAAGGAGAGGAGTCTCTGCCTTCTCAAATTCCTTGCACAGAGGAAGGTGTTATAGCAGGAAATTCAAGGGATGATGAAAATTCTTCTGAATCTCTGGACTTGTTGAAGCTAGAAACTGCAGACTTCATGGACGGTGAAGAAGCAGGGGATAAGTTGCGAGAGAAAGTAAAGTCCATTGAAGATATTGGCATGGTAAGAGAAGAGACCGAGAACTTAAAGAGGACGGTATCTGATCTGTTGAAGAAATGTGAGAAACAGAGTGAGATGATTCATGATCTGAGTCTGCGGATTTCACAGTTGGAAGAGCATGTATCTCAGTGCAACAAAAAGAAAAGAGTTAGGGATGGAAAGAAGAAAAGCAGTGCACGGGCAAACGACAGGAGGAGAAAATCTGACAGGCATTCAAGCAACTGCTTTATGGAGGATTGGTTTTGATTTCTCTCCATTCAAGCTTTGAAACTGGTTAATTGTTTTACCTAATAAAGCTACAATATGAGTCTGTGTTTGAGCCCTGAGCTTTAAATCAAATCCGAGCTCAGAGCCACATGGTTTAGAGTACTCTCTTAACAATGACGGCTCCGTACTTAAGCTGTAAATATCATCAATAATACAAAAAATGTGATTAATCTCTAAATTTTAGAATCACTTTTTATATTCATAAAAGTCAGAATAATTATTATAGAATATTATATCAATAATTTGTTATATATAATTAAAATTGGCATTTTCATAAAAAAAAAAGGTGGTATTGTTGTTCTTGCCATAGATTAGAAGTTATGTTAAAGATTGAAAATTAATAAAGGTGTATTCCTTTAAATTTCTTTTAGACAAATTTATTGTTGTTAAAGGGACATATTAGGATGAAAAAAAAAAATCTCTCTTTTCTTCTTCAATGTGATTAGGGTCATCATCTTTATGGTGAACACTTGGTATGATTTTATTAGAACATAATGATGAAGATTTTTTTTGGATGTTCTGATCATTCTCTTAATAGATGATTTATTTGCATCAATTTTTATTGAAGAGAAAATTCTAAACAAGGATGATTTTCTTAGTCCTTAGGATGAAAATTTGGGACAAGTTCTCTTCCAACTATGTCTCATTATATTAATGATTCAAGTTTCCAATTTCTATGTATTCATAATTATTGTGAGAATCTTCTGTGAAAGTTCTCTAAATCTTAGCAAGAGAGTCTAGAGAAATAGCTAAAGATATAGTGTCTTATAAAACTTCTATGTGAAAAAAGTGAAGGATAATAGCTCATATTGTTTATATTTAAAGGCCTACAATACTATCATAATTTATATTTAGATGTTTGCAATGTTCATGTTCTTCATGCTTTGTGAGGATCAAGACTTTGATTTTTTATCATTTGTTTAAATATTCTTTTCTAACTTGCTGCATTTTAAGTCTATCAGTTATGTTATATTTATTGTTGTAGTTAAACAAAAATATTTAGCTCCTTTTGCTACATCATTCTTATTTATTTTCAAAATTGTTTAGTTCAATATAAAAATAATAATTCAAGATCAAGACATCATAAATATTTGATGTTTTCATTAAACTACTTTTCTAATTATATTATTTTAATACAATGATAAATTTTATTTTCTACTAACATAGACGAAAGCGTGTAATGTGCTTCCATTGAAATAAATGCATCATACAATCATTAAAAAAATAGATAAGATTTCAACTAAGGATCCAACAACTACTCCATGATTCCTCATTAAGTAATGATCTTATCTATTAGCAAAATAAAAATAATGCTTAGTTGAATTCTCATAGGTGAACATTTTCTTTCCAAGATAAAACAAAAAGAAAGAACATAATAATATCTAAAACACCACAAAAATATTACACATTTTGCACGGTCTATATGGATTCCAAATATATTCCATCATCTTTTATAAAATATAGTTAGAATTTAAATAGACCATAAAAATGTTGTTGTGCAAGTACTCTTAAGAAGTTAAAGAAATTGCAAAATTAAACAATGACCAAAATTGTGGGTTGAGAGATTAAGTTTAAAGTACTATTACTTCCTTCTAAAGAATGGGTAGAGTTAAGGCTTAAACCTCTCAAGTATTCATAGAATGTCTTAGCTCTATTATTTTCAAGAAGGACTATTTTTAAAAACTTTGAGAGAGCTTCAACCACAAATATGAGATTATACCCCCTTATAAACTTGAGAATAAATCCATCTTATTTGCATTGCAAAAATCCCATTTGAAATAAAGTTTAATTACATAGTAAAAATAAATATTGTAGTACTTTGGTAAGTTGGTATTGAAATTAGCAATCAAAGAGAATTGGACTAGTGGTAAATGACTTCACTATTTGAAAATGAAAGATAATTTAAATCATTCATTTGGGGAAAATGTTTGTGAGAAAAAATATTGTTGGGTTTGTTTTATTCAAGGTAAAAAAGGGAGAGTGATGACGGAAAAAAATAGTAAGTGCAATGTTTGTAGAAACATTATAAATTTGTGGTAATTTTTCAAATCATATCTTTTGATCTATTATCAAAATGAGTAAAAAAAGAAGGTGGATTGCAAATATCGCTACACAAGAAGGGCCCGAATAATTTGTACAACCTACCTATTATTGTTTTATTTGTTATAAAAATGGATCCAAAATGTTGATGTAAAAAAATTAAATATTATTTTATAGAAGCATTTTAATCATTACTTGGGAATATGATATTATACCACTTAAAAGAATAATATATATTATCATGAAAAAACAATTTTCTTTGATAATTTTTATGCTAGCTAAGTAAGCTACAAGTTGAGGTAAATAAAATATTTTTTTAATATCCTTTTGGAATTTATATATCAAACAAATTTCTATGGTCAAGCTGGATACAATTAGTATATCATCAAATTGGATACAATTAATCTATTGCTAAGTTTAAATAAAATGAAATGTTATTGATATTTACAAAGAAAAATAAATTATTATTTTGTTCAAACAAAATTTTATTAGTTGCAAAGAACAATAACATAATAATAATTCATGAATAACAATATTTTCTTAAAATATTCACCCAAAATTTGGATAAAACTTAAAAGAGCTATAAATTTTTGAACATTCAAAATGTAAAAAATAAATCCAATTTGGATTGACTAAAATATTTCCTACCAATAATCTAGTCTTTTTAAAGTCATAGAATACACATATTCTCAAGATTGTGGATGAGGTAAACCCCAAGGAAAACTATAGTATCCTATGAGAATTATTCGTAGTACTGCTACACAAGATCCTAGAGTTTCTTCTTCATGAGTTCCCCATCACAAATATCGACCTCATTTCTCTTGGAGTGGTTCTCTTTCTCTAGAATCTTATCAACATGTCACCACTCATGCATTTTGCATCAGATTTCTCCAAAACACATGTCAATACATGTCAATCTAGCCCTAGGTTTTAAATACATGTGCAACTTCAAAAAATTACAATACATAAAACCATGAGAAACTAACTTGGCAACATGTTTGTAAATTCTTAAATTGGAAAGGTTCTACATTGCAACATGGTTTTAATTTTGGTCCTTCATCTATTTGGTGGAATAGAATGGTGCAATATCAAGGACAACCCCTGGCTTTCTCCTTTCTAAGGCATGCTTATTATTTATTCAATAAAGAGGCTTGACAATTCAAGGACTTATGGGATTTTAATTTAATGGATTAGTCTCCTTGGAACATCTTTAAGGATAGTTTTTGTTTAAACAAATCTAAAGATTTTATCATTTATATTAAATCACTGGTTCTTATAGATTTATCCATTAAGAATTGCAATCCCTTTTAATATAATTCTTTGAAGGATTGGTGGTGGTTGTCCAAATGTAAATTTTCTTTCTTTCTTTTAAAAAATATCAATTTAAGTGTCCTACCAACTTTGTCTTTAAATATTGCACTGTAAAGGGTATGGAGCTCTTTTCTGGTGGCGGTGATGGCAGTGGAGCGATTTCAAATTTGGCGAAGGCAAGAAACGTTGATTTCGAAGTTGGTGATAATGGCAGTCTGCTTGATGATGGTAAGGTGATGTCAGGTGGATTAGGTGCTGATGTTAAACGGTGTGGGTCCCCTCTTCTCACTAATGAGACTCTTGGAGGGAAAGAAGCATTGAAGGTTCCTCCCCCCTTTTTTTCTCTAAAGTGGGGAATCTCAGTTCTGAAAAGCTTGGCTCTAGTCAGTCGGGTGGATTTTTGGACACAGGTTCCAAATCCTTTGGTTTGGTCCTATCTTATACGACATGAAATGTTGGGTCCTTCTAGGGGTCAAATCTTAAGTGGTGAAACCTCTTCGGTATGAAGCCAAAAGGTAAAATTACTTCTCCTCTAGTGGATTGTGTTTCTAATGTTCTAATGGGTGAATTTTCTATCTTTGTTCCTAACTATATTGTCAAGAAAAGTGTTTCACATATGGAAATGACTATACTGAGAAAGTTTATGGGGCCTCATTCCCACATTGAGCTAGTCCATAAGTTCTACATGAATCCCTGGCATCCCAAGGGTCAAGTTGATGTTGCTGCTAGCAAAGGGCTTCTTCTCATTCTCTTTTAACTGCGAGGATGATTTCATTTTAGCTTTAACGAGAGGCCCATGGTTCATTGGGAATTCTTCCTTGCTGCTCAACAGGTGGGAAGTGGGGTTCAATCCCAACTCTTGCTCTTTTTCGGCTGCCCTTGTTTGGGTTAGACTGGCTGGTCTTCCCATGGTATTATAGGATGAAGAATTTTTCAAAGGAATTGCAAGTACTTTTGGGTCCCTTCTTTCTATCGATCAAATGACTACCTCCAAGAAACGGTTTGTCTATGCTTGCTTTTGTTTCAATGTTGAACAGTCTACAGATCTTCCTTTTGTTGTAAAGATTAATTCTAAACTCGAGGTGTTGGAGCAAGTGGTGGAATTTGAGTTCATTCATTTTTCCTGCTTTCACTGCAAAAAAATTGGCCATTGGGAAAATAAATTCCCTTTGAAGGTTTAGAAGCTCGTGTGAAAAAATGGAGAGAAAAGAAGCATGGGAATGTTCTTGAGGAGGCTCCTAAGGAGCCTCTTAGTGAGGCCGCTACTACTATGCCTATGTTTTCATAGGCCCTAAATCCTTTAGTCCATGGGCAAAGCATCGTGAACGAGGAGGTGGCTATGAAAGGTGGGAATGATCTGTTAAAGGACTCTCTAGAGGAGGTGCCCCTTCTTCATTCTAAGGAGGTTGTTGATTTGACAACCTAGGCTAAGGAGGGTGAAGTATCAAACCCCCTAGTGAATGATATGATGCAATCTCCTTTGGCTATCTAGGATTTG
Organism: Sequoia sempervirens; assembly: GCA_007258455.2. Classification (NCBI taxonomy): domain Eukaryota; kingdom Viridiplantae; phylum Streptophyta; class Pinopsida; order Cupressales; family Cupressaceae; genus Sequoia; species Sequoia sempervirens. The sequence continues at coordinate 220,947,668 of VDFB02058242.1, read as the reverse complement.
GGGGGGATGAAGTCTCCTTAGGGTTTTATTGATGTTATCCCTTCGACTAAGGGAGGGGTGAAGGTTGAGAATCTTGAGATTAAGAAGAGTGATGATGCTTTGAAAGAACCTCCCTATATTACTATTAAAGGAAGGAACAGGAAGAAATAGTCTCCCCTGTCGGGAGTTTCTACTAGGAACCATCAAAGACCTAATTGTGGTTCAGAGAAAAGAGGAAGAGTTCATCCTTCATCTCAATCCTCTCAAGATAAAGAAAGTAGATTAGATATTGTTCATGGTACCCAGAGGACCTTGTTGGAGATCTACTCTAAGGGAACTTCCCCTAAATGCTCATGAATATTACTTTATGTAATATGAGGGGGTTAAACCACCCTCACAAACATGATCTCTAATCAAATATTCTAAGGGATCATAAACCTGGCATTATTTTGATTCAAGAGACTAAAATGGGGTCTGATAAACTGAGCAAAATTAAAAATAAGATTTTTAAAGACTGTGGGATGCAATGTTCTGAGGCTGTTGGAGCTTCTAGTGGAATTGTTACTTTTTGGAACCCTAAGGCTATTAAGGGTGTGGCTTTGTTTTCTGATTGTAATCATGTGGCAACCTCTTTCACCAAAGTCAGTGATAATTTTTCGTGGATCCTCTCCAACATTTACGCTCCTAATTGCAAGAAGGCTAGAAAGCAGTTTTGGGATAATCTCAGCTCTTTCAAATCTCTTCACCCTTCTTCAAATTGGCTGGTGATGGGGGGGCTTTAATACCCCACTGCATGACTCTGGTAAATTGTGTGGTTCTCAGGTGGCGGTTGAGAGAATATTTGATTTAATGAACCTATTAAATAATAATGTTCTTCTTGACTTGGATCTTAAAGGGGCCTCCTATACGTGGTCCAACCATCGGGTGGGGGATGCTTTGATTTAGGTGAAGTTAGATCAGGCTCTTATGTCTCCTAACATTCCTACTTTGTCGTCTCTTACTAGGTTGGGGTCAGACCATTTTCCCCTTTCTCTTTATGTAGACCTTCTAGGGAGGAGGAAATTTTTTCCCTTCAAATTTGAAAAGATGTGGACATGTCATCTAGATCTGAAAGATACGATTCCCTTCTGGTGGGATATTTAGGTGGATGGGTCTACAATGTACAAGATGGCCAAGAAACTTGTTAATTTTAAAAACAATGTTAGAAGATGGAATAAGATGTCTTTTCGTCAATTTTTTGTGGAAAAGGATGTTTTCAAGGAGCTTGTGGTGCAGAATTCTATTCAACTCTCGAGTGATGTTGGGGATCTTGTTCAGAGGGAGAATGTTCTTATGTTGAGGTTGCATAATATTGTGGCCAAAGAGGAGAAATTTTAGAAGAAAAGGTCCCAAATAATGTGGTTAAAAAGTGGGGATAGGAACACCAAGTTCTTTCATCTCTCTACTTTGAAACACCGGACCTCCAATCGCATTAACTTCATCAAGTTTAACAATCAGTTGTTGGATAAGGATGAGGATATTTTGTGGGTTGCTTCTCCTTTTTTCTCTGAGCTCTTGAAAGTTAATGTTAGTCTTGATTATGCCTATCAAGATGATCTTCTTCAAGATATCCGTAGTATTATCTCAACTAATCTCAATTGGCAGTTAGTTTGCATTCCTTTGGACGATGAGATTCAAAGTTTTATTTTTTCCTTTGAAGGTAACAAAGCCTCTAGCCCTAATAGGTTCCCTATGTTTTTCTTTTACTCCTTTTGAGATATTGTGGCTAAGGATGTGGTGGATGCTACAAAATATTTTTTTGGTAGTGGTAGCCTCCTAAAGGAACTTAATGCTTCTTTTATTATTCTTATTCCCAAGAAGTCAGGGGCCCTCTCTTTTGATGATTTTTGCCCCATTAGTTTATGTAACTCTGTTTACAAGATCTTCTCTAAGGTGTTGGCAGTTAGACTTCAAAAGATTCTTCCTCAAATCATTTTGATCCAACAAAATGGCTTTGTTCCTAGAAGGAAAATTCATGATTCAGTTCTTACGGTGCATGAGAATATTCATTTCTTATTTGTGAATAAAAAGGATATTTTTCTTTTGAAGTTGGATCTTTTGAAAGCTTATGACCATGTTGATTGGGGCTTCTTAAGATTTTAATTGCCTTCAGTTTTGGTGAAAAGCTAGTGTTGTTGGTTTCTTAGTTGATTTCTTCCCCCAATTTTTTGTTCTTGTATATGGGTCTCCTTCTCCTTTCTTTGGCTATTCAAGGGGATTGAGACAGGGAGATACTATTTCTCCCTTCCTTTTTATTATTTTGGTGGAGTTACTTGGCAGACTTATTCAGATATTTGTTAATTTCGATCAGTTGGTGGGCTTTCTCCTTCTTCTCGAAATCTGATTTTCTCTCATTAGCAGTTTGTGGATGATACGCTCATGCTTGGGGAATAATACATTAAAGAAGATAAATTTGTTAAACATATTTTGTAGTTGTATGAATTAGCTTCTCAACAAAGGGTTAGCCTTCCTAAGAGCATTGTTTTCTTCCTTAATACCCCTCTTGATAAGCAACAAAGAATAGCTTGGATTCTTCAATATAAGATTGGAGAATTACCTTCATCTTATTTAGGTCTCCCCTTGTGCTCTAATTCTATTCCTGATTCTTTTTGGATGGGTTTGGTAGACAAGTTTAATGCCAAATTAGCTGGCTAGAAGAGTGCTTTGTTGAGCCAAGTGGGGAAGATTCAATTGATCAAATCAACTTTGCAAAATCTCTTTGTCTGTGCTCTTAGCCCTTTTCAAATTCCAAGGAAATTTTTTGATAAATTAGAAGGCATCCAAATATTTTCCTTTGTTCTGGGGTGGAAGAAAGAAAGAGGTTACATCTTCTCTCGTTGGATGAAGTGTGAAAACCTAAGAAGGCTAGGGGTCTTGGCATTCAAAAAATCTGAAAGTTTAATATGGTTTTACTCGCTAAGCAGCTTTGGAATCTCATTTATGGTAATACTGAATGGGCTCGTATTGTCTCAAGTAAATACCTCAAAGGAGTGGATCATCTTAGAGATATTCTAGAATCGAGTTTTTCTCCTCCTTCTGGTTCTTTTCTTTGGAATGCGATGGTGAAATCTAAACATGTTATTTCCAAAAAATTTAGGTGGCAATTAGGGAATGGGAGGGGTATGTGCAGGATCATCATGGAAAAAATAGGCCCTTAAGTGGCAAAAAATTAAGAAAAATCAGAGTTAGGCAACTTGATGTAAAGATTTGAATAAGTTATCTATATTATTTCAAAAATATGTAAGAATAGAATCTATAGCAAATTGAATGTAGTTTCTAAACTACTAGGTTGGTTTAAAAAAATATATCTATTTGGTGAAATTTTGAAATTTCAATGCAATAGTACTTAAATTTTAGGGAAAAACTAAGAAGTAGGTGTATGTCTGACCACCCTAACCACAATAAAATGATAATATTTTTTTATAATATTTTAGATATAAGTAGAGGACTCATGTCCCGATGTGATGCATATTTTTTTGTAATTTTTCAAGTAAATAATTAATTATGAATTTTTATTACAACTTTTAAAAATATAAAAACTCATATGACCACCTTAACTTGGTCAAAACTTCATGAAATTATTTTTTTTTAATCCTAAGTATACAAAGCATAGAATGTGATGCATGTTTTGGATTCAAAAAATATGATACCGTTTGAAAGCTATAGATGTTTTTCAATCAGCCTATCAATCAGGACTTTAGTCATAATTTGAATAGAAAATGAATAATAATTACTTATTAAATTCAAAGTAAAGCATAATTTATATTGGTGGAGATTTGAGAATGTCCTTTAAAAACTCTTTTCGTTTCATCAATTTTGGATTAAAAAAAAGTCGTCAGCCACATACCCATCATGTTGCCACTTTTGGCCCATCATGATCCTGCACATACCCGGAGAAGGATTTTATTTTGGGATAGTTGGTGGTTTTGAAATGGTCTGCTAAAAGATGAACCCTAGGCTCTACCTTGGATGAATCTTTGTGTTCAACATTATGGTTGCTTTGTGGCTAATTATATAAGCAATGGTATGTGGAAGAGGTTGCATGATCTCTATCCTAGTTTAGAAATTCTCTCAAAATCCTTGGCTTTTGTTCACATTCCTTCTTTAGCTTTGCTGGATAGGATTGTGTGGAGGTTTTCTCCTAATGGTAAATTCTCTATCTCCTCAGCTTTTTCCCTATAAGTCTCTTTTATTGGTCCCACCCCCTTTTGGGCTTCTCTTTAGAATCCCAAGTTGATTCCTGAAATTAATATTTTCTTTTGGTTGTTCTACCAATGTAAAGTGTTGATAATTGATAATATTGTGCGAAGGGATTTTATGTTTCCTAACCATTATTTTTTATGTGAAGAAGAGATGGAGGACCCTAGTCATCTTTAGATTGGGTGCAGGTTTGTGCATGGTATTTAGGCTCATGTGCTTTCTCTCTAGGGTTTGTGTTGGGTTTTCCCATCCTCTCTCAGTGCCTTAGTGTCGCAATAGAAATCTCCTTCTTCGAACCCTACTTTGGTTTCTCTTTGGTCCCTCATTTTGCCTCATGTGGCTTGGGGAATTTGGATAGAAATAAATAATAGGATCTTTAGGGACTCTACTCTCCCAGTGATAGATTGTCTCATAAGATTTATGTTGCAATTAAAGAGAATTTCTAGTCTCAGACTTCCTTTCTAGATGGCCCGAAGCTCATGATTTCTCAAGGGGTGATGAGGTTGTTCAAAATTGGAAGTTGTCCTATGATATTTCTCTACCTTTGACCAAAGGTAAAGCTTCAAGGGAGGATGTGGTGTGGAACGCTCCTCCTGGTGAGTGGGTGAAAGTTGATATTGATAGAGCTGCTAAAGGTAATTTGAGTCTTGATGGTTGTGGGAGGGTGTTAAGAGATTCTAATGGCAGGTTTGTTTCTAAGGTGGCACTGCCTTTGGGAACCTAGAAAAACCACTTTGTGAAAGCTTCTGCAGCCTATGATGATTTGAAGTTAGTTTAGTCAAGAGGGTATGATAAGGTGTGGGTTGAGGATGATTCCCTCAATATTATCAATAACCTTAGGAAGGTTTCTCATCCCTCTTGGATGGTGGAAGCCCTTATTAATGATGCCTTAAATATTTTGGATTCATTCAATCAATGTTTCATCTCCCATGTTTATAGAGAGGGGAATAGCTTTGTTTATTTTTTTGCCAATTATGGGGTCAATGATTATTTGGAATGGGGAGAACACAACCTCCTTCCCCTAGAAGCTCATTCAATAATTAATCATGAATCACAAAGGTATTGAGAGGAGGGGTCCTTTTGTGATGGGGTTTTGTTACATGCTCCTGACATGGCACTTCCTTCTGAGGTGTAAATCTCTTAGAGGAAAGGCCATGCGGTATTCTAATGGGTTGGCAACTTGAATGACTAGGAATTCATTTTTCATTATTCCTCTCTACCATCTTGTCCAATCCACATAGATTGTGGGTATTTAGAGAGATTTTGTTTTTTCGAGGTTTCCTTTTTTCTCTACAAGTTCTCAAGGTTTCCTTGGTTCCCCTACAAGTTCTTCTTTCTATTGGGGTGCTTTCTTGCTAACACTATGGGGGTGACCGAAATAGAACTAAGTCCAAATCTTGTGACACTGTGAAAGCCAATAAGAAGGTATGGGATTTGTTGGACGTTGGGGGACTAACTTCGTATATGGAAAAGATGCATGGGAATGATGTGAAGACATCACAAGAATTTCTTGAGGGTTGTCATAGTTGTGTGTTGCAAATTAGGGGAAAGGAGTTTAATATCACGAAGGATCTTATAGCTGACATCACTAGTTTGTCAACTTAAGGGAAAAAATTCTATAGAGATAAGAATGAAGTTGGTCTGGCCATGGATACTTTCCTCAAAGATGATGAGAGGAGGAAGCTGGGAAAGGAAAAAATTGGTGACTATTATCGTTCTTCAATCAAGGAAATTTGGAGAGATGTTGCAGAGGAAATAATGAGGTATTTTACTCTTGATGTCCGCTTATCTATTCTATTTGGGCATCATTTTTTTTTTCTTAACCATTTTAGGCATAAGAAGAAGGTTTCATTCCCTTTCTATTTACTGGTTTCTTTAAAAAATGGTATAAGAGATCATAAATGCAATCCCAAAAATTGTATCCTTCATGAAGGTTTAATTATGTTGATCTCTAAGTATGTTAAGTCCTTTACTATCCCCACTCAACCCAATATTTCCAATGTTGGGAAGAAGAAGAAGAATCTTGAGTATATGATGGAGTCAGAGGATGATTCTGATGATGAGGATTATTCCCCTGGGTATAATGCATCCTTCGATGTTGATTCAAAATATCTTGCCATCTTTGAAGGTAAGAAAAGAAAAAAGAATAAACCCCAAGCTATCTCCTCTAGGGTAGAAGAGTATGATACTAGAGACGAGGAAGAGGTGGTTCAGTCTTGCCAGAAGTCTAAACCTGTGAAGGGGTCGGGTGGAAAAAACTTGAAGAGGGTTGCTTTGGGAAATTTGAGCAGGGAGGGTTTGAATAATAGGGGTCAACTGGGGGTCTCCCCTATTTCTAAGTTGTAGAAGAAAGAGTGGTCAAAGAGTAGAAATTCTCCTATGAATCTAGGGAGGGATTAGCTGTAGGAGCATGATGGCAATTTGATGGGTGTTGAGGACCAGTTGTTGGAGCAGAACTTGGCTAAAGGTGTTGTTGTCTCTAATCAAAAAGGGAAGGAGACCATGGAGAATGATACTACTAGTACTGATTCCCAAGAACATTATGTAGTGGACAAGGATGGTTTTAACTTTAGGAGGGAAATTATGCCTAATTGTCTTGGTTTGGTGAAAGAGGGCTCTCTTTCCTTGTTCAATATTTTCAAATGGATTTTCCATGAGATGAACTCCACCAATTTTTGAGTTAGAGCTATGAGTAATATTTTTTATGAGCCCTCTTCTTCTAAGGGGCCTAATGTGCAAGCTCAAGTTAACAAGGTTTAGCTCAGGGTTAATCAGTTATTTGACACTCTTAAAATGGTTGTTGATGAGATGATTAACATGAAAATACCTATGAACAAAAGATTGTTGCCCTCAAAGGAGGTTTGGAGCATGTCAATCAAAAATGGGTTAAGGTTCTAGAGGTCAGTAAACAGGCTATGTGCAATGAAGCTGAGGGTTTGTGTTTGCTAAATAAGAAATTCAAGAAGTGGCTGGGGGACAATTCTGGAATGAAAGACATGGTTGTTGGTGGTGGTGCTTGAGAAAAAGACAAGTGAGACAGGGCCTTCTACTAGAACTCGTAACAAGACCAAATTAAATGCTAAGGCTAGTATTCTTGTTGAAGAGGTGGTGGAAGTCATGAATGTCCATCTAAAAATCATCGATAATGATCTTGAAGCGGCGAAAATTCTTAAGAATCTCTAGTTGGGTTCTATTTTTTGTGCTTTTTTTGGTTGTTTGTGTGTTGATTTTTGGTTGCTTGTTCTATTTTTTATTATATGATGAAGCAGTGGTTTATCTTGTAAAGGGTTTTGGAGCCCCTTCAAAACCTATTTTTCCTATAATCAAAAACTTTGTCTCTAAATCCAAGACTGAATAAAAAAATAGAAATGCTAATTCCAAGAAAAAAACTTAGAGAAAACCAAGTGTTCAAGTTTGGGGGTCTAAGGAAAAGGCTAATGCCCAAATTTTGATCTAGAAAGTTATAAATTTCAAACTTCCCATGGGTGATAGGTTAAGATGTATGATAGTTCAATTAGTTAAATTCCCCTTTTCTCAACATATTGAAAGCTGGAAACACATTTTTGGGATTGTTCATGGGCCAAAAGAAATGGAATGATATTTTAAATATCTTCTTATTATTTTTTATCATGCTTTAAGTTGGAAACAAAATTGTTTTTAGTTTTTATTTACAAAAATAATGTGGTTGTAGATTATGTGAGACATGATATTTTTCTTAATATATGGAAAATTAGATTCTTGGTTATTTTTCAAACCATGGTGTCCATCAAGAAGAATAAATTCTAAAGTTTTACTCTAATATCATTTTCCAAATTATTTCATCATGTTCTTAGCTACAAGGAGTTCCCAGAGAACATACAAAAATTGGTTATAATTTGGACAAGATTAAATTTCAAATGCTTCAATACATGGTGAAGATACTATGTGTTCCAAACAACTATAATGTATGCTTGAGTTTATATTGTAAGCATGCTTTGTTTTAATGGATATTTTGGCATGTGTGAGAGCTATGTTGTCTCTCATTTTTTTGATGGTTTTGGATTGTTTATAGTGGTATAATTTCATTTATTTGCTAGGAATATTGTCAATTTCCTTATTTTATGTAATTTATTTGCATTGTTTCAATATTAAAAAAAAGAGGGGAAACCAAATGGTTTCTCTAATGTAGCTAAGATAAAAACCAAGCCCAAACACTTTCTAGATTTGGTATAATAATATGATAGAAAGATTAAAAGTACTTGGAATTTTTCAAGAGATAGAAAAGAATCCTCATAACAAGCTTTCCACTAATGTATTCAATTGGATGAAAAGACAATCCACTTTCCAATTTAAATTTAGTTGCTTTAATACATTTTCCCATGCATTTACCTATTGTCTTTTTAGTTTTTTTTTGCGAAGGGATAGATAATGGCCTGACTAAAATATAAATATAAATTATATAATATAACAAAAATAATAATTTTTAGAAGGTGCTTGGCCACTTTTACTAAAACAAAAATAAATAAAAATTAGAAGGTAATCTATTTATGGTTATTAAGGATGTCAACTTATTAAAATAATTTCACCTTAAAAATGGTTTATCGGTCAAACTAGCTAGAAGAATTGAATACTAGCAAAATTGATCCACATTTATTATTTTTACTTCCAATAACTTTGATATAAGTGTTGAGAAAGGTCTATTACTACCAATATCAATCTAACTCTAAGTCTTTTGTATAAAAGGTCTCATATTTTAACCCTAAATTGATGCTATATTTCATGGATGTAAGTGTTTAGTGAGAAAAGTCTAATGGTAGCAACATTTTTTTACTTGGTTATGAAGAACTATGTGCAAAGGACCTAGCATTCATATTTTGGTTGTAAGTAGATGAGTAAGTTTCCTCTATCTAATTATTGTGTGTATATTAGGTGTTGAAATAATTTTCCTTCTTATAACGGTAAAAATTCCATTTCCTATATTTTTTTCCTTTCAGTTTGGGCTCATTTTCATCTAGTTATTATTTTGAGTGCATTTTTATTTAGATATCCCTTATGTAATAATTAGTGTACAAGTAGTGTTGATTTAATTTTCACTCCCCAATGACTGATTTTGATTCTCAATTCAAATTCATAATAAATATAGGATTAGATCAAGACACCTATAGCTTTTAAAATTAAAATTTAGATTTGTAGCCAATTATCCTTTCTAGCTAGTTGCTATGTGTCAACTCAAAGTGTAATTATTTAACTTACCACCTTCAGAGAGTTGTTATGTGTCAACTAAAAGTACAATTATTTAACTTTCCACCTTTAGAGTTTTACTTAAGGGATAATTCTAATTTATTTACATATCATCAATTAAATTCCATTCTTACTTACATAACCATTCAAAGAGAATTATCAAATTATCCATATTTCATCATTTGTTAATATCAATATCTATGGTATGCTCTCCTTATTTTCTTTAATCTTCTTTAAGTGAAAAAAATTACAAGTTTCCACCTTTAAAGTTAAATACAAAGATAAACCATAGTATATTTACACATCATTATCTTTCATTTCTATTTGTCTATAATCCTTAAAAGAGCATTAGTAGAGCATTCATACTTAATCATTTGCTTGCATAGATTTTTAGGGTATAATTTTCTTGTTGTCTTTTATAGTTTAACTAAGTTGGTAAGTCAATATCCTAAGGGTTTGACTAGGAGATAATAAATGTTTTCCTTCATAGTACCAAAAGATTTTTTTAAACATTGTCAGTGAATTATTCCAAGTTACAAACATCAAGGTAAGTGGGACAAACAAACCAAAATCGATAAATTTTAGATTCATGCAAGAAGATTAGATTTGTAGTCACATGAATGCCCTCATAGTTTTCTAAGATCATTCTATAATTGTTCCAGAAGTGAATAGATATTTTCCTTCATACTACCAAATATGTTTCTAAACATTAGCCAATTATTCCAAGTTACAAACATCAAGGTAAGTAGGACAATCAAACGAAAATCAATAAATTTTAGATTTATGCAAGAAGATTATATTTTGCAGTCACATGAACACTCTCATAAAGAGCCTATTGTGTCTTGCAGCCACACCTCATATTTATTTTTTAATTACCAAAATCGCCTCCTCTTTTCTTCTTTGTCTTCTTCTATTTTCCTTTGGTTCTTTTTCTTTGTTCCTTTGATTTTCCTCCCTTTTCGACGTTTTGGGGTTTGTCCTTTATACATGTGACTTCTTTCTCGATCCCAATCCTTGACCCATGTTTGTTGTTTCCCTTCTTGTCATAATTTTAAGTGTCGATGTTTCTACTTTCATCATAGCTCTCACCATAATTTCAATTTTTTGACCCCTTGGACATTGGGTTAGTTTTTGATGCAGGAGCATCCCAGGTTTCAAGCAATCTTGCATCAACCAAAAATATCTGGATTCATGTTTTTCTTGCATTTCAGTATTTGACTATCTAGACCCAGTCTCAATATTTCATACCGCACTGTACCACATTATAACATTAGAGCTCGTGACGTAGGATATATGATCTTCATGGCTACACCTAGGTCATATCCAAAATTCAAGTGTTTTAGAGATTCCGGTATGAAGTTATCACCAACAGAATATCAGTTGTATTTGGACAAAGAGCATTCACAGACAAGTCTTGGCTTTTCATGTGTGCAGACGTATTTCATGACTTGCGGAGCTCAAGAAACCATTCCATAAGGGTGCACATTCATCGAGGAACCTTCGTTCTGATCGGCATCATGTTTGTCTGAGGATCGAAGGAAATTCATATGTTTTGGTCGACCTTCACATGTTTCATCAACTTTGGGGTTTGAGACCTCTTGAGGCCAACGCAGACCTTTTCTGGAGCTGGGGATTAGTATATATAGGCATTATGTAGTTTCATTAATAGATCAGGAAATGAAGTAGAAGGATAGAATTGATAGATAAGGACTTCGACCCGCATTGTATTTCTAGGCTTAATGCCATATCTTTCTATAATTTGTAAGTTGGAAGGCAGGGCATGTTGCCAATGAATAATTGATCATTCTCTATATTCCCATGTGTGATTGTTATTTCCAATTCTTTGAGTTTTTGTTGTGTTTACTCTTGCTGCAAGGTTGGACAGTCCTATTCTGAGACCCTCCAACCTTGATTGTACTAGTTTTGGCATTGATGTCAAGTGGTTTTCTTGGCATACATAGAAGTGGTGTTTATTGAGTTACTCTTGTTTGGCTAACTTTGCATGAGCATTGATAATTCATTGAGGCATATATAATTTATGTGCTTCTAGTTCTTTGGACACATTGATAAATTTGTGCATCATTGGATTTGGTAACTGGTGACTAACATCTACATTTGTTTTTGATGTTAAGATAACATTTATTCAAGGGCTTTGGAGCAACACTGTTATATAAGAGTTGCCTTAATCTTTGATACATTTGAAGACACAATGCATATTTGTAAAAGGGGAACTCTATCATTGTTTCATTTTCTATTATAGTGAACTTGGTTAATTGACATATTATATGAAATACAAGTCAAAATACACATTTCTTGGTGAAAAATTAATTATTTACAAGAAAGATTCAAAATTGTTATTGCTTTGGCAATAATAAAGTGGATCTGGGAGGTATTTGTTGACATTTGAATACATCATTGACAATAATAATTATTAAATCTTAAAGCTGACACAAGGTGTTCATTATGTTTTGTTTTGGTTGACAAAATAAACAACAACATTATGATAAATACCAACATAATGAATATCATTTGATTTTCCCTAAAAGTTGATCATATTGTAAAACTCGATGGTCAAGTTAGGGCTTGGAGAAAATATGGAGAATGGTGTATACTCAATATTGATACTTTGACATGGGTGAGCAACAATTTCACAAAGTTTTTCTTTGACAGTTAGTGGTGGTAGTTTCGATGGATTGTACAGTTACACTATGTTTTGTATTGTTTCAAAAATTTGAAAGCTTGGGTTATGAGGCATGGATGAATGGACAACATACAAAGCTTGGGGGACAACAATCAATCTCATTTTTTATTCAGTTGTGGATTTGATAGTTAAATATTTGTAAGTTGGTTTTGGTTGCAAGAAATTAGGTATGGTTGTTTTGTATTTTACTAGACTAATGATTGCTATATGTATGAGAAATTCGAGCTTGCCATTTGGTTAGAGAATGCACTAAAAAAATTTAGAAAGAATGAATCAGTTTTTCAGTTGTTTTATGAACACTATACTTTGAATGTCGAAACCCTGAATGGGCATTTTGAAAATGCTATTACATTGAGTTGGAGGTTTAGATTGCTAGATTATTTTTGCTTAAGATGTTATGATTACTGTAAAGAGAGGTTTCTATAGAAACCCTATACTGTAGTTCTCTATCAAAATGTGTTTCTAAAATCTTGTATAAGTTGTAAACATAAGGTTGTGCTTAAAAGATTATTGCAAAATACAACACGATTGGTTGAAAAAGGAAGAAAATTATTTTAATGTGTTTTGTGTGTTCTAAACTTCAAATGTTGTGAAGTATAGAGGACATAAAAGGCATTAAAACTATAAATTTCCATGGGCATTAGTGAAATAGAGTGATACTCTGTATATTGTTTTTATCTTATTTGAACAAAGTTGTCAATGAGACAATGGTTTTGTAGCTAGTGAGGCTTGTGTTGCCAGTGAGGCATTTTGTAGCCAGTGAGGCTTGTGTTTCCAGTGAGGAATTTTGTAGCCAGTGAAGCTTTGCCAATGAGGCATTTTGATTAAGCCAATGAGGCATTTTGAGTGGTTTTTATTCCCCATGAGGGTTTTCCACTCAAGACAATATTGTGTTATGGGTTGTTATTATCACTAATGTGCTTGATCCTCATGTTCATTTTCTTATCATGTGTCATTCATTTTTAAAGTTATCCTAAGTTTATTTGGTATGCACAAACAAATATTCATCATATATCATTGTTTGAAATGATGTTCTCTACTCATCTTCACTATGGTCAATCAAACTTTACAAGTTAATCTCTATTTTATGGTATATATTGTTTGTGTGTCTAATATGTGAACATCCTTACTCTTAAGTCTTATGTTCATGAGTTAATGTTTATTATAGATTGCTTCATAAGTATTGTGTTGATGCATTCTTGACATTGATCTGTCATTTTTAGTTGTCGTGATGTCTATCTTAACTTAACAACAGTTTCCCTGATGGTCATAGTTAATATGATGCCTCATCTCCATTCAATAGAAGTTGCCTCTATTTCAAATTTTTGAAAGATTATTTCAAGGTCTTGTTGAAATTAGTATACCATTGATTCACCCCCACCTCTCAATGGTATTGTACTCCAACAAGTGGTATCAAAGCCATACCCTTCTATATTAAGTCTAACCAACTTAGGGGTTTCTTGGTAGTGGACTACTTATTATGGCTAACTACAAAAGAAATAAAGGTCAAAAGAAAAACACTAGTGTTAAGCAAAATGTTGATCAAACAACCCCTGTCAAGTCTAGTGAAGTGTTGTCTCAAGAAAAGCCCTTACCAGTTGATACTAAAAGTGATATTAATAGAAACAATTCTATCTAGTTGAAGAAGAAGTTTAGACTCTGAGTGAATTTGAAGAAGAGTTGTTATGTGCACTTGGTGAATCAAAAGAACTCAGAAAGGTAAATCAAAATTTAGAGAGAAAACTCCAAGAAGAAAGGGAGTTTAAGGCTAAAACTCTTTTAGCCCTTGAGAATGCGGAAAATTTAATTAAGGCTCAGCTTGAAGAGGTTAAGAGAAAAGAAGAAAAAATAGAAAATCAGTTAAAAGACAAGGAATCAGAAATAGCATCCTTGAAAAGAGAGCTTGAGAAGACATCCTCTGAGTTGAATAAAAATATGCATTTTAGAAAGGACACTAATTGTTGTGATGAAAATCTTGTAGCAGACTTGAAGTTGCAGCTTACAGAATCACAGAAAATGAATGAAGTGACAAAATTAGACTTACAAGTTAAATCAATAGAATTTCAAAAACTTGAAGGCGAAATTGTCAATCTAAAGAAAAGTTTGGAATTTTTCAAAATACAAAAGTTCATAAAAGGCACAAATGCTTTAGATGGTATATTGAGTAGTTAGAAAAATTACAAGGATCATTTTGGTCTAGGCTATGAAAAAGGGGAAAACTTTGTTGTCAAAGATGAATTTAAAAGGGAAATAGTATTTGCAACAACAGATGTGGAGAGTTTCAAGGTTAGGCAGACTCCTACACAAAAGATAGACCTAAATTATCATTTTGTTGCTCCTGAGGAAGACAAGAAGAAAGAAAAAGAAAAAGTTGTTGATGTTGGAAGAAGAAGAACAAACTCAAGACCCCCATCTATCAGACAATCCCATTCAACAAGGTGTAATTTTTCTTTTTTTGGCTACTGCTACTCATGTTTTTCATATGGTTATAAAGCATTAGAGGGTATGTGTAGGATCATGATGGGCCAAAAAGTGGCAATATGATGGGTATGTGGCTGACGACTTTTTTTTTACCCAAAATTGATGAAATGAAAGGGGTTTTTAAAGGAGATTCTCAGCTTTCCACCAATATAAATTATGCTTTACTTTGAATTTAATAAGTAATTATTATTCATTTTCTATTCAAATTACAACTTAGAAAGTCCTAATTGATAGACTGATTGAAAAACATTTATAGCTTTCAAACGGTATCACATTTTTTGAATCCAAAACATGTGCCACATTCTATGCTTCGCATACTATAGGATTAAAAAAATAAAAAATGAATTTCATGAATTTTTTACCAAGTTAAGGTGGTCAGACATACGAGTTTTTTATATTTTTTAAAATTTGTAATAAAAAATTCATAATTAATTATTTACTTAGAAAAAAATTATAAAAAAATATGCATCACATCGGGAAATGAGTCCTCTACTTATATCTAAAATTTTATGAAAAAATATTATCATTTTATTGTGGTTAGGGTGGTCAGATAGACACCTACTTATTTTTTCCCTGAAATTTAAGTACTACTGCATTGAAATTTCAAATTTTCACCAAATAGATTTCTTTCTTTTTTAACTAAACCTAGTAGTTTAGAAACTAAATTCAATTTAATACAGATTCTATTCTTACATATTTTTGAAATAATATAGGTAACTTATTCAAATTTTTACGTCAAGTTTCCTAACTCTGATTTTTCTTATTTTTTTTGCCACTTAAGGGCCTATTTTTTCCATGATGATCCTGCACATACCCTAGAATGTTGGGTGTATGCAAGAAAAAATAATTGGAAAAAAAGTTTTAATAAGTAGGCATATAGAAAGAATAATGTCACATGTTTTAGATGTAACCATCTTGGTCACATTGCAAGAGATTGTGGTAGACAAGTTCCAAATGGTAATGTAAGATTCATGAGAAGTTATATACCCTTAATTATGTGCTATAGATGTAATGGTGTTGGACATAAATCCTTGAGTTTTGCAGAAGTCAGTTGAAGAAATCATCTGGAAACAACAAGAAGATAGATGACCTGATTAAGAAAAGGAAAGAGCCTTTGAAGGTTTGGAGAAGAAGGCATGAGCAAAAGGAAGAAAGCCCTAATCATGTGCATATTCCACAAGGAACATCTCAAAGTGTCTAAAAAATCAGGATGAGGTAAGGGGGAGCAGGTTAGTGTTTTACTCTTCAGCCCCTAGAGAAGACAACTTGAAGTTATGAATAAGATTATGCACAAGTGCAATGATAGAAAGGAGTGATAGTTTTGATTGTCATTCATAGTTTGCTTGCAAGGTGTAGAGTATCAATAATCACAGTGATTATGCTAAGTAGATTGTTTGCATGGTTTTTGAGTTTGAGATAGTCATATAATGCATAAATAGTGCACAATGGCATCATGTCTTCATTGGCTTCTAATAGTGATATCTTGAAGCTAGGTGATCCCACAAGGTTGGTTTACAATTTCTGGGAGATTCTATTTTTTGTTGAAATCACATATTTGTAGAAAAAATAATGATTTAAGCCTTAAAAATTTTCATTTAAAGCATTCTAATTGAAGAGGGTTTGATCAAACTACCTTAGATTAAACCCCCTCAGATAGAACCCCGCTAGTTTTAAACCATACCTATAACGAAGTCTCCTTTACACCTATTAAAATGCTAATAAAAAACCACTTTTCATTTACCTTTTAGGGGATCTAATGCATTCATTTAAAATTATTTTTTGTAAGTATGTAGTCCTTATTATAAGCTTCCCAAAAAGTATAATTTTAAATAAATTTAATTTTATTATTATATTTATTTTTTATTTCTTGTGAATATAGGTTTTCATGAAAAATCAAGCTTCTGTTCTATACATGTGGAAAAATAGAAGATTATCAAAAAATTGAAAAATATGAGTGTGCAGGATATTGAAGTCCTGATCCAAGGGTATGTGCAGATCATCATGGAAAAAAAGGCCCTTAAGTGGCAAAAATTCAAAAATCGTGAGTTAGGAAACTTGGATTTAAAATTTGAATAAGGTTATCTATATTATTTCAAAAATATGTAAGAATAGAATCTGTAGAAAATTGAATGTAGTTTCTAAACTACTAGGTTTTTTTTAATTATATTTGGTGAAAATTTGAAATTTCAATGCAAGAGTATATAGGAAAAATAAGAAGGATGCGCTTTGTCTAACCATCCTAACCACAATAAAATGATAATATTTTTTATATTTTTTGGACATAAGTAGAGGACTCATGTCTAGATGTGATGCATATTTTTTGTAATTTTTTTCCAAGTAAATAATTAATTACTTAATTTTTATTACAACTTTTGAAAAATATAAAAACTCGTATGTCCCACCTTAACTTGGTCAAAACTTCATGAAATTAATTTTTCTTTTTTAATCCTATATTATGCAAAGCATAGAATGTGATGCATGTTTTGATTCAAAAATGTGATACCATTTGAAAGCTATAGATGTTTTTCAACTAGCCTATCAATTAGCACTTTAGTTGTAATTCAAATAGAAAATGAATAATAATTATTTATTAAATTCAAAGTAAAGAATAATTTATATTGGTGGAAAGCTGAGAATCTTTTAAAAACCCTTTTCATTTCATCAATTTTGGGTAAAAAAAAAGTCGTCAGCCACATACCCTACAAATACCCATCATATTGCCACTTTTTGGCCCATCATGATCCTGCACATACCCCCAACAAAAAAAAAAGAATTTTGATACATACAAAAAAAATTGTGTTATGTGGTATGTCTATGTCTAAATTATAATTGGTTTGACTTCAAAACTTGATTAAGGAAAACATATTCAATAAAACACTATGAAACCAATTGGAAGCACTAGATATTGTAGTTACAAATCTAAATTCAAAGAAAATAGAATTTTATCCTTCATGGAAAAAAAGTTGTGTTATACGATGAGTGTCACTCCATAAAAATGGTGTTTACTAAAAATAACTACATTTCGAAGATGGAAAAAGAACCGCAATCTGATTCTAAAAATTTTGAAAAAAATATATTTAAAATCTACATACAAAATGTCACAAATCACTAGTTTGCATCATCTTCAAATTCCTCACGGTTTAGCCGCTATAGGTGCCCGAAAGTGAAGATTTAGTTAGAAAAAATCAATTCAGTGTCCAGTTTGGCCAAAAATTGTAAACCAGTATTGCTGGATCACCTAGCTAATAGTTTTTTGGACAGTAGTCGCTCTTGTTTTTCAATAGGACAGTGTCTATGTTGGTGAGATATCTATCTAGAGTGCCTTCAATGTATGGTACTATGAATGTTGCTTTGATAGTTTCTTGGCAACAGTCATTGACAGTAGTCTACATGTTTTTTCTTATATTTGTCAATTTAACATGGATGGAACTTTGTGGATTGATGGTGATTAATGACAATGATGAATTAGACAAAATATAGTGTTAATGTTGGGAAATTTGGTAAGTTTTTGATATTGGTGCAATCTCAGTGTACAGTGAAAATGTATAAGTATGTGAAAAGAGAACAAGGGTGCACATGTGGATAGTGAGGAAAGATAGAGAATATTTCCTCAATCTTAATAGAACAGAGTATAATTGGTAGAAATGGATAGTAATGGTCTAACACATAAGGAAGTTGCCACAAATTTTAGCATGTCAAATATCCCATTGTTGGAAGAT
Organism: Sequoia sempervirens; assembly: GCA_007258455.2. NCBI lineage: Eukaryota > Viridiplantae > Streptophyta > Pinopsida > Cupressales > Cupressaceae > Sequoia > Sequoia sempervirens. The sequence continues at coordinate 220,929,329 of VDFB02058242.1, read as the reverse complement.
TACCTTGGTTGCAGAGGTGTACAAAAATACATGCAAGGTTGTTTATGCTATAGAGGGATCACATGCAACATTAGAGACATTGGGTCTTTCAAGGAATAGCCATACAGATTTTAGAATGCAAAATTACAAAAAGGTCTTCCACCATCACAAGAGGACTGCCATGAAGAGCAATAGGGGTATAAAATCCCAATATAGACTAATGTAGAATCCAAGCACTGAAAGGTAGGTGTGAGGCATCCATCTGCATCAAAAAGTATGTGTAAATTTCTTATTATGACAATGCATATAATGAATTGGGGAAACATGATGGTATAATCACAACAATGAATAGCATAAGGAACTATAGTATGACTCACAATAGACAAAGGCACACCTAGAAAATGCAGTCAAAAGTGACAATCACTCTCTGTTGCATGAGTAAAAGGTTTCAAGAGTACTTTTTTATCATAACATCTTTCCAGGGTTATAATGCTTTAACACAGTAGCTTTGATTTACATACTAGACAATGTTATTACAAGGTTGATGACAGTACAACAAGTGATACAACAAGTTTTTGATCATGTTTCAAAGTTGAGGAGAAGGATCTTTTATGTTTTTGACAGTTTTTTGGGTACTGCAACTTACATGGTCCCATAATCTTTAATGAATTGACAGTGGTTATGTTTTTTCTTTATGGTTTATGATAATCTTATTCTTGATAGTGTGTTAGTAGTTGTTTGGACATTTGTTAGTGATTTTTTTTTTAGATAGGGCTCCATCCAAGGGGTAGAAAATGCTTGCAACATTGTTTTTTGAAGAAACAAGGTGACAGTGGATTAATGCATCTGCATGTTTTCATGTTGTTCTTGAAGATATTCTTGATGTTTGTGGAATTTTACAACATGAAAGTAGCACAATAAAGAGTTATCACATCAGCACAATATGATACCTCATGGATATTAAATGTCCATTACTTAGGCAATAAAATATTAAGGAAGAATCAAAGACATATACTTCTTTAGTAGGCATCGATCGGGTTTTTGGGAAGAAGTGTTAGTAAACTCAAATAGGAACATCAAAGTGCTTCCAAAAGAGCAATTGGTCATCACTCAGACTACTTATTTGCAAATAGAAATTTAGTTACCTGCTGGTTGTATATGCATGTAATACTTGGATAATCATTGTAGATTATATATATACATATATAAAACTCATCTTACCTAGTCCTATTCATATATCTAAATTATCATCAATAGATAATACAATCTAATAACTGAATACATTAACCTGGGACTGGCTCTTAGAGGTGTTTCAATCAAAACTATTGATCCTAAACATCCTTAGAATATGTTGGAGGCAAATCTATCATATTGCTATAAGGGAACAATTTGTCTTATTATAGAGATGTGACAAAGCTCTATACTTTCATGTAAGTGGTTCTTGGTGCAAAAAAAATAGTAGATGACAAAAGTGATATTCAAGTACTGGAGTAATAAGGAATCTTTCTACTCCATTTGTTTCAATCATTGATATTTAACTGTGCAAGGTAACATCAGACAAAAATAGATTGATATCATGCTTTGAATTTGTTCTCATGATTCAATCCATTGTTCTTTTCCACATATGCTTTCAGTGTTGATTGTTTCTTGACGAGGGGAGCTTCATGATTTTAGGGGGATTTTTCATTTTTATTCAACACCCTTTGGTTATCTTTCAAGCTGATTTTTCAGTAGTTAGCATGTATGTTCAATTTTTGATACTATGACAGAATTTTATATCTAGAATTTTTTTGTATTAGTAATAGTGGATCAACAATATTTACATTTTAATTTCAATACAATATTCAACACTTAGCACTGTCACTCCCAATATATCTTAATGTCAACACAGCCTTCAAAACTTAGTATCACTATCTATAGTTTTGTCTGGGTGTTTTATAATTTCTACCACTAGATATGTAAAAAATAGTGAGGATTTACAGGTCTAAAAAAATATTATATTGTATACTTCTAGATATTTCTCAAAACCAAATATTGCATATAATCACCAAATTCCAAAAAATAATCTGGCATAAAATTAATAGAGTTAACCTATGTTTCCTTCAAACTCCTGCATATTAGAATTATCTGCATTGGGTTGGGCATCTTCATTCCCTTGGTGTCTTATAGCTTGTGGCCCCCTGGGTCTCTTTTATCCTAGAGCTATGTTGTTAAAATCTCTTTGGAACTCGTTCAAGTCCCTTAGAAATGCTTCAGCCTCCTCATGATTATGGTGGTGTACATGTCCACACCTCACTTCCTCCCTATTTATTATTGAATTGCACCCTCCTTGACCAGTCTCCAAAATTTGTTCATTGAGATCTCCAAGTGCATTGTGACCTACAAAATGATGTAATGGACTATGAGTATTTTGGAAGACTCGGTAAGCAACCTCCTAGTTCCATTAAATTTATCCTCATTCCTTGCTTTCTAGATGTGCCATAATATTTTAGTAGACAAACAATCCCAAAATAGTTTATAATCCTTATTCAGCTTCATATCATTAATTATCGCTTTATTCCAGATAAATTTATCATTTTTATCCCAAATAAAAAGATGATTACAAAATATTTTCTAGACTTCTTTCACATAAAATCAATAACAAAAAATATTGATAGATTCAGGAGTTCTACAAATGCTACAAATATCCACATCATTAAAAAAAAAATTTAAAGGAAATTTTTGCAGAGTAAATTGCTATCTAAAAAAAGGCTTCTTGGGCTCTTTGACATTATGCCATAAATTATTAAAAAAATTATTCCATTGTTTAACAGAAAGAAAGACATTCCAGCATTCATTAAGATGGTCAGTAATAGAGACATCATTAGTTAGTGTTTTATAAATAGTTTTATCTTTTATATTAGGTAGGGTCAAGCCATCTTTCCAAATGAGGTCCTTAAATAAATCAAGTTTCTTACCCATACAATTGAGGAAGTTGACCCCTTTACATGCCTCTTGAATGGTGTTATATAAGTTCTCCTGCTTGAATTAGGTAGGGAGAACTCAAAAGATAGGTTGCTCCAACTTTTTATTTGGCCATTATGAAGAATATCTTTGAAGGTAAGAATGTCTTTTTGATCCCACTTCTTAGCAGAGACCCTTGCAGCGTGTGTTATGGTGTGACTCCATGTGTTAGAGATCTCTAAAACCTTGGTGAGAAGCTATTTTTTCAACTATTTCCTCAAGATCTTCTATCTTAGCCACCCCTTGCATTTTCTTTGCTACCCTTGATAATATTTCCTCCATCCTTTTAGTGTCTTCCCTTATATATTTAAGGGTTATGGTATCCATCTCCTCTACTAATAAATCTTTGTCAAGATTATTTCTAGGAGTGACTGTATTCCTTACTTTACCTCTTGTTGAACCCTTTATCATGATACTACCAAAATGGTTTTCACAATAACTTACTCAAAATAAATCAAAATTTTCTATTTTTTTATTATAACTTATTTAGGCCTAGATATCACCTTTTAGAAAATATACAAGAATTTAATTTATTTGTAACCTTGGGAGAAAACTTTGTGGAAACCCTGATTTCACATTAAATCCTTCATTTTTTCTCCTAAGCACCTCAAATATATACTATAACAACTTCAGTAGGTCCTTGATCAACCATCTAGAATTTTTTTGTATTGGTAATAATGGATCAACAATATTTACATTTTAATGTCAGCATAGTATTCAACACTTAGTGTCACTGCCAATACATCTTACTCTCAACATAGCCTTCAAAACTTAATATCATTGTATATAGTTTTTTCCCAATGTTTTATAATTTTTATCACTAGATATGCACAAAAATAGTGAGGATGTATAGGTCTAAAAAAATATTACAGTGTATACTTCCAGATATTGCTCTAAACTAGTTATTACCTATAATCACCAATTTCCAAAAAATAGTCATGAATAAACCTAATAGAGTTAACCATTGCCGCCTTCAAACTCTTGCATGTTGGACCTATCTACATTGGGTAATGCATCTTCATTCCCTTGGCATCCAATAGCTTGTGGCCCCCTAGGTTTTTTTGCTCCTAGATCTATGTTGTTCAAGGCCCTTAGAAATGCTTCAGCCTCCTCATGATTACAGTGGTGTGCATGTCCCCACCTCACTTCCTCCCTGCTGATTATCTTTGCACCCTCCTTGACCAGTCTCCAAAATTTGGTCATCGGGATCTCTAAGTGCACCATGACCTGCAAAATGATGCTATGGAATGTGATACTTTTGGAAGACTCAGTAACCAACCTCAGGCTAGTTCCCTTAAATTTATCCTCATCCTTGCTTTCCAGATGTGCCATAATATTTCAATGGACAAACAATCCTAAAATAGTTTATAATCTTTATTCAGCTTCATATTGAATTAATTATTAATTTATTGATCCCCATCATTTATTGTAGGAGGAGATGACTTTTTGGAAAACTTGTATTTTGCCAGCTAGAGAAAGGTATTGCTTGTTCCAGCTTTCATTTTTTTTTCAATTTTTTTCTTGATCCATAACCACATTTCTTTCATATTAGGACTAACAGCAAATGGGATCCCAAGATATCTAACTTGTTTATTGGGGCCACCCCATTGGAACTCATAGTCCTTGATCCACTCAGGTGGGGATTCCTACCAACCGAGAATAGATTTGGCATTTGAGACTTTTTCCCCTTATTACTAATAAAACAATGTTAGTTTTTCTATTTTAATGAATGCATATTTCCTTCCTCAGGTTCCAAGAATATGGTCATGTTATCAGTAAATTGAATGTTTAATACCTCACTTTGGCATGGGAGTCTTATGCCTTGAACCTTAGGTGTCACAGTGTGCTCCCCTAATAAATAGTGCAAGACATCAGAGGTAATAACAAAAAGGGTTGGTGCCAATGGAAACCCTTACCTAATAGATCTTTCAAGATTAAATTTCTTTTAGAGAGACCCATCTACGTCCACCTATGCAACATCTTTCAAGAGGGTGTCAACCAGTTTGCAGAATTCATTGGGGAATCTAAAGGCCTCTAGGGTGGTTTTTAGAAAGGTCCATTTAACCTTATTGTATGCTTTTTCAAACTCCAGAAGGATCATGGCAACATTCTGGTTGGAGTGCCTTGACCATTCCATGGATTCCCAACTTGTAATTAGATTTTCTAATATGTATCTCCCCTTAATGAAGCCAGTCTGGGTGTTGTTAATGAACTTTGGGAGAATATTGAGAATTTGAAAAAAAGTTTCTTTATAGCCTTGGGAGTGAATTTCATAACTCATTTTTTATATACTCTAGATGACCTCAAATTTTTAATTTAGCAACTTCAATATGTCCTTGATCAATGCTCCAAAAATAAGAACAAAATTTACTAAATTGAGAGAGATATGTGTTTCACAAATTGACCTACTAAATAAAAAAGTTGCATTATTTCTTATTTTTTAAATGTCAAGATTATACTCTAATATGAGTCATAATGAAATGAATTGCACATGAGAAGAATATAATAGAGAATATGTTGCAAATACATGATAATTCTTCAGAATAATAAGCCACTTCAAGGGGGAAAACTTCTAAAAGTTGATTTCATAATGATATATTAAGATGACGATTAGAAGCATGACTAATTATGGAGAGATGTTGTTGAAGTTCTACAATATATATCTTATGCTCTTTCCTAATGTTCCTGATGAATTATGTGTTTCCGAAAGGAAGTTATGGCCTTCGCAAGTTGCTTAAGTGTTTTTGGTTCAAGAAGATGTGGTTAAGTTTGTCTAGGAGAATGCTTTGTATTCCTACACTATTGATGCTTTGGCCTTGTAGTTTGGTATTCAATGTCAGTGTTTTTTGGATGTTGCACTCTTATCTTTTCAAGTCACTTTTGTTTCCAAGGAGATCTCTATGAATTGGTGAAGGTTGGTAATGTTGTTGGTTGTCTAGACTGGTCCAGGGAAATCTCTACATTTCTCTATATTGATATCTCTACTCTTGTGGTTTGGTGAAATTGTGCTAAAAAATTGTGTAGTGTCTTAGTTCTATTTTCATGTGTTGAATTGGTTTACAACTTGATATGTTAATGTTATATTTCATGAAGCATTTTGTGTTTATGCAATACTTTTTTGTTCTTGTTTGATCTACAGTGGCTATTGGTGGCACAAAAGTATAGAAGAAGTGTATGAAATTGCTGTTGGATGTTCAGTGAACATCCCCATGTGATCTACATGCTACAAATTAGTTTCTTTGGCATCACATTGTGTCTTGAGTTATATATTTGGGCTATTTGTGGATATTTGGTTGATATGGCTTGTTCCTTTTCTTGTGTCATGTGCTTAGGGGGCTCTTCCAGCAATGGAATATGTGTTGCTATAGATTTGGGTTGTGACCTATCCTTCATGGGACCGCATCATGTTAATTCAAAATGAAGTATTTTTATGGGCCAACTGGTTATGCACTTCAATGTTTCATCAACATGTTTCCTTGATGCCAGCTTAGTTTGATGAGTTCTTGCATGTAAATGGTTTTGGATCACATTGGAAGAAGTAATAATATTTTTTTGGTCCTCTCTATCTTTTCGATAGGAATGCATTATGCTTTGGTGACTAGCCAATTGAATTCATTGTTTTATTCTCTTCTTGGCCTACCTAATTGAAGTTTTGAAGTGTTGTAGTGGAAATAAATGCAAGATCATTTTGGATACAACATCGTGGAGAACTTTACAAGGGTAAAGAAGTGCATGTGTGAATTGTATTGAATATCCAGCAGTGATAGTGTTAAAGTGTGTGAAAGGAAAGATCAATTGTGTTACAATGCCTCAACCAATAGAGTGTTGTGTTTGAAATCATTGTAATTCTTTCTAAATCATGTTGTATGCTACTTTGAGATAGTGAATCTCATCAGGTCCCTATATCTTGCTCCTAAAGTCATGGTATATTCAATTTAGCAAGTCACTTGTATCTTGCTCCAAGGAAGTGGGCCTTCTTGCAAGTCTTTTTGGAAGTAATCCTTATATTATGAGTTAACTCTCACCATGGTTTTTCCCTCATTGGGTTCTCCATGTAAATATGGTGTTCTCCTCATACATTTATGTGTTCTTTGTTTCTCATTGTTGCTAATCTGGTTAGAAGTAGAATTAATATAACTTTCATTATTTAAGAAGTGTTGAAGTTGTTAAGGATTCAAACTGCTATATCATTCTTTGTTACTACTCTGCTTAAAGGTTTCTTGATCTAGTAAAGAAGGTTGTCTTATGTTGAAAGAGTTAAGTTCTGGAAGGGATTAAATTTTAATAAGACTGATTCACCCCCATCTCAATCTCTAAAAGTGTCCAACAATTATATTCAAATGGTATAATATTAAATACATTCCTTTGTTATATTCATATTTATATTTTTGTTACCACTTAGCTACTACATCAAATTCCTTTCGTATATATCTTCCTTGGTTCTATCTTTTGTGTGTATCTATTGTCTCTTTTATCTTGACTAACTCTCTTTCTAAGTGACTAAATCTTTATTGAGTAGCATACTTACTCTTGTTTCTTATTTGTAGAACCTTCCCTTTTACCGAAGTATAGTCAAAAGGGTGCATTTCTTTTTCTTTTTCCTTGGAAACTAGCGCAATCTCTTTGTAGTGGGTAAATATTTATTTATTTTTAGATCTATCTTGTTAACAACCTTCACTTTGAGGTGCATGTGAATCTAATATGAGTATGTATGTCAACTTAATTGGAAATTCTAAATCAACTTAAGAAAGTAAATATTTAGATATTCTAATAGGATGTTTGGTCCATCTAATGTAATAGGAGATTCTTTGATTCTTCATGTATTATTCTCCTTAGTGTGATAAACATATAGGAACTTACAACATAAATAAAATATTTCATAAGTATATTTTATGACATAAGTGAAATATGGTTGTGCTCCAAGATGGGGGACAAAAAAGTGACCAAAAATGAAATATAAAGCTCGTAATGTGTAGGTATCAATTTCTAAGCAAATCAAATCTCTTTATTAGGATTGGAGTATATTTTTTTTAAGCTTGAGGGTTGTATTTACAATTAAGGTGCACATCCACATTTTCTACACAAAATAAAGTAATACAAAAATTATTCCTTAAAATTTTTACATGTTATAAATTTAAATTAAATGAAGCTAGTACAAAATATCAAATCTACATCTTAACTTTGTAACCATACACATTTTTCTATATTTTGAATAAATTAAGATATTTATTTGAATTTTATTTTAAATATTCCTTCATATTCTTCAAATATATATGTATTATTTTTTATTCATTATCTTTTATCTACTCATCTAAATTTGAAAAAAATGTTCCACCCTTCATTCTATATACATTAAGAAAATAATATTTTGTAGAAGGTATGTGATGTGCACACTTAGTTGTATGGTTATTTGGATGAATCCACATCAAAAAATCATATTAAAATATTCACTAAAGAATGTTGCACTTGTGACAGTAGGTGCTAGCTATCTTTCAACCAACTAGACTTGAAAAATACTTAAAATAACAAAAAATGATTTAATGGACAACAGATGTTATGTTTTATTTTCATTTACAACTTGGCCCTTTTAATCTTAACTATTGTTTAAAATTCTTTGTAGTTTATAAACTAGATTTGGAATACTCATTTTTGAACTAATCATATTCTCAAATTTTTAATGCAAATATCTTAAATTACTTGGTAAATGTTAGGGTTAGCCAATTTTCAAGAAAACACAACCATTTTGGACTTTTTCTATCCCCCATTTCTATTTGCATACCGAAATGCTCAAATTACTAGTAGTTTCATTTGTTTATGAAAAATAAAAAACTAAAAAAAGAGATAATGGAAATTAGACATTTTTCCTATATACAAAGTGATCCAATGATACCTTTCTAAATGTGGCAATGGAATATGGCATGTGTGATACGACAATGCATCAACACTCAAAATGAGAAAATGTGAGATACCACTTTTGATTCATAATGTGTTCACCAAATGTGTAAAAAATCGAGGATTCTTTTTCAAAAGAAAAAAAAAACAATAATATTATGAGTATGAAAATCAATTACCCTAATTTAGGGTTACGATAGATTATGTAACAGATTTGAAATGATAGATTATGTAACAAATTTGAAACTTAAAAGTAAATGTAAATAAAAATATTCAGCTAATTTTGATGGTCGATAGATAATTGTCCATGTTTCAATCATTATTTTTGAACTATAACTTGAAATTATGAATTCTTGCATGTGTTACAAGTGGAAGATTTTTTTTAAAGTAGGTTTCCCATGGTTCAATTTTAAACATTCTAAGTTAAATCCTAAATGTTGTAGATGTAATCTTTCTTATAGATTTGATCTATGCCATGTAGATCTATACTATTGAAATTCCAAATTTCAACAGTTGTTTGTCTTGAAATCATGAACTTTGAAAATAAATACATCATAAATTCAGCACTACTCAGCACTATCCAGTCCACGTAAACCATATGGATCCCATTTCACCTACCCCATTATACAACACCTTTCCACCGCACGATCTATCAACGGACAAGAATCTGTCTTCAGACAACCTTGATTTCCCCGCTGTTTAATATGGATTCTCCACTCGTTCAAGGGTCAATCATTCAATTAAAAACTAACATCTCATTCATTACAGTCCCCCTCTGAAAAGAAAATAAAAAATCTTAGCACTCGGTTTGGATGTGATAAAACCCACTAATGGATTCTTCTCAGCTTCTATATAATCTTAGACAACCACTGATATATGCAAGAATAGGTCCTCTGAGCTCTAAGAATACATTCAGCATGGCAATTGCAGTGGATGGCAGTTACAAATGGAAATCAGTTTACTTCCTGGTGGCTCTAATTGGCGTGGTGGTGGTGGGGCTGAGCGGCAAGGCGGATGGCGCAGTATCATGCTCCACGGTGGTGTCTGATTTAATCCCCTGCCTTTCCTACGTTTCAGGAAGCACCGCTCAGCCCAGCAAGGGATGCTGTAATGGCATTAAAACTCTCAACACCGCCGCCAAAACTACAGCCGATAGGCAAGCCGTATGCAACTGCATTAAGTCTGCAGCGTCGTCCTATAGCAGTTACTATGATAAGGCCAGCAAGTTACCCGGTCTCTGTGGTGTTAATCTCGGCTTTGACATGACACCCTCGCTTAACTGCAGCACGTAATTTATTGACCCGTTCTTTTATCTCTACTTGCATGGCCAACTTTATGTTCATTCTGACTAACCGGTTTTTTATTTACAGGATCCGCTGAGATCTGTGCATGGAGGGGCTGTCAGCTTTGTAATCCAGTATAATAATACTACCTATGCTGAAGTTGTAGGAGACCTCAAGGAACACTGGGGATAGTATTTTATGTAGATATAGCGCTTCATCGGCGATGGGTAATAAAGAATACCATTGCTTAGTCTTATGTATATGCGCACATAATGTTATATGGATGGTGTAGCCTCCTTCCAATTCATTGCAATGAATCTACACCTTAATTTATTTTCTCCAAATTGTGTTTGTGATAGATCGATGATGATTTTAGACCAAATTAGTAGTGAGATGCATGCAAAGAAATAATAAAGAGGAAGCACCATAGCGTTCAAATTAGCCTTAAGTTGACATTAATAATCACATTTCGCTTTGACAATGAGATCATCTCATTCTTACTCGGCAATCGTTCCTTCACGACTCCATCCCCTGCGACAGCTTGAATATTTGAAAAATAGCTTTCCAAAATGGGAGAACTAGGGGAGAGGATCCAGTAGTTGTGCATCCTAACTTCGCGTTTCTAATTATCCTATGTGGAAATTTCAAATCACTCCCAATTTTTTGCACATTTCCTGTTTATACCATATAGTATTTTGTTAACACCTCTTTGCTGACTCATCAAGTATGTTTGTCCAATTTTGTTGGGCGTTGAATATTAAGGCTAGGCCTTTTTAATATACAAGGTGGATTGATTGGTGAAATGGAGCTATCAAACACATCTTTTGCTTCCTTTATATTCATGGTTGTTAGCCAGCTAGCTAGAGTTTATTTCTTTGTACATACGAGGTTACCATCTTAGATCTCTGACAAGCCATCATGGCACTCGAGGCCGAGTTCCATCGCAAAAAATAAATTGTGGATACTCATTCAAGTAGAGGTGCCCGAATTAAAAGCATAGTTGCATTAGCTAAAGGTTGAAGAAAAATCTTTTAAAGAGTTTTTTCAAGCTCGTTGTGCTCATTACATCTCTCAATGCATCAAGCATATTAAAGATGGCCAATAGTCACTCAAAGAGCTTCTCGATATCTCTAAATCCTTTGTTAAGCATTATAAACAAGTTTTCAAAGTGCAAGAGAATTCTCTTGGATTAGAGCATACTTTGAAAGGTGCTTTAAGATTGATCCTTGTTGTCTCTCTTCTTCTTAATGAGTTTTTATGATTGATTGATTTATTGTTGATTTATAGAAATCAGTCTTTGATAAAAACCTAGGTTGTGATGGCTTCCATTGTGAGTTTTAGAAGACTCTTTAGGATTGTGTTGCTGAAGATTTTCATTAAGTTTATTTGAATTTTTTTTGTCTCAATTTCTTAGAAAAAACATCAACAAAGGAAATATTAAATTCATACTCAATTATGGTGATCTTGAAGATATCTACAATTGAAGGTCAATCATGTTGCTTTGTGTTTCATACAAGATTATAGCCAAAGCCTTTGTCTTTAAGTTGTGACATCTTCTTCTTTAGATTATGTGACTTAAGAAAATTAAATCTATTAAATCTACATATATCTTAGACAATATCATTATATTCTAGGAAGGTATAAAATGGCCCTAAAAATATCATTAGCAAGGTAAGTACAAAAAATTTAGGGACCAAAAAATTGCCACAACCACTTTTTGGCTCATCTAGGACATAATACGAATGCATTATAATGCACACATTTTCTCTAACATAAAATGTAGACTTTGTAGAGGTCAAGTTCATTTGAACTTGGCCTCTCAACACCCCATAGAAAACCACAAGCCATAGGAAGTTCTCACACATTTTACATACTTAATCAAATCACTACCAAAATACTACCATGGCATGGGTAGTGCATTATTTTTTAGTGAAAAATTCAATTGAATAGCAATAGAGAAAAAAAAATTATTCAATTTTGTTTAATTTTTAGGAATTGAAAACCCCCACCAATTCATGGAAACCTTGGTGAAGAACAACCGCAACAAACTCCTCTAGAAATGCCTCAACATCCTCCCAATATGTAAGATAAATTCCTATAGAAAATAGAAAAAAAAGAAAAAAAACTTCAACTATTAGTTGGAAATTTGAGAAATATGATTGGAACAACCTCACATCATTTTATCCCACCACTTCATTGGAATCTATTATCTCTCACATAGATTGTATGAGTGGCCAAATTAACACCCAATCAAACAAGATGGAAGAAACTGTAAGACAATTTTATGCTGAAAACCTATCCTATGAACAAATAAAACAAAATATATATTGGAATCCAATGTGTGTGCATTGTTCATTTACCCAACAATTAATGCACCCTACATGATAGTTATAAGAGGTTCCCTATCCCTTGGTGTCGACATCAACAAATAAATAATAAATTTTTGGATAGGTAGTGGACCATTTTTTCCCATCCTCCATGTAGAAAAAATCTGGTCTTGCATTTGTTATAAAATAACTTGGACGAAGAAGGATATAAAATAAAACATTCTTAAATTACATAATATTAATATGCCACTTCGAGGGAGCTACCTCCTAATCCACTTCAAGGGGGATACCTCCAATATTTTCAATAAAAACTCAATACTCAAGATGATGATAATATCTAACCTATACCTCATATATACACTATACTTATTCCTTGGATACCACCTAGGCTAATCTAGATACTTAAATATAACTCCTAGGATGACCTAAATACATATATGTGATTATAATAACTGTAGACACCTAAATTTGACTATTGGCGTTTGGTCAAGTTTATCCCTATTTTGTCTACAATCCCTCCTTATCCACATTAATTCTTTATTATTATTACTTGAGGCTATCTTACCATTATTTAACATTGCATTATGCTTAACTGACTCTCATTCCTTCTACAAGCTCTTGAAGACCAGGGAACCGATAGGAACCATAGGTTGTTTGCTAATGAGAATATCACTAATAGGAAGCAATTTCCAATCCTTAGCTTATTTGGGGGTGGAGAGTTTGATGTTGTTCCTTATCAAAACCTTCCCAGGTTCATTTCCAACCAAGGCCTTTACAATCCATTTGGCTGCCAGGGCCATGCCATGTAGTCTTAAGTCCTTTAAACCATTGCCTCCTTGCATTTTATCAATGCAACACCACTCCCATTTGACAAATTTTTGTTTCCTTTTGCCTCTTCCATCTGAACAAGGTCTTTACAATCCATTTGGCTGCCAGGGCCATCCCATGTAGTCTTAAGTCCTTTAAACCAACGCCTCCTTGCATTTTATCAATGCAACACCACTCCCATTTGACAAAATGTATTTTTTCTTTTGCCTCTTCCATCTGAATTTCATTGACTTGATAACTACTAAAGAACCATACCGAAGAAAAATATATGTTGTAGGAGGAGAGGACTTTTTGGAAAACTTCTATTCTATCAGCTAGAGAAAGGTATTGCTTGTTCCAAATTTCAATTTTCTTTTCGATTTTTGTCCTAATCCATAACCACATTTCTTTCAAATTAGGACTGATAGCAAATGGGATCCCAAGATATCTAACTTGTTTATTGGGACCACCCCATTGGAAATCATAGTCCTTGATCCACTCAAGTGGGGATTCCCGCCAACAAAGGAGAATAGATTTGGCATTTGAGATTTTTTCCCCTGATGTCTGATAAAACAGTGCTAGTTTTTCTATTATTGAACAAATATTTCCTTCCTCAAGTTCTAGGAATATGGTCATGTCATCAGCAAAGTAAATGTTTAATACCTCACTTTAGTCTAAGAGTCTTATGCCTTGAACCTTAAGTGTCATAGTGTGCTCCCTTAATAAATAATGCAAGGCATCAAAGGTAATAACAAAAAGGGATGGTGCTAATGGAAACCCTTTCCTAATAGATGTTTCAAGATTAAATTCCTTTGAGAGAGACCTATTCATGTCCTTCTATGCAACAACATATTTCAAGAGGGTGTCAACCAGTTTGCAGAATTCACTGGGGAATCCCAAGGCCTCTAGGGTGGTTTTTAGAAAGGTCCATTCAACCCGATCATATGTTTTTTCAAAATCCAGAAGAAGCATGGCAACATTCTAGTTGGAGTGCCTTGCCCATTCCATGGATTCTAACTTGTAATTAGATTTTCTAATACGTAACTCCCCTTAATGAAGCCAATTTGGGTGTTGTTAATGAACTTTGGGAGAATATTGAGAATTTGAAAAAAAAAATTGTTATAGCCTTGGGAGTGAATTTCATAACTCCTTTAAATATACTCTAGATTACCTCAAATTTGTAATTTAGCAACTTCAATATGTCCTTGATCGACACCTTAATTTTGCTTCAACCTATAGACCCTAGCATTCCACACGGTTCTATTCATCCACATTTGCAAACACACCCACACTAAGACTTCATCCAAATCTACCACACATTTTCTCTTATTGTTATCACATTTTATACGATTAAATTTAATTCAACTAACAAGTCATCCTTACATAGATATATTGTAAAATAGTGAATCTTTAGATTTTAAATGTTAGAAAATCTTATATTATTGTTGAAAAGTGCTTCATCTCCATGCTTGTAATTCTCCAAAATCTAAATAATTTATTCATGATAATTCATGAGTCCATGATAACATATGGAACACAAATCTTTCTAAGACTTTGCAAGGTGAAATGAATTAAAATGATCCACACTTCCATTTGATGAATTGGGTGATTAATAAAATTCCCTTCTTGCTAAAAGTTGGAAAATGGTGGTACATTTTTCTTTTATTCAAACCTAGAAAATGGTGGTGCATTCCATTCGTATGGATTTGATTGAGGAATTGTGATAGCAAATTATTTTCAAAATATTATGCATACTTTCATTGCATAGTCCCTTGCAAATTAAAAGTGTATAATAAGAAATAGTATGATTGCTCTTATGTATACTTCTAACTAATTGAACAAGAGATTTAAAGTCTTAAACATAATCAGAACAATTTACTTACACTTTCATTTTAACAAAATTAATAACTAAAATCACGCTATTTTCACATTCAATAAATAAAATTATATTATTTCTAAAACAATAACTATTTAAACTTTTTTCCCAAAATGTTTTGATCCATCATTCTTGAACCGACGTTTCTCAAACAGTCCGAGCTTTCGTCAGGTTCCCATATAAGATTCACATAAACCCTTTCTCGTCATCATTATCTCATTAACACAAGCATTCGTGGAATCGCGAAGGAATTTTTGGGTTACAGTCTGTTCGATTGAATTATTATAATCTGTTGAAGTTTTGAGTGATTTTAGCATGGATAATCCTTTGTTTGGGGGGTGTTGGGGTCGAGTCCCCGAAAGGCGATCTTATCAAATGCCACATTATCCAAATCCTTACGCTACAAATTCGTACCCTACTCCAGTAAAATCGGAGAGCGCGCCCAAGGTAAAGCCCAAGAACGTTGTCTCAATTCCAATCAATTTCGTCAATTCAGAGACACCCAAATCTGTAAAGGCGCCTGCCATGGACGAAAATACAGCGGCTATAAAAATTCAGGCAGCTTTCCGGGGATTTTCTGTGAGGAAGTCAAGGCCTCTGAACAAGTTGAGGGTTATAATGAAATCCAAGGCAGAGGCTGCAGAAATTCGGAGGCGTGCGAATGACGAACATGTTGTGGAGTTGATTAGACGAGATGAGAAGGAGCTGGTGAAAATGACGGAGTGGATCATCTCACTACTGCTCAGGCTCGACGAAATTCAGGTTTGCCTTTTTTGTTTCTTTTATTCTCCTTTAATCTTATAAAGGAAAAGGCTAGATTTTGAAATTCTATGCAGCTTTTCTTTTGTCAGATTTTTTTATTTTATTTTTTCTAAATGAGTAGGTTTTTTAGAATTAGTTTTACTGTTCTTTTTGAAATTGCTAGATCTTTTTAGAGTTTGCAAAGCTTCTGGGAAAAACTGTGTCCTTGCAGCCTGCCAGAAGCTTTGCGCTCCAATGTCATGGACTGTGAATGCCTTTTATTTTTTATTTTGACAGACAAGGGTGAGGCTATGGAGTCTTTTTAGTTTAGAATTTTTTTTATTACATTTACCTATGGAATTGATTTGTTTATAGTGCAATTTCTTCTGTTTTTTTTTATCCTCTTATAAAAAATTCAAATCAGTATGTTCTCTGTTTCCCTAAAAACTTAACCGCTGTGAAATGCAGGGAGCGATTCCTTTTGTGCGGGGATCAAGAAAGGCTGTGATTCGTGAGCTGGTTAACTTGCAAGAGACTGTAGATGGCATAATTGCTGCCAATTCGAGGCCAGAAGATGCTGCTAAAGAAATTCCAGTAATTTCTGACGCAGCAATGGAGGAATGCCCTACTGTTGAGGAGAATCCCAACGAGGAATTCAAGAGCAAGGAGTTGCTGGGAGATGCAATTGAGGTCTCTGTGAGTAATGAAAAAGGAGAGGAGTCTCTGCCTTCTCAAATTCCTTGCACAGAGGAAGGTGTTATAGCAGGAAATTCAAGGGATGATGAAAATTCTTCTGAATCTCTGGACTTGTTGAAGCTAGAAACTGCAGACTTCATGGACGGTGAAGAAGCAGGGATAAGTTGCGAGAGAAAGTAAAGTCCATTGAAGATATTGGCATGGTAAGAGAAGAGACCGAGAACTTAAAGAGGACGGTATCTGATCTGTTGAAGAAATGTGAGAAACAGAGTGAGATGATTCATGATCTGAGTCTGCGGATTTCACAGTTGGAAGAGCATGTATCTCAGTGCTACAAAAAGAAAAGAGTTGAGGATGGAAAGAAGAAAAGCCGTGCACGGGCAAACGATAGGAGGAGAAAATCTGACAGGCATTCAAGCAACTGCTTTATGGAGGATTGGTTTTGATTTCTCTCCATTCAAGCTTTGAAACTGGTTAATTGTTTTACCTAATAAAGCTATAATATGAGTCTGTGTTTGAGCCCTGAGCTTTAAATCAAATCCGAGCTCAGAGCCACAAGGTTCAGAGTATTTTCTTAACAATGACGGCTCCGTGCTTAAGCTGTAAATATCATCAATAATACAAAAAATGTGATTAATCTCTAAATTTTAGAATCACTTTTTATATTCATAAAAGTCAAAATAATTATTATAGAATATTATATCAATAATTTGTTATATATAATTAAAATTATGATTTTCATTAAAAAAATTTAAAAAATGAGAGAGTATTTCAATAGATTAGAAGTTATGTTAAAGATTAAAAATTAATAAAGGTGATGAACCTTGCAAATTTCTTGAAGACAAATTTATTGTTATTAAAGGGACATATTAGGATGAAAAAAAAAATCTCTCTTTTCTTCTTCTATCAATCTTTCTCTCTTTTCTTCTTCTATCAATCTAGAAAGAATGGAAAAAAATATGTTATTTTTTAATGTATTACAAGGAAATGGAAGAGATGATAATGGTTTACATTCTCCAATGTGATTAGGGTCATCATCTTTATCGTGAACACTTGGTATGATTTTATTAGAACATAATGGTGAAGATTTTCTTTGGATGTTCTGATCATTCTTATAGTAGATGATTTATTTGCATCAATTTTTATTGAAGAGAAATTTCTAAATAAGAATGATTTTCTTAGTCCTTAGAATGAAAATCTGGGATAAGTTCTCTTCCAACTATGTCTCATTTTATATTAATGATTGAAGTTTCCAATTTCTATGTATTCACAATTAGTTGTGTGGATCTTTTGTGAAAGCTCTCTGAATCTTAGCAAGGTAGTCTAGAGAAATAGCTAAAGTCATAGTGTCTTATAAAACTTCTATGTACAAAAAAAGTGAAGGATAATAGCTCATATTGTTTATATTTAAAGGCCTACAATAGTATCATAATTTATATTTAGATGTCTTCAATGTTCTTTGTGCTTTGTGAGGATCAAGACTTTGAGTTTTTATCATTTGTTTAAATATTATTTTCTAAGTTGTTGCATTTTAAGTCTATCAATTATGTTATATTTATTGTTTTAGTTAAACAAAAAAAATTAGCTCCTTTTGCTACATCATTCTTATATATTTGCAAAATTGTTTAGTTCAATATAAAAATAATAATTCAAGATCAAGACATCATAAATATTTGATGTTTTCATTAAACTACTTTTCTAATTATATTATTTTAATACAATGATAAATTTTATTTTCTATTAACATAGACGAAGTGTAATGTGCATCCACTGAAATAAATGCATCATACAATCATTCAAAAAATAGACAAGATTTCAACTAAGGATCCAACAACTACTCTGTGATTCCTCATTAAGTAATGATCTTATCTATTAGCAAAATAAAATATTGCTTAGTTGAATTCTCATAGGTGAACGTTTTCTTTCTAAGATAAAACAAAAAGAAAGAACATAATAATATCTAAAAAAGCACAAAAATATTACACATTTTGCACGGTCTATGTGGATTTCAAATATATTCCATCATCTTTTCTAAAATATCGTTGGAATTTAAATAGACCATAAAAATGTTATTGTGCAATTACTCTTAAGAAGTTAAAAGAAATTACAAAATTAAACAAAGACCAAAATTGTGGGTTGAGAGATTAAGTTTAAAGTACTATTGCTTCCTTCTAAAGAATGGGTAGAGTTAAGGCTTAAACCTCTTAAGTATTCATAGAATGTCTTAGCTCTATTATTTTCAAGAAGGACTATTTTTAAAAACTTTGAGAGAACTTGAACCACAAATATGAGATTATGCTCCCCTTACAAAATTGAGAATAAATCCATCTTGTTTGCATTGCAAAAATCTCACTTGAAATAAAGTTTGATTACATGGTAAAAATAAATATTGTAATACTTTGGTAAGTTGGTAATGAAATTAGCAATCAAAGAGAATTGGACTAGTGGTAAATGACTTCACTCTTTGAAAATGAAAGATAATTTAAATCATTCATTTGGGGAAAAATTTTATGAGAAAAAATATAGTCGGGTTTGTTTTATTCAAGGTAAAAAAGGGAGAGTGATGATGGAAAAAAATAGTAAGTGGAATGTTTGTAGAAACATTATAAATTTGTGTTTGTAGTAATATTTCAAATTGTATCTTGTGATCTATTACCAAAATGAGTAAAAAAAGAAGGTGGATTACAAATATGGCTACACAAGAAGGGCCCAAATAATTTGTACAACCTACCTATTGTTTTTTTATTTGTTATAAAAATGGATCCAAAACGTTGATGTAAAAAAATTAAATATTATTTTATAGAAGCATTTCAATCATTACTTGGGAATATGATATTATACCACTTAAATGAATAATATATCTTATCATGACAAAATAATTTTCTTTGATAACTTTTACGTTAGCTAAGTAATCTACAAGTTGAGGTAAATAAAATATTTTTTAATATCCTTTTGGAATTTATATATCAAACAAATTTCTATGGTCAAGTTGGATACAATTAAACTATTGCTAAGTTTAAATAAAATGAAATGTTATTGATATTTACAAAGAAAAATAATTTATTATTTTGTTCAAACAAAATTTTATGAGTTGCAAAGAACGATAACATAATAATAATTCATGAATAACAATATTTTCTTAAAATATTCACCCAAAATTTGGATAAAACTTAAAAGAGCTATAAATTTTTGAACATTCAAAATGTAAAAAATAAATCCAATTTGGATTGACTAAAATATTTCCTACCAATAATCTAGTCTTATTAAAGTCATAGAATACACATATTCTCAAGATTTTGGATGAGGTAAACCCCAAGGAAAAATATAATATCCTTTGAGACTTATTCCTAGTACTGCTACACAAGATCCTAGAGTTTCTTCTTAATGAGTTCCCCATCACAAAGATCGACCTCATTTCTCTTGGAGTGGTTCTCTTTCTCTAGAATCTTATCAACATGTAACCACTCATCATGAGTAGCGCATTTTGCATCAAATTTCTCTAAAAAATGTGTCAATATGTCAATATAGCCCTAGATTTTAAATACATGTGCAACTAAAAAAAATTTCAATACATAAAACCATGAGAAACTAACTTGGCAACATGTTTGCAAATTCTTAAATTGTAAAGGTTCTACATTGCAACATGGTTTCAATTTTGGTCCTTCATCTATTTGGTGGAATACAATGGTACAATATCAAGGACAACCCCTGGCTTTCTCCTTTCTAAGGCATGCTTATTATTTATTCAATAGAGGCTTGACAATTCAAGGACTTATTGGATTTTAATTTAATGGATTAGTCTCCTTGGAACATCTTTAAGGATATTTTTTCTTTAAACAAGTCTAAAGAGTTTATCATTTATATTAAATCATTGGTTCTTATAGATTTATCCATTAAGACTTGTGCTCCCTTTTAATATAATTCTTTAAAGGATTGGTGGTGGTTGTCCAAATGTCAGTTTTCTTTCTTTCTTTTAAAAAATATCTATTTAAGTCTCCTACCAACTTTGTCTTTAAATATTGCACTGTAAAGGGTATGGAGCTCTTTTCTGGTGGAGGTGATGGTGGTGGAGCTATTTCAAATTTGGAGAAGGTGGGAAATGTTGATTTCAAAGCTAGCGATAATGGCAGTCTACTTGTTGATGGTAAGGTGATGTCAGGTGGGTTAGGTGTTGATGGTAAGCAGTGTGTGTTCCCTCTTCTCGCTAATGAGACTCTTGGAGGGAAAGAAGCATTGAAGGTTCCTCCCCTCTTGTCCTTCTCTAAAGTGGGGAATCTCGATTCTAAAAAGGTTGGCTCTGGTCAATCAGGTAGATTTCTAGGCACAGGTTCCAAATCCTTTTGTTTGGTCCTATCTAATAAGACAAGAAATGTTGGGTCCTTCTCAGGGTCATATCTTAAGTGGTCAAACCTCTTCGATATGAAGCCAAAAGGTAAAAGTACTTCTCCTCTAGTGGCTTGTGTTTCTAATGTTCTAACGGGTGAACTTTTTATCTCTATTCCTGACTGTATTGTCGAGAAAAGTGTTTCACATATGGAAATGACTCTGTTGGGAAAGTTTATGGGGCCTCGTCCCCACATTGAGTTGGTTCATAAGTTATATATAAATTGATGGCATCCCAAGGGTCAAGTTGATGTTGTTGTTATGGCAAAGGGGTTCTTCTCATTCTCTTTTAATTGCGAGGATGATTTCATTTTAGCTTTAACGGGAGGCCCATGGTTCATTGGGAAGTCTTCCTTGCTTCTCAAGTGGTGGGAAGTGGGGTTCAATCCCAACTCTTGCTCTTTTTCGGTCGCCCCTATTTGGGTTAGATTGCCCGGTCTTCCCATGGAATTCTTGGATGATTTTTTCAAAGGAATTGCAAGTAATTTTGGGGACCCCTTCTTTCTATCGATCAAATGTTTATGTCCAGGAAACGACTGGCCTATGCTCACTTTTGTGGGGTAAAAGTACAAACCTATGTCACACTTTATAAAGGAATTGGCCAACAACAACAAAAATTATGAACTTCAACCACATAAAAGTAGTCTTTATGTTTTGAATTTCAAAATGGTGTAAATTAAGGAAATGTAGAAATTTTGATGAAGTTTAATCCTATAATTTTTATTTTTTTAAAAAAAATTGTTTTCATTATGTTTTTTATCAATTTAAGGACAGATTTTAGAATGCTAAAAATTTCATAAAAGAGTGACTTCACAGGACATCAAGAAACAAATTGAAAAAACATCATTTCTCCCTAATTTTTTTTTCTCCAAATAGGTACAGCCTCAATATCTTGTGCATGGAAAAAAAAAAATTGGATGTATATTTTTCTTGTAATAACGTTTTAAAGTCAAACTTGTCAGAATTTAACAGTTTTCACGGGACGTCAACTATTGTCAAATTTTTTAATCATTTTCAAAAAATAAATTATACCCTTTCGAAGAAGACCCTCTCCTCTTATGCCCCATATAAGTTTTTAAAAAAAATTAATATGTTTTACTATTTTTAAAATTTTTAATCAGCCTCTTTTTTAATTTTAACAATCTACTTGCATTATTTTAAAAATAAAATATATTAAAACTAATCAAAATATTAAAAAATATATATATTTGGATTCACCACTCCTAGCTCTACAAAAGGGTATTTTTTCTTTTTTGCTAAAAAACATTCTGACTTGAGAAATACTCTCCCAAAGTTGAATATTTCAAAAAAAATCAAAAAAAGGTGAGTTCATTGCCAAGTAGGATGCCAACTAGACATGCTCAATGGAGCACTTTTCGACTGAGCATGTTTCAGCTGAAACCTACTTGTCTGAGAATAGCTAGGCCAAAAAGTGCTTGGTCGAGACATAACCGACCGACAGGTGCTCAACTGAAAAATGGTCAATATAAAAAAATATATATATTTTTTCTTTTAATTTTTCAAGTCAAGAAAATTCGATAAAATACATATTTCGACCAAGGAAGGCTTATTTCGACTAAGGAAGGCTTATTTCAACAAAATAAGGTTTATTTCGACAATTTAGAAGATTTATTTCGATAAAAAAAGGTTTATTTCGACATTTTAGAAGGTTTATTTCAAGAATTTAGAAGACTTGTTTTGACAAAAGAAAACGTATTTGGACAATAGGAGAGATATTTTTGAAGGTACATTGATCTTCAACTTATTTAACTGATTATTTCTTTATTTTCATGAATGCATTTGAAGTTTGTTTTCACTATTTTAATTCTTAGATTTCATTATTATTGATCACCAATTCTATGTTCTTCCATTCTTGTTCTTACATCCTCCTTATGCCTATGTTTTATTAAATTTACCTTTGCCTTTACTTTTATTTCCAACTTGGACTTATCTTTTATATGTATATAAATTATTTTTCTATTTTATTTTTTGCATGCTTATGTAAATATTAGACTTTTGTTTAAAGTACTCGGGATTTTATGATCTTTTCCTTATAATTTTGGTTTCTCATGTTGCCTCATTAATTCTTAAATTTTCATGCATGTATTGTGATACTTTTTGAGCATGTAACTTTTCCAAAAATTATTCTTTGATTATTGATTATTTTCTTTGATGCTATATATATGTTCATGGACCACACTTTTAGATCTAGTTACCACATAGACTAGAGGGCATCATATTCATTCCATTACATCTTAAACCTTGAGACATCATGTTGCATCTTCATATTATGGGAATCATGTCTCTATCCCTTTACATCTTATGCTTATATGGTTATATCCTTACATTTTAGGTCATTAATCCTTCCTCCTTTTAACATAGTGTGATTTTATTTGTCACATCCTTGCATTTAAGGAATCATGCCTTGAACCCCTTTGTAATCTTATCCTTTCATTGCTAAATTCATTTTCATAGGAGATATATATATCATGTTTTCTCTCTTTCGCATCAAATATAAGTGGTGATCTACACATTTAGGTATATACCGAGCTCATGATGTTTCTCTTTATATGTTTTATAGTACTCATTTTATTAAAAGATCCACATATATTTCAATGCACATTTAGTGGTGATCTAGTAAGTGATGTCATGATCTAGCACATGCATCTACTTACATGCTTTAAATATTTTCAATTGATATATATTCCAAATATGCTCATGATATGTTTGTAATTTATGTATTTAAAGAAATTTGAATTTATGAACCCTTTTTCAAGTGATATATATACCAAATATGAGCTCATGATACCAAATTTTCTCATGTGATATGTTTGTAATTTATTTGAATGCCTTTTTTTACTAAATGGGTTAAAACAAATGAACAATTTAAAATGTAATGTTAGATATTTAAATGCAATATTAACTGTACATGTTTCATTGAAAGCTCATGTGTGTACAAATTTGTATGCAGGTGAATTCAAATTTGAGTGCAATTTGTGATGGCGAATAAAAGGATTAGATCGAGGAAGTATGATTGAACACGAATAAGAAAGAGGAAGAGAAGAGCAGGTGAAGGAACATCTACTAAAAAACAACCCATGGAAAATATTGATGACCAAGGTGACGTACAGGTACAAGAAAAAACTGAACCTAGTAAAAGAAATTTTTTGGACTATGGTATGGAAAATCTGATGGAGATGGATGAGGATTCTCTTTTCAATAATATTTCATCTAAAGATATGTTATCTAAAATCACATTAAAATTACACTCTAAAAGAATATGGGATGATATTTTTGAAGAAAAATCTCTAATTGGAAGAGCACGGTTAGTTGCAAAGTTATTTAGATGAAAAGAAGTGACCCCTATTTTGGAGTTGTTAGGGTTGATAATAGGAAAAGGTCATCAGATTTAAAACAAATAATTGTTTAAAACTTGCAAGAAGCATTGGAATGTATTGAAAAGAAGAGTCGATCTAGTGATCTAAGTGTTGTACGTAGAGCGTTGATGACTATAATTTCTAGTAAGAAATTATCACATAGAAGACAAGTTCAAGAAATTTCTGAATTACTAAATGTTTCTAGGAGAACTATTCAAAGGTATATTGAAAAGATAAATGAAATAGATAGAAAATTTGAGAAAATTTGGGTAAATATTTGTAGGGTTCCCTAAAAAGATAGAATTTCAGAAGATGTAAAGAAATAGGTAGTTGAATATTGGACCACCCACTCTCATGTTTCTTCCAATAGAAGGGATACTATACAAATAATAGGTGAAGATGGTACAAAAATTTCTCATCCAAAACATTTTATAGATACAACACAAAGTGAACTTTTTGAAGCATTCAAGCAAGAATTTGCAAATGTGAAGATTTGTCAAAGGATGTTTGAGACAATACTCGACCATCATTTGTACATATAAATAAAGTGCGTGAAACTTGTTGTTGTTGAAATCTTACTGAATTTGATCTACACCTAAAATCATATAAAAAAGCTATGGTAGAAATTGATCAAAATTTAGCCATTCCTAGAAGCACAACACAATTTGTGAATTCTCTTGTATGTGAAAAATCAGAAGATTTAGATGAATTTGATGTTCAATGTATAAAAAATGTATGTATTGATTGTGGAGATTTGTAGAATCTTTTACATGTTGACATTAATGAAATGCAAGTTATGTGGAAGAAATTTTAATATGAGACATACTTAACGAAGTCAGGAGTTGAGGCCAAAAAAAATGTTCTCAAAGAGCGCACTGCTTTACAATGAATTCATGAGTAAATTTCACAATATCATATATCCACATATCCAACAATTTCATGGTGCAAGATGGTAAGCTAAGCAATTTCATGATTCAAAGAATTATTTTCCACCATGTATTCTCTCTATTGTAGATTTTTCTGAGAACTATACATTTAGTCCTCAAACTGAGATTCAAAGTCAATATTATCATTCAAAGCAAGTTGCAATCTTTGTGCAAGTTTTCTATAGGCATGCCGAGTTAGAGGTTGATGGAATACAAAGTAGCAAAGATGATCAAATTATCATCAAAGAGACCTTCACTTTTATATCAGTGATGATACAAATCATGATAGAAGCTATGTAGCTCATTGTTTCAAAATATTTTTTGAAGACCTGAGACAACATGGCATAAATCAAGAACAACAATAGATATGGTTTGATGGATGTGTTGGTAAGTACATTGTTTTTTTTTTAATTTTATTTATTAGTCGATAGGCCCTATTTTGTTTGAAGTTTCCACCAGCATTTTCGTCAGCCCAACCACAAATTGGATTTGTCGGCATTAAGGGTCTATCGACCGATGGGGAGTGCACCATTTTTATTTTGTGGTGACGTGGGTGTTGGTAATTACATGGGTTGGTGGTGTGGAGAATGTTGTCGTCGTAACAGGGAAGGTGAATGGTAAGTGTTCGACATGGACCTTTGCAAATACATGGGTTCACGGCAGTGGAGGTGGTCTCCTCGAAAGGTGGAAGGTGAATGGTAAGCGCTTGCTTGCTCGATGGTTAATGCATTCTATGGTTGTTGTATGATGGAAGCGGACGAAGTAAATGCGGACGGACAAAGTAAATGTGATATTGAATGTAGTAGTCTGGGAAAGTATACTTTGATTAAGATACATTGTGTAAACAACAATTGTGGTGTTGGTTTCGTAGCAGATGAATGTAATAAAAATCATTTCCTTCAGCTTTGTCGCCGGTTTGAAACCAGACTATTCAGAAACCATCTTATACCAGATTGAAAATTGGTGTTCTACAGAATATGTAAGTCGTTTTACATGGGTAGTTTGCATGGATGGTTAGTTTATTGTCTATGTCTTCTTGTCAAATGTTTGTATCTTTGGCATTATACCCATTGTGGAAATTTGAAAGAGATTATCGTTCTATGTTGATGAAGGAATTGCAATTAGATGTTCTTTCTTTGGTAAAAAAATATTCTTAGGGTTAGTAATTTTTTCGTCGTTGGTTTATGGTTTTGGTTATCTTTGTGTATCTTTCCCGTTGCAGCCATCACAATAGGATCAATTTTGATTAAGTTGCATTGTCGAAACAACCATTGTGGTATTGGTTTCATAGCAGGCCATTGTAAAAAAAAATTCCTACGGCTTCATCGGTGGTTTAATAGAAATCTATTGTAAAAAATTGTTTCCTTTGGCTCCATTGCTAGTTTGATAGCAGATTGTTCACAAACCGTTTTATGCCAAATTGAAAACTGTTGTGCTCTGGAATTTGTAAGTCCTTTTGCATTGGTATTTTACATAGATGGTTTATTTATTGTTGATGTCTTCTTACTATATGTTTGTATATTTTGCGTTTACCCATCTTGGAGTTCCGAAAGAGATTTTTGTTCTCTATGGATGGAGAAATTGCACAAAAATCTTCTTTCCTTCATCAAAAAATATGGTTAGGGTTAGTTATTTGTTCGTTGTTTGTCTATTGTTCTTGTTTTCTGTCTGTATACCCATTTTGGAGATTTGAAAGAGATTATCATTCTCTATGGATGGAGAAATTGCACTTAAATCTCCTTTCTTCCGTCAAAAAATATGGTTAGGGTTGGTTATTTGTACATTGTTGGTCTATTATTTTGGTTTTCTTTGTGTATATTTGGTGTTGCAGCCATTACCATGGGAGCAATTGTAGTTATCTGTGTGTAGGGTTTAGGTTTGTATGAAAGCATTAACATATTGGAGATAAAATTACTTCGGTTGTTGTCCAATATTATTCTAGTAGGTCTTTTACAATTTCTCTATTTGTGGTGATGTAGATCAAATTTTCAATGAAGCTTGTGGGGTTATACTAATTTTTACATGGGTGTTTTGCATAGATGATTAATGTATTGTTAATGTCTTCTTGTTTTATGTTTCTATCTTTTGCGTTATACCCATTTTGGAGGCTTGAAAGAGATTATCAGTCTTTGGGGGTGGAGAGACTACAATTAAATCTTCTTTCTTTCATCAAAAAAATATGGTCAGGGTTACTAATTTTTGGTTGTTGAGTGTTATTATAATACCTCTTTTACAATTTCTCGATTTCTCTATAATATTTAGTGAAGTGTGGGTTTTACTCATTTTGCAAAGATTATTGCTACGTATTGGGTTTATGCGCTGTATTTAATGTGGCTTCAAGGAAATTGCAATCAAATCTTCTTCCTATCGTCAAAAAGATATGGTTGGGTTGAGTGATTTTTGTGGCCCTTGTTTATTCTTTTTAGTTATGGTTGTACAACTTTGGCTTTATACCTATTACCATAGGAGCAATTGTAGTTAAATGTTCTTTCTTTCATTGTTGGTCTATTATTTTGATTATCTATGTATATCTTTCGCATTGCATCCATTACCATAGGAGGAATTGTTTACTCTATCTGTGTGTAGGGTTTAGTGTTGTATGAAACCATTGAAATATTGGAGATAAAATTGTTGTGGTGGCTGTTTAGCGTTATTCTAATAGCTCTTTTTACAATTTCTCTATTTCTATATAATATTTCATGTCAGATGATGTAGCTTGAATTTTCAATGGAGGTTGTGGCATTATACTAATGTTTGCATGGGTGTTTTGCATAGATGATTAATTTATTGTTAATGTGTTCTTCTTATATGTTTCTACCTTTGGCGTTATGCCCATTTTCGAGACTTGAAAGAGATTACTGCTCTTTGCAAGTGGAGAAATTGCAGTTAAATATTCTTCCTTTCATGGAAAAAATATGGTTAGGGTTACTAATATTTCGTTGTTGAGTGTTATTCTAATACCTCTTTTACAATTTATGTATTTCTTCCTATTGTCAAAAAGATATGGTTGGGCTGAGTAATTTTTGTGGCCCTTGTTTATTGTTTGTAGTTATGGTTGTGCAACTTTGGCTTTATACCTATTACCATAGGAGCAATTGTAGTTAAATCTTCTTTTTTTCACTGTTGGTCTACTATTTTGGTTATCTGTGTATATATTTGGCGTTGCAGCCATTACCATAGGAGGAATTATAGCTATCTGTGTGTAGGGTTTAGAGTTGTATGAAACCATTGACATATTGGAGATAAAATTGCTTTGGTGGTTGTTTAGTGTTGTTCTAATAGCTCTTTTACAATTTCCCTATTTCTATATAATATTTAGTGTTAGGTCATGTAGCTTGAATTTTCAATGGAGGTTGTGGCACTATACTGATGTTTGCATGTGTGTTTTGCATAGATGATTAATTTATTATTAATGTCTTCTTGTTATATGTTGGTCTATTATTTTCATTATCTGTGTATATCTTTGGCATTGCAACATTACCATAGGAGGAATTGTAGCTATTTGTGTGCAGGGTTTAGAATTGTATGAAACCATTGACATATTGGAGATAAAATTTATTTGGCGGTTGTTTAGTGTTATTCTAATAGCTCTTTTACAATTTCTCTATTTCTATATAATATTTAGTGTCAGGTGATGTAGTTTGAATTTTCAATGGAGGTTGTAGCATTATACAGATGTTTGCATGGGTGTTTTGTATTGATGATTAATTTATTGTTAATGTCTTCTTGTTATATGTTTCTATCTTTGGTGTTATACCCATTTTTGAGAGTTGAAAGAGATTATTGCTCTTTGTGGGTGGAGAAATTACAGTTAAATATTCTTCCTTTCATGGAAAAAATATGGTTAGGGTTACTAATATTTGGGTGTCGAGTGTTATTCTAATACCTCTTTTACAATTTTTGTATTTGTGTATAATATGTGGTGCCAAGTGGTGAAGCTCAAATTTCCATTGGAGTGTGTGGGGTTGTCCTCATTTTGCATAGATTATTGCTATGTATTGGCTTTGGGAGCTCTATTTAATGTGGGTTTAGGGAAATTGCAATTAAATTTTCTTCCTTTCATCAAAAAAAATGGTTGGGGCCAGTAATTTTTGTGGCCCTTGTTTATTGTTTGTAGTTATCGTTGTGCATCTTTGGCTTTATACCCATTGCTATAGGGGAAACTGTAGTTAAATCTTCTCAATTTCATCAAAAAATATGATCTCTTCTTATTTGAGAAGGCTCTTTTGACAATCCAATTTAATCAATATACTTTCTCACACATTTTGCAGCACATCAATGTTAAAATTGTCCAGCCTGCTATCGAAAGGAATAATCAGTAGAGGTCGGGACACATGAACAATAAATTAATCATTTATGCAAAATACTCATGTAAACATACAAATATATATATATACATGTAAACATATAGACATATATATACATGTATACATATATACGTATATATACATGTCTACATATGCATACATATATACATGTAAACATATACACATATATATACATGTATACATAGATATATACAAACACATACGTGTGTATATACATATACTTTCTCATAGGTTTTGTAGCACACTAGTGTTAAAACCCTCCAATTTGCTATCAAAAGGAACAATAAGCAGAGCCCGAAAGGCATGAACAATAAATTAATCGTTTATGCAAAAATACCCATGTAAAACATGCACGTATATATACATGTAAACATATGGACATATATACATATATACATATATATGTATATATACATGTACACATATGCATGCATATATACATGTAAACATATACATACAAATATATGCACATATGCATACATATATACAAACATATACATACACACCTGTATATAGATGAAATTAGTTTTCCCGGTGTTGCATAGTAAATGTCTTTTTGATAGATCTTTTATACTTTTGGTATTTTCCTATTATATTGAGTGCCAAATAATGTAGCTTGGATGTTGAATTGACAAGTGACCTGTTATATAGATTGGTCCAAGTACAATATAATTTTATCTCTCTCCTAGCTTTATATTTACTAGCCCTAAAAGCATATTTATATTTATTTTTTTATTAAACAAGTGCAATGAAGGAAAATGCACATCATCACAGCACATGGATAGAACGATTAAGGAAAATATATTTTAAAGTCTTTGAAAAGATTAATGCATGTCTACTTCCACCTCTATATATATGTATGCATGTTTTACTAATAGTTCTATTACAATTTCCCCATTTCTTTATAATACTCAATGGGGGATAATGCAGATGTTGTTATAC
The DNA here is from genome assembly GCA_007258455.2 of Sequoia sempervirens. Lineage (NCBI taxonomy): Eukaryota > Viridiplantae > Streptophyta > Pinopsida > Cupressales > Cupressaceae > Sequoia > Sequoia sempervirens. The sequence goes on along the minus strand of VDFB02058242.1, from coordinate 220,898,769 downwards.
AATTCCTTTATTTTTAGCAAACTACAAAGAAGGTGGGAACCAAAGTAAAATGAAAACCATGGCAGTTGAATGAATGTGCAAATCTATATAGGAAAAGGCAAGAATAAATGGCGTAGCCATTCACAATCTATAGCGTCCTCTTTGTAAGGATTTGAAGTGAAATCAATTAGAGGGATCTAATTGTAGAAAATGTGTATAACACCAAAGATGCACAGAGTGTATATATATGTGTCTACATATATGTATGTATTTATGTATATGTATATGTATGTATTTATGTATATGTATATGTATGTATGTATGTATGTATGTATGTATGTATATATATATATATATATATTACGTGGTTTGGTGGTGGTTTAGGTGGTGACCTTGATATGCGGAAGGTGAATGGTAAGTGTTTGTTTCTGCAGGGGTTAATGCATTATGTCATTGTTGTGCAATGGGGGTAGATGAAGTAAATGCAATATTGAATTTTTTAGTGTGGCAAAGTATACTTTGATTAAGTTGCATTGTTCAAACAGCCATTGTAGTGTTATATATATATATATATGTATTCTTTCTTTTTCATTTGTTTCAACTCCTGCCATAAGAAACTCTTCATTATGGTAGCTTGCCTCTTCTATTATCCATTTGAAAAAATTTGTGAGGATAATATATTGACTAGATTGTATTGTTGAAAGCAGCATTGTTGTGTTGGTTTGGTAATAGAGCCTTGCCCGAGATGTGTGCTCCCTGATGGTTTAATAGCAGATTGAAGCCACAATGGCTTTTTTGATAATGCAACTTAATCAATGTACTTCCTTGCACATTATGTAGAAAATGTACAACAGAGAAATTGTGAAACAACTATTGTACAACAAATCCTATTCACGGCTTGGCTGGCAAAAATCCTATTGGAAACTTCAAATGGATAAGAAACCCTCTACATATCCATATATATACAATCACTCCTAGCTTAATTTGTGTGGTTCTTGAGTGTTTTCCTAATAATCCTGTTAGAATTTGCATTTTTCTCTATAATATTTAGTGTCACACAATGGAGCTTGAATGTAGAGTAGATATATATGTATATATATGTATGTATGTATACACACACACACACACACACACACACACACACACACACACACACACACACACACACACACACACACATATATATATACATGCATTATGTGCATACATTACATATACATTTATGTACATATATCCTTATATTGTAATATCATATATGTATATGTTATCTATATAAATGTCTAATATCATCATCATGCTCTGTATGTATGTATATATAAATGTATATATGTATGTATATATATATATGTATGTATATATATATGTATGTATATATAAATGTATATATGTATGTATATATAAATGTATATATGTATGTATATATATGTGTGTGTGTGTGTGTGTGTGTGTGTCTGTATATATATATGTAATATATATATGTGTGTGTATGGGAAATTATATTACAAAATGTGTGAGAAAATATATTGGTTGGGTTGCATTGTTGCAAAAAGCCATTACAATGTGGAGCTTGTCTCTTCAAAAAAAAATATTCCTAAATGTTACTCATTGGTGAATAAGTATTGCACAAAAAATTATGGAACTAGAATTTACAAGGCATCTATTACATAGACTGGTTGTCTTCTATTAACATGTTTTATGATATTCTTCTACCCTCATCTATTTAACTATCAATAACTTTCATGATATTGTTTTCCAACTCATCTATTTGAAGCTACCTGTAACAGAGTATTCTATTGTTCTTGTAACAAGGATTGTTTTGTAATCTTTAAAATTTTGTAATCTTTAGTGTGCTTAATTTGTTTGGATGATATATGTTATCATTTAGATATATTATTGTATATATAGATAAATATATACATGTGTACATATGGATATATATATATCTTCTTTTTGTTTTCCAAAATGTCTAGACAGAGGAAAAATTTAACCTATATATGTACAGTTTAAGGATTTTCATTCTTGTTGTTCTATATTCCATTGTTTCTATTAAAAAAGATGAAGGAAACAAGTAGCAACATATACAAATGTTTGCATATAGGTGTTTATAAAAATATAGCAAGAAAATTGCATGCATTCTAACTTCTCCACCAGTTGGCATTGAATGTTGGAATACATTAATCTTTGATTTTTACTGTGGTATAGAGTTGTCAATCAGTCATCTATAGTTGGAATATTCCTTTCCTTTAAAGGGTTCCAAAACTATGTATGCGGAGTTGGGGTCCGTGGATGGGTCTCCAAAGCCCCCCAAAATTGATTTGGTGATTGATTTGGTGTCAGCTCCTACAATTCATGCTACGGAGTCTGGCTTTGAGGATGCCATCCACTAGCCTGCAGACTCTAATTCTGTAAGTTTTCCCTACTTTTTCATTGTGCCCACTACAAACTTTCTCTTATTGTTTCCTACCTTTCTTTTTGTTGTTGCTTGATTGGAATTTAGGTGTATACATATATGGCTAGCCCTAGTAGAGGATATAGATATGAAAGTAGACATGCATTGATCTTTTAGAACACATAAAAATGTATCTCTTTCCAGCCTTCATTTTTCTTACTCATTCTATCCATTTGGTGTGATGATGTGCATGTTACTTGATTACACTTGTCTTTGTATGTTGCAAAGAAACATTCAGCTTTGACTACATTTGAAATTCGTTCCATCAATGTCGGCGATGTTGTTCCCTCTCCGCTCCTTCAACTTTTTTCCTTCAAAAAATTTGGTGATGATGAAGGGCAGGTTGAGTGATACAAGGTTGTCTTGTCTGATGGCCACCATTTGCAAATAGGAACCGGGTGATCCCACAATAGTGGTTTACAAATTTTGGCCAAACTGGACACTAAAATTATTATTTTTAACTAAATCTTCACATTTGAGCACCTATAGCAGCTAAACCATGAATAATTTGAAGATGATGAAAACTAGAGTCTCGTCACATTTTGTCTGTAGATTTCAAAAATATTTTTTTCAAAAAATTTTGAATCAGATTGCACTTCTTTTTCCATCTCCCACGAAAACTGGTTTTTTTCAAAAAACAACATTTTAAAAAAGTGACGCACACCGTATAATGCATAACTTTTTTTCCATGAAGGATAAAATTCTAATTCTTTCAAATTTAGATTTGTAACTCTGATATCTAGTGCCCACTTGAATAGACAATTTTTTATTAAATATTTTTCTTTAATCAAGTTTCAAAGTCAAACCAATTACAATTCAGACATAGTGCCACCATATAATGCATAACTTTTTTGTATATATCAAAATTCAATTTTATTTTTTTGTTGGATCAAGGACTTTAATATCTGGTGCACTCATATTTTTAAAATTTTTTTTTTGATAATCTGATATTTTTCCACATGTGCAAGTGAGACCTTCATTTTCGATGAAAAACTATGTTTAATAAAACTAAAAACAAATACATAATAAAATAAAACATATTAAAATTATATTCATTGGATAGCTCATTCTAAGGACTACCTGACTCTAGTTGGGTTTGTGAATATTCCTCTATTTTCATCTGAACCCAAGCTCCGAAGTGCCAAAATCTAGGTTTTTTTTGTGCTTCAGGCGGAGGATGAGGAATAAGGGGGTTCGAATGAACCACTAGGGGTTCGAGCGAACCCCTAGGGGTTCGTTTGAACCAAGGTTCATTCGAACCCCCTTCTATAAGTGTTTTTATTGGCTTTTTTGGTGGGAAATAATTTAAAGGGTTCGGCCGAACCAAGGTTCTAGCGAACCCCTAATGGGTTCGGTTGAACCAATAGGTTCGTACGAACCCCTAAAATCAATTTTTTTGCCATGCATTCATTTTTTGTGAGTTTTCCTTCCTCACTTCAATTGTAAACCACTATTGTGGCTTCACCCAACCCTCCCTTCTAAATGCAATGATATTTTTTTTACAGGTGCCTTGAAAATAGGGTCCCTTGTATGTTTAAAAGACTACGTCTGTAGGAATATCCAAGATTCAAGGTGGGTTGCATTGTTTGTTGTATATCTTAAAAGACTCTCTCTCTTTCATTTCTACCTCATATAATTTATCTAATATATTGTTTTGCTTCTTTTCCAGAGCCTTAATCATATCCAACTTAGTTGTAATTATGCTTGATTGTCAAATTATTGGGACCCCTAGGTATTTTTTCAAGCAGCAAGAAGAGAAAATGTTGGCACCTAACTCACCTTCTCCTTCTAAATGGCCCCCTAAATTTGGTCTGTAGTTGTCCCATAAAAAAAAAAACCCCTCCAAAGGTCAGCCCTATTAAAGCTTTGAACATTTATCAAAATGTTTGGACAGTGAAAGGGCGTGTAACACATATTAGGGAGATGCATCATTTCCAGAAACAAAGAGGTGAAGGGAAACTATTTAGTTTTGACATTATAGAAATGGAGGGGACAGAAATATGTATTGTACTTGTTTTGATGATATTTCTGAATTGCATTACGGTCGAGTTGAGGTGGGGTTGACTTATTTAATATCGAGGGGATTGGTCAAGGAAGCCAATAAAAGATTCAATAAATTAAATAGTAATCTTGAGATTGTTTTGGATGAAAAATCAACAATAAAATGATGTGAAGATGAGATTCTTGTACCAAAAAAAAAAATCTTTTGTGTCGGTTAGTGACATAAGCAACTATAGTGATAACAGCTTCATTGATATTATTGGCATTGTAGTGCATGTTGGGTACATTTCAACCATCCATATAGGAGAAATGGAAATGAAACAATTCGAAGAACCATTAAACTATATGATGTCTCTGCTTCTTTCATTGATGTTAATTTGTGGGGCCCAAGTTGGCAAGAAAAAGGTGATACCTTGGAGTGGATGTACCTTTCTGGTGAAATAGTCATTGTTGTTGTTTGCGGTGGCCATGTAGGCTACTTTAATGGAAAAAATTTCAACACATCAACAAGAAGAGTCCTTGAGATTAACCCTTCTATTCCTGAGGAAAACACTCTTAGATCTAAGGGCCCAATTAAAGTAGACCAAGTGCTTTCAACTTCTTCTGCACCTTGTAGGTTGCATCCTTCAAACATGATAGAGTTACTATTGCATTTATCTTAAACAACTGCCTCCATTTGGCAAAAACTTTTGAAGCCATTTTTAAAGCAACCATTCAAATTGCAAAACTTGAGTCTTTTTGTCACCCTGCTTGCCCCTTGTTGGTTAATGGTAAAGAATGCAAAAGGAAATGCACACACACCCATGTTGATGTTTGGTTTTGTGATCGTTGCCAGATGGAAATTGAGGAATGCAACTATCATTATCTTCTGCAGTTAAAGCTGCAAGACCATTCAGGCAGCCTTTGGTGTATTGCTTTTGATGAAGTTGCCACTAGTTTGTTGCAAATCCTAGCAAAAGACCCCTACACATTGCAGGACAGCTCTGACTCTACAACAAATCCTGGTGTTGTTATTAAAGGCCTTATTTTTAAAGCATACATCTTTACTACTTTGATTAGAACGGAAACTTATAATTCTAAGGACCAGTTGAAAATAATGATTTCAAAAGCAACAAAAGTTGATATCGAAGTAGAGTGTAAACTGTTGCTTGCAGGCATAATGAAGATATCTACTCCCGCTCCAAAAAAAGGCTCCACTAGCTAGCCTACACTTTGACTGCTCTTTTGCACTTCTGATCATTTCTCATAGATTTGACTTTTAAATTCTGACTATGGCATGCTAAGACTTTTGTTTAAGAAATATGGACATAATTTATACCTATGTTTGCATCTACATATTTGCACATTTATTGACCTACCATCTTTTTTATTATAGCTTGGTCCATCAATCTTGTTGTCATTGTTGCTTTCAAATATTTCAAATTAGTTGGAAGGTTATATAATATGTTTATACATATTATTATTTCAAAGACAACTACATAATTTATTTCCATATATATTTCAAATATTTTCTATATAGGCATATTTAGTTGACAATATATTTTAATATATATTAAATATTTTGTATATGGCTAATAATTGAGAATTTATTGTGATATAGATTTGAAATATCTTGTATATGGCTAATAGTTGAAATGTATTGCTCAAGAGTTATAAAATTTGAATATAAGCTAACTAGTCTTGTTTTCTTATTGAAAAAAATAGTAATTTTGATATTTGCAAATTAACATTCCCAATATAGAATTGCTAGTAGATTATATTTATTTGATATACTTTATCCTTTTTCTTGAAAACTTCTTTATGTCACATTTAAAATCTGCATGAATGTTATAAGTTTTTTCATTATGCAAAAATCAGGACTCATAAATTATTTATTCCATCAGTTTAATGAGATTGTATTCGATTTAAAGTTTCTTTGAATGCTAATCACTCTTGGTTCTTGGCCATCATTCACCTACAAATTTCATGAAAAAAAAATATATAAATGTGCTTCCAGGTCTAATGAATATGACAAGTAGGCCAAAGATAAACTTATATCGTGCCTGAACCAATCTATATAACAGTTCGCTTCTCAACTCAAAATTCAAGCTATTAAAAAGACATTTACTATATGTGAGAAAGGAAATTGTCAAAGACCTATATTAAAAAGACATTTACTATATAACAGTTTCCTTGACAATTGTAAATTTATGATTTCTTTTCAAAGCTTATTGACCAATGAGCAACATTTAGGCAGATCCTTTGTTTAAGAGGTAAGCTTCAGGTTGTCAGTAAAATCCCTAGACAAGTGTTCTCTATTTGTTTATAATATTTAGTTATAGGTACATGAAGAATAGAAGAGGTGAAAAGATTAGTGACCTTAACCATATTTTTCTGATGAAAGAAAGAACATTTAACTAGAACTGGTCATATGGTAATGAGTATAACACCAATGCTACACAAAGATAACTAGAAGCGATAAACAAAGGGTGAAAAGTATGTTTGTAGGTATATGTATATGTATATTTATATGTATATGTATATGTATATTTATATGTATATGTATATGTATATTTATATGTATATGTATATTTATATGTATATGTACATGTATGTATATGTATATATATGTGTATGTGTATGTATATGTATATGTATATGTATATGTATATGTATATCTATATGTATAATGTTGATGTATAGAATTCTCTGTTCAACACTTTACTATTTTCCCCTTCCTCTGTATTGCTTTCAAAAATATATAGTCTTTTGTATATTCAATTTTTTGCTTAATATATAATAACATTCCATGTAATATGTGAGGCATTGCCCGGACCTTTTCACAATGGTAGACTTTGTTGACTGGATGGGTTGGCGGTTGTGGAGTTGGTTGCATTACTCAATGCGTGCAGAATGGTCAAAACCTGCTATGCACTTCCAATGGTTCACAGATTGGATGTTTAACAAGTGTTGTGGTCTACAATTTGCACTATCTTGTAGATGTATTGTTGATGTAAGTTGTTTTTCCTTTGTCTTTTTTGTCGTTTCATACACACCTAACCACAGATATATATTTTGATAGTTTTGTTTTGTAAATTTATAATTTACTAGCTTATAGATTTACCCCTTGTCTTATTGTAGGGCTAGACATCCTTCAGTGCATAGAAAATTTGTACACTTTCCCCTTTTCTTTCTGCATGGTTAGATACATTCCAAAACATACCAAAATCAAGTATTTCTATAAAGTTATTCTTATACATTGTATGCTTTGAAACAAAACCTTTTCTATTTCTTTGATGTCTTCCTTTAAACAATATTTGTGTATTTCATCTGCAAAATTCCATCTTCTACAGTTCTTTATTAGGCATTCTCTTTTCCTAAAAAGTTATTGGAGCAAAAAAAACTCTAGGAAAATGAATACATATATTGGAACATAGAATTTTTTTAGTAACTTCACTATTCTCTGATATATAATAAAAATCCATCACATATGTGGTCAATGTTTCATGCTTTACCTGGCTCACAGTTTTCCAAGGGCCCATGAGGCTTCATGATGCCAATGTCGTAGGCAAGTGAGCAAATATGCGATTTCCAATTCTGCCTTTCCCTCTCATATATGTATATATATACATACAATGTGAATTGTATCAAAAAATTAATGCTTCAAAGCATAGAGAGGTACATATACACACGCACATATATATATATATATTCAACTGTAATAGAGGAATTGTATGAAAGGTATTAGAATAACACTTATTTGTTACTAAATATTATACACAAGAATTCAATTCTTGTGTATTGAGTCGACCAGCTGCACCATTGCCAACCCACATAATTACCAAGCTCCATGTCACCACAAAAAAAAAACTGCACAAGTTCCCATCAACTAAGCCATCCCCGGTGTCAGTAAATCCAATTCACCCACACCACAATGGCTCTTTCAACAATACAACTTAATAAAAGTATGCTTTCCCACATGGAAACATTCAATATAGCATTTACTTCAGCCTCCACCCCCGTACACTGACGGGAAGATGCATTGGCACTCGCGCCAAAAAACACTTGTCATTCACCTCCCTGTTACGACGACACCATTCTCCACTGCCACCAGCCCACGTAATTACCAATGCCCATGTCACCAAAAAAAAAAAATGGTGCCCTATGTTGGATGCAAGGAACACTAAGAGGGGGGGATGAATCAATGTTCAATGATTTTGATTTACAAAACAAATCTAAGAACCATCAACAACAATAATAGAACTTTATATAACATTAGCAGCACATAATAGATGAAAACATGCAGTCACATCAATAATCACCATAACACCAGATATTTTTACATGGAAACCATGTTAGGGGAAAAACCATGGTGGAGATTAATCCACAAAGTTTACTCTGTTAAAAGTAAAGTAAAAGAGGGGAATCCACTTGCATATAGGTGCACTGTCTAGAGCTCACTGCTCAAAAGAGAAGGCTCACTGCCTTACAGAATATATTTGGTATTACAACAAAATGTTGAACTGAGAATACAACATCTACAAATGTCTGGATTTAGTTCCACTAAAGCACACAATCTGACTTTGAACCTTCTGCTCAAATTTGTTCTACTCTGCTCTATTTCCCTACTGAAAACCCTTCAGTAATGCAACCAATATTCGATCAACCAACTGCTCTACTCTTTTTCACACACATATATACATCTCTCTTCACATCATGCACACCACACGTATCTCCTTTTTCATACCCATATTCCTTATATATCCGCTAACCCAAAAATTCAATACATTTCAACCTTTCAACAAATTATAATATACTTTGCTTATGTCGGCTATGTCGGCCTTAAATCTTTAATTAGAAATGGAGCGTACCTTTATAAGTCAGGTAGACTTATAGAAGGGACCCACACTAAGGTCCTAAACATAAAAGATAGCAAAATAATTATTCCACATACATCTGCGATCCACCACATAAAGTATGTCAGCCATAATGAAAAATAGATCATAAAACATACCATTGAACCTCCTAACTCGAGTGATGATTAATACAACACCTCAAAACTTCTTCAATAGAATAGTGTGTGAGCTAAGAAAAATTCCTTGGAGATCCACACTTCAAAATAGTGATTCGGTGAAGTAGTTGAATCAACATACTAGTTGACTGGATGTCCTATTCTTTTCTTTCTCAGCTGGTAGAATACAAAGACTTAGATTCTCTATTGGTATAAGCGCAACTGATACTGCGGATCAAAATGTAGACTCTAGTTGAAATCAATGACAACACAAGTAGCCAAAGTCGATCTCTCAGAGCCATATGCCAACAATCTCCCCCTTTGGCATTGATGGCAACACTTAGTGAAAAATTTACTAAGTGTCAAAAACCAAAAATAAATATCAAAGCCAAAACTACTACTCCCCCTTTAGATGTCAGGAAATTTTTCACTTCATTCTCTCCCGCTTTGACATCAATGAAAAATATCTAGTACATCCACTTTACACTTCTCTTCCTTATCCTTTCCTTTAAAATTTTAACTGCACTATCTCTTACTCCATTCTCTTCCCAATACTAACAAAAATTGATCAAAATTTGACAACTGCAACAAAAATTTATAAAATTATTTTATACTTGGCTTTCAGTTCCAGAAGGAATTTTTTCTAGGAATCCACTGCAATCCCAATGGCTATGATTAGACTATTTTTCTCTGATGTTCTATTGATTATTTGCACAAGAGACTCAGGAATAGTGATTGTTGCTTCCAGTTCCTCTCCTAATTTAAGAGTCTTAATCATTTGTTCTAATCTCCCTTCAGTTATATCTTTTACTTTCCAGAAAACATCAATGAGAGCATTCTTAGCAGTATGGAATTTTGTGTGCTCAATCTATAAATCATAAAATTTCTTCTTCGCATCTCCTTTCTTATCCAAGAGCATACTATAATTTTTTCTAGTCTTAACAAACTCACTTTCAATATCTTCAAGCTTATCCTTGTACTTTTCTACCACATGAGGCCACCTGAGGTAATAGTTAAAGACTTTATTTGCAGAATCAATACACTATCTCAGCTCACTCATTTTCTTCTTCAATCTAGAAAGAGACAATCTAAATTGCATTTTTAAATGAGAAATCATTTATTCTTCCCTCCTTTCTAGGGGCACAAACTTCATAGATATCTTGACACATTCAATGAGTTCTTCCAGGAGAACATTCTGCAGACTTTCCAACTCAATATTGTTATCAATTAAGTACCTTGCCAAAGTGTTTTCAATAAAATCTTGTTCATAAGATGGAACATTCAGCCATATACCAGATATCTTTTGCATACCATCCACATCCTGAATGATTTGCATTATCTTTGACTTAAATAGAGCATTTTCTTCATCACTGTCTTTAGCAATTATTGTTTCTGGTTCATCTGGTTTCTGTTGATCTTTTGGAATACATTTTTTAGAAACTTCATCTTCTACATCCACAACCACTTGACTTTTCCCTTTTTCTTCAATCTTTACAGACTTGGGTGCTGGAAAAATGACACCAACTATATCTCTTTCTCTTTTCTTCTTTTTCTCTCCTTTTCTAGAAGATGATCCAAATTTAGTTATTTTTGTCGGAAGAGGGACAACACCTTCTCCAAACCTTTCTAATACCTTTCTAAAGAAACTTTCATACACTTGTTCACAATTTTCAAAAGAATTGAAATGACTGAAGATAGGCTTACAAATCGGCATATTCTCTCTCCACACTACATTTTCCTTCAATGGCAAGAAATTTAGAAAGTACATCATAATACATATTGCCAGAGTACCAAACTTGAATTGGTAGCCAATATCCTTCGTTAATTGAAAATTCTCCAACAGTTGCTCATTCAATAGACTACACAGATCAAGTCCTCGTTCTCAATTATCATTGTGTGGGTGATATATGCAACACCTGTTGAGGTTGATCCTTCTTGATTTCTAAAATAAATTTTGTATGAGACTCCATAATCCAGATACCTTGTTAAAGGGCCTTTAATCGTTGAAATTATTAGATCCCTCTGATCTCCCCTTATTCTAGTTAGGGCTTCGACATCCACATTGCGAATCAATTTCTTCTTCGGCAATTAACTGACATTGCATAAGTTGGTTAAATTTCTGATCACATCCTTAGTGATTTGATATGGTTTATCCAAATTGAGAATATCACCATCTAATTTGTTTAGGAAAAACTGAATCACTTCTGTATTGATGAAATGAGGATAATCGTTCCATATATCCAAATTCTTGTGCTTTGATCCTTCAAGCCTTCTGATATCGGTGAGCGAAAAAAAATTCTTTCATCCCTAATCTTCTGGCTACTATACTCGTCTAAGGTTATGGTATCCTTGATTTGCTTCATGTTTCATTCCGAACAGAGTTGTACGGATTACAAAATAGATGTGAAATCAATGATTAACAGGAATACCTGAAGATTCACCACTAGAATGAATTTTTTCGCCCTTGAAATTGTGCAGAAGAGTACTCTCAAACTGTTCTCCTTGTTGAACTAGGGTTCAAAATTCCCTTTTATAACTTTACTTTTTTCCGCAATAAATGTGTTACCCTAAAAGTTCTGGTTACACTCCAAACTCAAACATCAAGCTAAGAATTCAACTTTGGACTTATACCATTTTGACCAGTTCATCATATTATTGATAATACTTCCAACGACTAATGACATCCAGAGATTCGATGCCAACAATACACAAGGGGGGTCAATAAATTTTCATGAAAAACTCCCCCTAGGTCATTGACCTAATATCAATTGCCAAAGGAGCTACCGGAGGGATCTTCTGGTACAGCTTTATTTCCTTCATCCATTTCACTTTTCTTCACCCATATCTTCTTCATCTGATCTTTTATTTCTTCCACAAAAGCTTTTGCTTTACCTTTATTTACTTTCTGTGAATTTCTTCCTTGATGCATCAGGCCCTTTTTATTCATTTTTTTGTTCTGGTAGAACTTTGCAATGTGACCAAGATTGTTACAATTGAAACATGTATATCAGACCTTTCTGTCTATACCATCCATTCCATTGATTTCCTCCTGACCTACATTGGTTAGCAACATGTCCAAATCTTCCACAAGTATAGTATTTAATGTTGCTATTACTGACAGTCATACTCCTGCATTCTAAAGCCTTATGACCAAACTTCTTGCATTTGAAACATTGACTAGAGAATGATGGCTTACTAGGGTTTATCTTTCTTCTACACTGAGAAGCCATATGACCAAATTTATTACAAACAAAGCAATATCCATTAAATCTTTGAGCATTAGGTTTCCTTACCGTATGTCTTCTTCCTTTGTACTTCTTTTCAAGATTCTTCTATTTAGATCTGGAGCGTTTTCCCTTCTCATATCCAAGACCTCGCTTATCATTTACATCCTTTTGACTTTTGGTTATTTCTTCAAGTTTGGTAGAACTTATCCTAGACTTTTCTTTGAATTCATTTGCAGTAGCAAGCTCATTTCCAAGAATGACTATCTATCTTTCAAGCTCTCGTTCATTGTTTCTGGATTGTTGCAGTTCAATCTCCAACTGGATAAATCTATTGTTAATTCTACTGCATTCTTCAAACTTTTCTCTCAGAGACTGGGCCAGATTCTCCTCATTCTTCTTTCTTTGCTCAATCTCTTTAGTAAACTTCATTTCCACATATTCCATTTCAAGTCTTAGAGTTGCATTATCCTTGGCTAGCTTTTCACATTCTCCTATAATCTCTTTTAGAGTTTGATTCAAATGGACATCATCCGATCCTTTGTCTTCTTTCTGCTTCAACTAATCACAATTTTCCTTTCTTTTCTCCCTTGAGTCATTAATCTTATCCTTCAGTGATTGAATGAATTTTTTGGCATCTACAATATTTTCCCTAAGTTCCATGACCTTTTCCTTGGATTGATCAAGATCATCAAGTGCCACCATCAGTTTTTGTTGAAGACCACCAGCATCCATTGTAGTTCAAGATTCACCTCAAGTTGCTAAGCTTCAGAAGAGGAACCTGCTCTGATACCAATTGTTGGATGCAAGGAATACTAAGAGGGGGGATGAATCAGTGTTCAATGATTTTGATTTACAAAACAAATCTAGAAGAACCATCAACAACAATAATAGAACTCTATATAACATTAGTAGCACATAACAAATTAAAACATGCAGTCACATCAATAATCACCATAACACCAAATATTTTTGCATGGAAACCTTGTTAGGGGAAAAACCACGGTGGAGATTAATCCACAAAGTTTACTCTATTAAAACTAAAGTAAAAGAGGGGAATGCACTTGCATTAAGGCGCACTGCCTAGAGCTCACTGCTCAAAAGAGAAGGCTCACTACCTTACAAAATATATTTGGTATTACAACAAAATGTTGAACTGAGAATACAACATCTACAAATGTCTAGATTCAATTCCACTGAAGCACACAATCTAACTTTGGACCTTCTACTCAAATCTATTCTGCTCTACTCTACTTCCCTACTAAAAACCCTTCAGTAATGCAACCAATATTCGATCAACCAACTGCTCTACTCTTTTTCACACACATATACATCTCTCTTCACATCATGCACACCATACGTATCTCCTTTTTCAAAGTGAATTACCGATCTTCCTTATATATCAACTAACCCAAAAATTCAATACATTTTATCCTTTCAACAAATTATAATATACTTTTCTTATGTTGGCTATGTCGGCCTTAAATCTTTAATTAGAAATGGAGCGTACCTTTATAAGCTGGGTAGACTTATAGAAGGTACCCACACCAAGTTCCTAAACATAAACGATAGCAAAATAATTATTCCACATACATCTATGATCCACCACATAAAGTATGTCAGCGATAATGAAAAATAGATCATAAAACATGCCACCAAACCTCTTAACTCGAGCGATGATTAATACAACACCTCAAAACTTCTTCAGTAGAATAGTGTGCAATCTAAGAAAACTTCTTTGGAGATCCACACTTCAAAATAGTGATCCAATGAAGTAGTCGAATCAACATACCAACCGCATGTCCTGTTCTTTGCTTTCTTAGCACTTAGAATACAGAGACTTAGATTATCTGCCAGTATAAGCGCAACTGATACTACGGATCAAACTGTAGACTCTAGTTGCCATCAATGACAACACAAGTAGCCAAAGTCGATCTCTCATAGCCATATGCAAACACCCTGCCTGCCGAAAAATCTGAAGCTACATTCTTTGGCATGAAACCCATATTAAATAGAACTCATAAAGCCAATGAGTACCAATAATTTGTACAGCCTCCCCACCATGGCATAGGATTAATCAGAAATTCAAGCTACATTGCCTGGGAGTAAATTTTGTAGTCAAATAGAGAATTTGCAAAAGAGCTATTGCATGATGTTTGCAGCAGACACAACGAAAAAGCACGACCCATATTCTACTCTACACAGTACATTTTTCCATGTCCCTACACTTATCTTTTCGTCTTCCTGGGGACAAATATTTTTTTAGCGAAAGAAACAAGATTTAACTGCAATTTCTTCATCCATATAAAACCATAATGCCAGGCACCCATAAAAAATGACTTGCAGATTCCACACAACAACAGTTTTAACATAAACAAATAAATAAATCATTTTTTGCAAAACACCCATGATGTATACTCAATTACAGACTCAGGAGGGAAACAATTTTAAAACCATGCAACCTACCAAGAAATGAAGCCAAAGTCGATGATTTTTACAATACTCTACTACCAAACCAACCAAGGATATGTATACATATGTACATATGTAGGGTATGTGCAGGATCATCATGGAAAAAATAGGCCCTTAAGTGGCAAAAAATTTAGAAAAATCAGTGTTAGGCAACTTGACATAAAAATTTGAATAAGTTATCTATATTATTTCAAAAATATGTAAGAATAGAATCTATAGAAAATTGAATGTAGTTTCTAAACTACTAGGTTTATTTAAAAATAAATAAAATCTATTTGTTTAAAATTTGAAATTCAATGCAATAGTACTTAAATTTCGAGGAAAAAAATAAGTAGGTGTATGTTGACCACCTAGCCATAATAAAATGATAATATTTTTTATAAGATTTTATATATAAGTAGAGGACTCATGTCGGATGTGATGCATATTTTGTAATTTTTTCCAAGTAAATAATTAATTATGAATTTTTATTACAAATTTTAAAATATAAAACTTCATTATGTCTAACCACCTTAACTTGATCAAACTTCATGAAATTTAATTTTTATTTTTAATCCTATAGTATGTGAAGCATAGAATGTGTATGTTTAGGATTGAAAAAATGTGATACCGTTTGAAAGTTATAGATGTTTTCAATCAACCCTACTCGATTAGGACTTTAATTAGTAATTCTAATAGAAAATGAATAATAATTATTTATTAAATTCAAATTAAAGAATAATTTATATTAGTGGAAAGCTGAGAATTTTCGCTAAAAGCCCTTTTTGTTTCATCAATTTTGGGTTAAAAAAAAGTCGTCAGCCACATACCCTACAAATACCCATAATACTGCCACTTTTTGGCCCATCATGATCCTACACATACCCTGTATATATATACATACTTAATCAAGAATCCAAGCTACATTAGTGTTATTCTAATACCTCTTTTACAATTTCTCTATTTCTCTATAGTATTTAGTATGAGGCAATGCACTTGGAATTTTTAATGAAGTTTGTGGGGTTATACTATTTTTGACATGGGTGTTTTGCATAGATGATTGATTTATTGTTAATGTCTTCTTGTTATATATTTTTATCTTTGACGTTATACCCATCTTCGAGACTTCAAAGAGATTATCGCTCTCTGCGGGTAGAGGTTTTCCAGTTAAATCATTATTTACAATGTATCCATTATTTCCAATCTCAATTAAGTAATCATCAATGATTTTAAAAAATACCCATGTGAAATCACTTACAGATTCTGCATCACCACAGTTTCAAAACCCTACAATCTGCTAAAAAATGGAGCCAAATGCAACGATTTTAACAATAGTCTGCTACCAAACCAGCACCATGATGGCTCTTTCAACAACATAACTTCATCAAAGTATACTTTCCCATATTGTAACATTGAATATTGTATTTACCTTGTTTGAGGATACCAACTCTAGCACCCCCAACCCATGTAATTGCTAAGCTCCACCCTTGTGCGAAAAAACACTTACCAATCAGCTTCCACATATTGAGGACACCAACTCCACCACCCCCAACCCATGTTTACATATAGAGAAGTAGGGAAATTGTAACAAAACTCTATAAACGTCGTCAAATGCATCTATCCTTCCAACTGAACCCAAATCAATTATTCAAACCCACTTCTCCAAGGTAGCACCTATTTCCTCTATGTTATGGCAACAATTATATGATGCAATGATCTGTCCAAAATGCATATAGCACCACAGGCTTAATTAGAAATTTAAGGTACATTGTTTGGTATTTAATATTATGAACAAAACATTTATACAAAATACCCATGTAAAACGACTTACAGACTTCACAACACAATAGTTTCAAAACTCTCAAATCAGTTATAGAACAGACCCAAGGATGGTTATTCTTACAATAGCCTCATACACAAGCAACACCACAATGGCTCTTTTGACAATGCAACTTAACCAATACATTTTCTTTCCTTACAAAGAAAAAGAACAATGGAAAATAACAGTTTGTTATAGGAAGCTTTGAATAGATGATGGAAAAGGAGTATCATGCAACATATAGGTAGAAGCCAAGTAGTCTATGTAATAGTTGTAAGAGGTATTAGGATGAGACTTAAGAATCAGATGTATGTCTCTCTCCAGTGTTTCCCTGATATTTCTTTTACAATTTTCCTATTTCTCTATATTATCTTTAAATGGAAAATAGTGGAGCCCAACTTTACAATATATATATATATATGTCTGTGTGTGTGTGTGTGTGTGTGTGTGTGTGTGTGTGTGTGTGTATATGTATCTATATATGTATATCTAGATATATATGTATGTGTATAGATGTATATGTATATATATGTACATGTATATATATGTTTCCATATATGTATATCTATATATATATATATATATATATGTATATATATATGTGTGTGTGTGTGTGTGTGTGTATCTATATATATATGTATATATATGTATATCTATATATATATATGTATATATATGTATTGTGGTGCAATGGCGCAGTAGGAAGTAAATGCAATATTCAATGTTACAGTGTGGGGAAGTATACTGCAAAATATGCAAGAAAATATATTGATTCAGTTGCATTGCCAGAAGAGCCATTCTGGCATTATGAATATGTTACACATACTGCACAATTAAATGCTATGTTCTTATCAACATGTCAATACTATATGATTCAATGCTATAACTACATATAGTGCTGATTTTTACACAACATACACAATACTTATATGTGCTACTTTAAACTCTACTTAAAATCACAGTCTACATAAATACACATAAACATAATATACAAACCTGTTTAGATATACATATGTATGTATATCTTTGTCTAGATATATGCATATGTATATCTGCCTATGTACGGGTATTTTTATATATCAATGAGGGAATTTAGTACATATGTATATGTGCATATGTATCTATCTATCTTTCAGGGAACTCAATACAATTTTCCTCTTTGTGTGTGATATTTACTACCAAACAAGTGTTATTCTAATACCTGTTATATAATTTCTCTATTTCTTTTCAATATCTACTATGAAACAATGTAGCTTGAATCTTATATCAATATGTTTCATGATATTATTTTTCCCTTGTCTGTTTCAAGCTTTACACATACTGCACGATTAAATGTTGTCTTCTCAAGAAATAGCAACTTCAAACAAATAGCCTATCAGCTAAAGATATAAAGTTCATCAAATAACAAACAATGCAACTATCGCTATCTTTTGTAGTTAAAGGTGCAAGCACATTCACGCAACTGTTACATACATTACTTGTGTTGTGTGAATATTTTTTATCATATTCTTTCCTTTATTGTCCATTCTTCTATATATTCCACTTACCAATCTTCTAACCGTCTTCAAATCCCATTATTTTTTTTCTTTACTAGGATATATGTTTTTTGTGTACTTCTTAACCCATAAAAAACACTACAATGTTATAGAATTTGTTTCAAAACACCCATCTTTCCATAGGTTCCTTTTCCCTGTGGTGTATGGTAAGACTCCATGTGATTTTCCATGGACCTTAACTCCTTTGGCTCAGGGGTTTTGCTAGAGCCCATGAGGTTTCATGATGCCAATATGGTAGGGAGGAAAACAAATATCGATTTATGTGGTTATGAATAGCAACCAAACACCATTCTCATGTGCTTCTGAGTGGACAAACAAATTGTTGATAGCATCACACTGTTTATCCCTAGAAGTACATGAGAGTGGTGTTTGTTGCTCCATTCCACTAAAGCCAATAATTTTTACAATAGTCTTCTATTGAACCAGCACCATTATATACATCAACACACAGATTCTCACATCCACTTATCCACCAAAAACATACTCTATTATATCCATCATTTTTGTCATTGTTTCCATAGTTGTCTTTCCAACTTCCTCAATAGATTACTTATACACAATTGTTTTCCAATATCCTATGTATTCAAAATCTTCTTTTTTATATTTTTCTATTTACAACAAATAATGCTGACCTATTTTATTCTATATGGGTATGTGCAGGATCATGATGGGCCAAAAAGTGGCAATATGATGGGTTTGTGGTTAGCGAATATTTTCTTACCCAAAATTGATTAAACGAAAAGGGTTTTTAAAGGAGATACTCAGCTTTCCATTGGTATAAATTATGCTTTACTTTGAATTTAATAAGTAATTATTATTCATTTTCTATTCAAATTATGACTAAAGTCCTAATTGATAGGCTGATTGAAAAACATCTATAGCTTTCAAACGGTATCATATTTTTTGAATAGAAAGCATGTGTCAAATTCTATGCTTCACATACTATAGGATTAAAAAAAGAAAAATTGAATTTCATGAAGTTTTGACCAAGTTAAGGTGGTCAGACATACGAGTTTTTATATTTTTTAAAAAGTTGTAATAAGAAATACATAATTAATTATTCACTTGGAAAAAAATTACAAAAAAATATGCATCACATCCAGGCATGAGTCCTCTACTTATATCTAAAATCTTATAAAAAATATTCTCATTTTATTGTGGTTAGGGTGGTCAGACAAACACCTACTTCTTGTTTTTTCCTAAAATTTAAGTACCATTGCATTGAAATTTCAAATTTTCACCAAATAGATTTTTTTATTTTTTAAAAAAACCTAGTAGTTTAGAAATTGCATTCAATTTGCTACAGATTCTATTCTTACATATTTTTGAAATAATATAGATAACTTATTCAAATTTTTACGTCAAGATGCCTAACTCTAATTTTTCTGAATTTTTTGCCACTTAAGGGCCTATTTTTTCCATGATGATCCTGCACATGCCCATATCTATATTTCCCCTTTCTATTGTTGCACAGATATAGTATACATTAAAGGAAATTAGTCTATTGTAAATTGTGTATGTCAAGTTACTTGTGATTCTTAAGTGCTCTTCCAATGGTTGTTTTAGAATTTCTTTGTTTTTGTTTTTGTGTGATATATGATAAGAGTCCTTGATATTTTCCATGGACCTTACTTGCCTTTCTTGCTCAGGGGTTTGGCTAGAGCCCATGAGGCTTCATGATTCCAATATGGTAGGGAGGACAACAAGCATGGGTTTAGTGCTTTTAGATTCTATCATCGTATATTTGTTGTTGCTTATATACATAGACACACAAATTCTCACATGCACTTGCCCACCAAAAAAACATAGTCTATTCTATCCATTTTATTTGTCATTGTTTCCACAACTCTCTTTTTAACATTTTTAGTAGATAACTTATACACAATTGTTTGCCAGTATCTCATGTATTCAAAATCTCCTATTTTATCTCTTTCTATTTACAACAAATAATGCTAACTTGTTTTATTCTATGTCTATATATTTTCCTTTATAATGTTGCACAGATGCAATAGACATATAAGAAAATTATTGTATTGTAAATTGTCTATTTCATATTCTTTCCTGGTCCAACAAGTTGATCCAATGCTGCTCACTCTTCTTGAACACCACCAACATCACATGTAAGTACAAAACTTTCCTATTATCAATAAATAGATTTGGTTAACCAACTATAATTATTATTAATTATTTCTCTCACATTTTTTTGCAATGGAATGTAATTCTACCAAGAATCTAGCTTTCCACATAGATAATTAAGCGTAGTCAATGACATGCTATGTAATTCATAAACATGAAACTATTATTTGCTCATGACCATCTTGCTTTTGTAAGTGGAAACGTGCATAATTGTAATCATCAGATATGTTGTTCATTGGATACATATTTTCATAGCACATATTTCATTTAAAATGGTGGAGATGAAGAACCAAAAGCAGCTATTTTTCCCTGCAAGGTATGTAGGAAAGTTATAAAATCTGTGGCATTTGTCATGACTTTAAAATTCATGGCATTCGTCATGAAATTATAAGTTATGATTTTTTCCATGGATTTTATAACACTTTTGACTGCATACCCTGTAGGCCAAAAGTGCTTTGGTGTGCACACGTCAGATTTTCCACATGGCGATTATTTCGATTCAATGCTACATATACATTTGCTTCAACACGGGTGCTCCAAAAAAAATGTACACCGCTCCCAACTATATAATGTTGGCATGTCAACAAATAGATTCAATGGACCAACTGTAAATAACATTAATTATTTTTACTTTGACATTGTCTTTGATGGTTTTGCACATATACTTAGTTAATTTTAATGGTTCCTTTTTTATTCCAATGGGTTGAGTACAACATCTTTTTTGAAGTCAAATAAATCATTGTTTCCCCACAAAACAAGGCATACATTTTAATTCAATTAAACTACATGGATAATAATGCTTTTACTTACAAAATTATCGAGTCATGAAAGCAATAAATCATCTAGCACCACACAAACAAAAAAATTTATTCATTTATAGTAATTATGGGGATCACTAATAACTTTTAAATAATTGAGAATTCTTTAGTGTTCCATGATTTTTTAAATATTATTTAATCCACAACTTCAAGTTTTCCATGTATTAGTATCCATATCTATCTTACGATAATTAAATCATAATCTTGATCAATTGATTGATCAACTAGACAAAAACATCAAATATACATGTGCATCTAGGCCTAAAAACTATTAAAGTAAAATACATATAAAATTATATCATAGCTTAGATTTTTGACAAAATTGATTATTAGTAACAAAACTAATTATTTAAAAATTTAAATTCTATTTAATTTTCCACAACTAATTTATTAAGAATTTTTTTATAAAAATCATTCTCCTAAGATTATTTTCATAATCAATTTCAAACTAAGAAATATTGATGTACAAATGCAAAGATCAATTTCCCGCTCTATGCAAATGGTTCTTAATCTCCTCTGGACTGTGTTATTTAAAGATAATTAAATAATAATGAATCAATTCACTAATTAACATAGAAAAGCATATCAAAGATGAATTTCCTATTTTATTGAAATGGTTGTTAGTCTTCCAATGCATTTCCTTATCTTAAGAAAATTAAATAATAATTAATCAATTGATTGATTAACCTAGAGAAAAATGTCAAATATACATGTGCATCTAGGCCTACCAACTATTAAACTAAAATACATATAAAATTATATCATGCCTTAAATTTTGGAGAGAAATTATTATTATTACCGAAACTAATTATTTGAAAATTTAAATTGTATTTAATTTACCAAATGTAATTAATTAAAATCACTTTAAAAGAATTATTGTAATTAAAATTATTCATGATAAATTTCTTGAGATTGAAATTAATCGATACATTGAAAATAACTAACACGACCTACCATTTTATTAAACATTTCCATAACCAATTTACTCGACAAATATTATCCTCCTTCATTATAATCTAGTCAAAAAATCTTATCATTGTTCACCTCCGACTATAAGCTAACCTCCTGTTATTCCATATTCAATTATTAACATGCTTTCCTTTTTTTGACTCATTCAAAGAACTGCAAATATTAACAACTTTCTTCCTTGCTTCCCACTCAATAGTTATTTGTGATGGACCCCTATCGTCTGATCGTTGCATGCCTGTGCATGCGACTGCTAGTTTATATTTACTTTTAACTTTGAGACATAAATTGTTTAATTGCTTATATATAATTACTTTTTTTAAGCTAATTTGGTTTGAGTGTAATTATTTGTAACTTCACAGGACAGTTTAAGCCTGCAAAAGCTTTTGTTTGGTTAAGCCATCAACATGCTAGATGCAACACCAATTTTTTGTGGAATTTTTATGAGAGTGGACATGGAAAAGGAGAGCACGATGGAGCAGGAGCATGTGTGAAGCATGCACTTCGTCAACATGAACTTGCTAGTAACTTTCACCATGTGTGTGTGTGTGTGTGTGTGTGTGTATGTATGTGTGTGTGGAATCTAGAGATATTTTTTAAAAATTAGATATATATATTTAAACTAATTTAAATTCTTTTAAGTGCCTTGAAAGTAATAGGTGAAAAATTGTGCCAACATGTGTACTTGTAGGTAATGCCATACATAATGCAAATGAAATTGTTGAATGGTGAAAAACTCATTTTTCCACTCATGACTCAACATACAACACACGATAATTTTGGGAAGTTACAAGTACAGGGTGATCCCACAATATTGGTTTACAATTTTTGAGAGATCTTGATTTTTGCTGAAATCACATATTTTTAGAAAATATAATGATTTAAGCCTTGAAAATTTCCATTTAAAGGATTCCAATTGAAGAGGGTTTGATCGAACCATCTTAGATCAAACCCCCTTGGATAGATACCCGCTAGTTTTAAACCATACCTATAACAGAGTCTCCTTTACACCTATCAAAATGCTGATAAAAAACCACTTTTGATTTACCTTTTGGGGGATCAAATGAATTCATTTAAAATTTATTTTTTGTATGTAGTCCTTATTATAAGCTTCCCAAAAAGTATAATTTTAAATAAATTTAATTTTATTATTATATAAATTTTTTATTTCTTGTGAATGTAGGTTTTTCACCGAAAATCAAGCTCTTTGTTCTACACATGTTGAATGGTGCAAAATTCATTTTTCCGCTCGTGACTCAACATACAACACACGGTATTTTTGGGAAGTTATAGGTACATCTAATCAAAATTTGTTAAAAATTTGAATGTCAAAGTTTGTGTACATGATTTAATTGAATTTTCAAATTTGAATTTATAGATATTGATTTATCAAATCCTTATAATTTTCAAGCAATTCATGGTATTAGAATTCTACATCAAATCATGACAACGGGAAGTAGTAGGCCTTATGCAATTAATGTGAGAGAAAAATCATGTTTTTGTGTTGATTGCATTGAGGACAATGCAAACATTGTTAAATGTGAGAATATTAGAGATGGGTATGTTTCACAATGGGAAATGAAACAATTAATATCAATGCCTCCTTTTGTTGAAGATGACAATGTCAATGTCTACGATCCTCTATATTCAGCTGATTATGAACGTGTATCTAATTTAGTTACAGGTATGGAAATTGATTAATTTAGTTAAAATTGATTTAAATATATTCTATGTTTAAGTAAGTTTAAAGCATGTTTATATATAAATTTATATATATTAAAAATATATAAATACAACTTTTGTAAACTTTACATAGTGTGTGTACAGGAGATATTTTTGTTGTTGTAGATACTGACAATGTGGAAGGTGTAGATTACTATCTACTAAGATGTACGCAACCAAAAATCAAATTGGTGGAATCGGTGATAGATGGCGATGGACAAGAGTATCACATTGGATCAATCATTATTGAAGGCACATATTATCAAAAAATAAAGATAGATAAAAATGGTATTGTATTTGTTGATTATATGCCAGGACAAAAGGTTTCTACATTACAGTTGACCTCTTAGTTATAGCAACAAAAATAAATTTAGAAACTTTACCTAAAAGAGGACGTGCTAAACAAAAGTGGAGGTTGCCTATTGAAGATCATGAAAATATTTTAGAGATAATTAAATATAGAGAAGATCCAAATTTTATGTACTAGGAACTTTAAGTTTTTTTGGATATATGTACATGTATGACTGGATATATATGTGTCTGTGTGTGTGTATGCACTCAAAATTTTTATAGATCTAGATCTATATATTTATATTTATTGGACATACATGTGACATGATTTAGAATGGGTTTTTTTCAAAGGCTTGGTCATTTATTTTTGGTTCAATGTATAAATAAATTTGTTCCATGTGTAATTCTTAATTTAGTGGAATATATGTATGTAATTTACAAAACCTAGTGACTAAATTAAAAAGTTCACATTTTGCCTAAATTCCTTTAAATCATCTATTCCTTGATTGTATCTTTATGTTTGACATGGAATTGTTAAGTTCACTTTCAAATCTTAAATGTGAAAGTGTTGGTATATGCTCTTTATTAGTGTATTTTTTTTATAGTTTTTCTTATTGGGTTCCTAAACATATATGATTACTTTATTTACACAATCTTGTGACAAATCAAGGATCTAGTTTATATTTGGTGTTTGAGTGGTGAAGAATCTACATGTGTTGTCTCTAGTTTTTTTTATTTTTTATGTTATTAATGTGACATTCAATATTTTTAAATGATCATCCATTTTCATATCCTAATCATCACATCCTAATTATTATTTTCATCCTAAGCATCCCCTCATCCTAATCATCTGTAATCACCTTATCCTAATAACCCATAACCATGTAATCATCCTAATCATCCCTTCATAATCACTCATTATCATTCTAATAATCACCATTCTAATCCTAATCATTCATAACCATTCTAATCCTAGAATCACCCCATCTTAATCATTCATAATCATCCTTATTTTCACCCTAATCCTAATTATCTTCCATAATCATTCTAATTATATCCACCTTATCTTAATCTTACCCAATAATTTAATCCATATCATCTCTAATCCATCCTATCTCATTCTAATCATCACATATAATCATCCATAATCACTATCATTATCATCCATAATCACCCTAACTATCCCCCTAATCACCCCATTTATCCTAATTATTCCATCTTAATCATCCATCATCATCCTTAATCCTCATCCTTCACCATCATCTTAATCTAATCACATTATCAACCTAATCCCATCCTAATCAAATGGACTAATCTAATCCATCTATCCTCATCCAAAATCTATTCATTTATTATCCATCTATCCATCTCAACCATACATCCAATCTCCATCCTTAATAAAAAATCATCACTTGAACATCAAAATTTGGTTAAGGTCTCAATCTCATTCATACATCATATCCTTTCGTCATCAATTCCCAAAGATTTCATCTAGGGACCTTATCCTTAATCCACTATCATCCATTTAAAATCCAATCTCCTAATCAAAAATCAAGACCTTAATTTTATTTCATCTTTAATCCAAACTTGCTTAAGAACAATAGCCTATCTTAAGTATAGTTATCTAATCCAATCAACTCTTGCTTAGGAACATTAGCCTATCCTAAGTATAGAGAATCAACCTTAATCAAATCAAATCATTTTAAGGTCTTGAAAATTGATCCCAATCCTAATCACATCCCCCATATTCATCCTCATAATTTATTCTTCTAATCACCCACCTTGTCCTAATCATCGGGTATATTATCCTTGAGATCTATAGGCCCATTGTAAAATTTATTTTCTTTCATTTAGAGTAGTAACCATGATTTTATATAACCTTTGGTATATGTAACTTACATGTATCATTTTTTGAATGTTAGATTGTATGGGTTCTCTTGGATTGGTCTTTCTTGTTCACCTTGGTGCATTGGAATATTCATTGTAGTGAATCATAGTGATGGTGTTTGGGGTTCTTGAGATAGCTAGATATTTTGGAATCAATAGCTTTTTACCATGTATAGCTTGAGACCACATGTAATGGGATCTTTGGTAATTATACATGGATTGATCACTTTTTAATATATAGTTGTCATGGGAAGATCTAGATACTTATATTATGTGCATAGTGATATTTTATCAATTTCCAATAGCATAAATGTTCCATGGAATTCTTAAGTTCAAGAATATATTTTATTTCATTTACATTCAACTCCATTTATAGTTCATCATCTAGATCACTTTCTTTTCATTCACAATCAAATTCACATGTGTATTAGATTGTATGGAATCCTTAAGTTCACTTGAATTTATATTTGATTTCATTTACATTCAACTAGACACAAGTATAGCTCATCATCTAGTTTGAATTCTTTGCATGCGCATTCAAATTAATGTATATTAGATTATATGGGATTCTTATTAAGCTCATATAGCATGATATATGCACAATTTACATTTAACCTAGAGTGACTTTAAAAATGAACATTTAGAGCTAAGAATTCAGGTTATCATCTATTTCAAATTGTATTTTTATGTTCCACTTAAATATAGCATTAATCTCTTAGTCCAATTGACCTAGAACTTACATATTTGCATTCAAATTTTTCTATTTCTTGACCTATTTATTTAGAAAAAATTATTTCTATTTAAAATTAATTGTACATCCATATTTTTAAATTTACAAATAGCAACCATTAGATAGTCCAAAATTTTTATTTCATGATGTAAATAGATGTACAACAAGTGTGAACAAACCATAATAAATTTAAATAAACCTGTACAAACTTGCTAAATAAACAAAACCATAATAATGCACAATGTAAATAGATGTAACAAGTGTTCAAACCATATAATGTTTATAACAAACCTATTCAAACCATAAATCATGTAAATGTATGAATGTGATGTAAATCATAACAAGCATATACCATAAAACATAAATGTACATGTAATGTGATACATAAATCATAAAAAGTGTCTCCAGCATAATAGTCTGATCTCAAACCATAATACTATAAAACATCTCAAAGAGAGGGATATCTAGTACAAATAGAATCATCAGATCTCTGGACCGATCTCTCCCTCAATCCATGGCCCAATCTCTCCCTTGATCCATGGCCCGATATCTCCCTCGATCCATGGACCGATCCCTCTCCTAATCCAAGATGTTTGGATCCATGTCCCAATCCAAGCTCTCTCGATCCATGTCCTGAGCCTCGTCCCAAGCCCTACACAAGTTCAAGTACACACATGTTTAAATTTAATTTTTAATACATGTATATATATATGTACATATATGTAAAATTATCTAAACTTACAATGTACAAGTTCAATGTGTTCAAACTTACATCAAGTAATTATTTTTTTATTATTCAAATGTACCTTAGTTGTATATTGCACGAGATCACCATCATGCACCAAATTTCCAAAGTTTGACAAATCACCATACTGCTTAAAATTTTCAAGTACACAATTTCAATCAGGAGTTAAAAAACTAGACTTTAAAATACATTACATGTATACATACATAATTTTTTAGAACACAGTTATATATATAAATTATTCAAGTACCTATCGTGCCTGATTAATGGCTTTACCAATGTCACTAAGATCACAAGAATGCAAAGACACCATAGGGGGATTTTTAGCATGTATAGTATCAGTGCTGAAAAGAAGCTGACTATATGTGCCATGGACAAGATCAGGTGTCGTAGTAACCTCAATGTGATCTATAACATTCCGATGACTTGGATAAGCTAAAGGATCGATAGAAACATGATGCGCATGGGATCCTTTAGGCTGTTGTGGAATATCTTCTAAAGTTTCCACCCCAAGGCTCGTATGTGTACCAGGATATCACCGTCTAGTAAATCCTTGTACATGGTCAAGAGGGATCCCATGGTCCTCACTGATGACCTAATATGCTACTAGTAAATCCAAAATTGAGACTCTACACATATTACATAGATTCGTGTGGGTCATTTGCTCCAAATCTAAAGGAGTAGGTAGATCAGCATGAATAAATGGATTATAAGATGCAAATGTAGCCTCAGTGAGAGGAAGGCTGATCCACAAGCATAATAAATATCTACCAACTCGATCAGATGACATCTGATCAATTTGTCATAATAGAGGCAATGCTATCAAAAATTTGGGATCGAGTGGAGCATGTTGTTGACTCCCCTATTGCTGCTAATTCCAAACATTTTGGTAAAACCAAAAGGTTTGGGCCAACTAATGCCCTCTTGTTCACAAGCGATGGAAAATCTGAATGTCTAAATTGTTGTTTATCAGATAAATGGCCTTTACCATGGCCAACATGCTTAGGATAAGATGTGTATTCCACATCTATCTATAAATGAAATTCTGCATATAATTGTTTGATAAAATATTGTGGCAGCTCATCATTGTGAGGCCATCTATGATAAGTTTCCAACCATCTAGGGTATATGAATGGCACAACAAGAGGATCTACACACCTCGTAACCACATATCCTCTAATTTTATTTTATCCTCTATAACCAGGGAACATAGTAAGCACATTTTATTTTGAAACTAATTTTCCAACATCTCTCCATTTTGTTGTGCCAGTAACACTCCTAGCAAGAGACAAATAAAACTGCTCAATGTTGATATCATCATAAGGATTGAATGATCAAATTTTCTTGATCATTTGATAAATCTCATCTCTAATTGTGACTAATCTATCTTGATTAACCAAATTGGGTGAGTTGTGAATTTTTTCTCTAAACATCTTAGAGAATTTTCTAATCTAGCAATATTGTCCTAATATAAATTTGTTCTAGCTTGAGCATCTTGCTCAAAACAAGGGGAATGGTGAGATCCCTCATCGGCCATGATATATATGTGTGTGTGTGTATGTAAATCTAGAGATCTGCATATCATTAAAACAAAATATATATTATGTTAAACAAATTTAAATCAAATTTCAAAACTAAAACATGTATATATCATTAAAAAAAATTTATATCTAATGAGATAGTTCAAGTTATATCTATCTCTATGTTCAATAGTTCACCTTCTATGTAACTTAGATAACATGAGAAATTTGACAACTTCAAAGAGACTTGATACATGTGTACACACACACACACACACACACACACACACACACACACACACACACACATATATATATATATATTTATATACATGTGCATGTACATGTACATGTGTACATGTGTATGTATATATATGTATGTATGTGTATATGTATGTACATACATGTGGGTTTTTATGTGTGTGTGTACATATTATGTGTGTGTCGAATGTGGAGAGTATTCTAATGTCAACACAAACCTTAATGAGATGGTTTACATTCAAAGTTTGAAGCAAGTAAAACTACTCTATTCGTAATACAATCAAATCTTTCAAAAATGTATCATTATCCTCTATTTCTAGGGATTTATTAAACCGTTTGGCCCTCATATTTCTATGGGCACAAAGGTTGTTAAAATGACTACCTAGAAAATAAGATTTGACGCTTAATATGCAAGCTAAGATGATTTCTAAGTGAAAATGTGTGCTAGAAGGATTAGTGGTATGCTTCTAAATGAAACGAAATGATGGAATTGATGATGAATATGATGATAAACGAAAGATGATGTTGATGATAGATGAACAAGTAGAGATGACTGAGATGATATGAAACTAAAATGAACTATCTATGATTATGCATATGCTCAAATGCAAACATAAAACAAACTAACCTAAAATGTAACTATGATGCAATGGAGATGATAAAATGTAACTATGAAGAAATAAGTTAATCTAATATGAGAATGAAAAGTAACACATGATATGAAAACTAAGTATAAGACTCCATGAAAGCTCCAAGCTCCTACGAAAAGCCTGCATGGTAACAATACTCAAAGTGCGGATGAAAATGGCATTATAACACTATTCCAATTTGTTTCAAAAATAGCATTTAAAATTACTCAAAAGGTGGATCCTAAATGCTAAGGCAAGAGGGTGTATTTATAGGGTTTCTCAAGCATTTTGTGAGGTGGTACCAATCAATAGTCTAGATTCGAAGGAAAAATAATAGATGGTGGATATGAAAGGAATCAGGATGTTGTCCCCTTGACCAAGGACAACATGCCATGTGTGTGGAGAGAATCCTTTGACCAATTGGAAGCATGCCAAATGTATGGGATTCCCAAGTGTGTGAAACAAAGACCCATGTGCTCCAAATTTTTTGGAAGTGTGGGGGAATAAAGCCATGTGCTTTTTCTCATTGGTGGAAGTGTGTGAGGATAATTCTAATTAATAATTAGGCTTATTTATTTTCATGTGACCTTTATGAGGTGGCACACAAAAAGTTGTAGAAATGTGCTCTAATTCTTAATCAGGATTAAGGAAGGTTAATTAAATAAACATGTTTAGGGTATTTTGTTTATTTAATTATTTAGAAGAATGTGAATTAGAAAATGTATACACCTAAAAATGGTCATCATATTCAATTAATTAAATATAACCTATTTGATTAATACTTCAACTACATATAAATAAGGTCTTACTTTATTTATATTGTTCACTTTCCTTTTAAGTCTCCTAAATCACATTCTTCTAAATAATTAAATAAACAAAATACCCTAAACGTGTTTATTTAATTAACCTTCCTTAATCATGATTAAGAATTAGAGCACATTTCTACAAATTTTTGTGTGCCACCTCATAAAAGTCACATCAAAATAAATAAGCCTAATTATTAATTAGAATTATCCTCACACACTTCCACCAATGAGAAAAAGCACATGGCTTTGTTCCCCCACACTTCCAACAAATTTGGAGCACATGGGTCTTTGTTTCACACACTTGGGAATACCATACATTTGGCATGCTTCCAATTGGTCAAAGGATTCTCTACACGCACATGGCATGTTGTCCTTGGTCAAGGGGACAACATCCTGATTCCTTTCATCTCCACCATCTATTATTTCTCCTTCGAATCTAGACCGTTGATAGGTGCCACCTCACAAAATGCTTGAGAAACCCTATAAATACACCCTCTTGCCTTAGCATTTTGGATCCACCTTTTGAGTAATGTTATAATGCTATTTTGAGAAACAAATTGGAATAGTGTTATAATGCCATTTATCATCAACCTTTTGAGTAATGTTATAATGCTATTTTGAGACACAAATTGGAATAGTGTTATAATGTCATTTTTCATCCACACTTTGAGTATTGTTACCATGCAGGTTTTTTGTAGGAGCTTGGAGCTTTCATGGAGTCTTATACTTAGTTTTCATATCATGTGTTACTTTGCATTCTCATCTTAGATTAATTAATTGCTTCATAGTTACATTTTATCATCCCCATTGCATCATAGTTACATTTTAGGTTAGTTTGTTTTATGTTTGCATTTGAGCATATGCATAATCAGGGATAGTTCACTATAGTTTCATATCATCTCACTCATATCCACTTGTTCATTCATCATCAACATCATCCTTCGTTTATCATTGCATCCATTATCCTTTCCATCATTTTGTTTCATTTAGAAGCATACCACTAATCATTCCAGCACACATTTACACATATAAATCATCTTAGCTTGCATATTAAGCATCAAATCTCATTTTCTAGGTAGTCATTTTAACAACCTTTGTGCCCATAGAAATCTGAGGGCCAAACAATTTAATAAATCCCTAGAAATAGAGGACAATGATACGTATTTGAAAGGTTTGATTGTATTACAAATAGAGTAGTTTTACTTGCTTCAAACTTTGAATGTAAACCATCTCATTAAGGTTTGTGTTGACATTAGAATACTCTCCACATTTGAAACATGCACAAAATGGCGCCCACCATGGGGCCTTTGCCTCACTTATTGCTAACTTTTTTGATGATTTCATGAACAACATATTAGTTTATTTTATGTTTGCATATGCTGAAATGGATATTAATGTTGTTCATCTAGGTACTCAAATTGGAAGGTTTGTTGGATTAGGATGAGGACATAAGATAGATGGTAGGTTTGATGGACTAGGAAACTTAGGTGTATAACCAAGGCCATATTCAAAGTGTGGATGGAAAATGGCATTATAACACTATTACAATTTGTATCTCAAAATAGCATTATAACATTACTCAAAAGGTGGATGTAAATGGCATTATAACACTATTCCAATTTGTTTCTCAAAATAGCATTATAACATTACTCAAAAAGTCGATCATATGAGTTATAGCAGTTGCAGGCATTATAACCTATTTTGGTGCCTCTTGTTAGATTTTTGGTGCCTCTTGCAAGTTGTTCTAAGATTGTTTTCACCTGTTCCGGGACCATTATGGGCCACTTTTAGAGTTTTGGCGCCTCTTGCACCTGTTTTGGCACCTCTTGTTAGAGTTTTGGCACCTCTTGCAACTTGTTTCAGAACCATTTTCATCTGTTTTGAGACCATTCTACACTGTTTTTGGAGTTTTGGTGCCTCTTGTCTCTATTTTGGCGCCTCTTGGTTTTAGAGTTTTGGCACCTCTTGTCTCTATTTTGAAGTATGATCATATGAGTTACAGCAGTTGCAAGCATTATAACCTGTTTTGGTGCCTCTTGTTAGAGTTTTGGTGCCTCTTGCAAGTTATTATGAGACTATTTTCACCTATTCCGGGACCATTTTGGACCACTTTTAGAGTTTTGGCACCTCTTGCACCTATTTTGGTGCCTCTTGTTAGAATTTTTGTGCCTCTTGCAACTTGTTTCGAGACCATTTTCACCTGTTAGAATGATGCTTAAGTATCATGAAAGGTCAAGATTAGAAAACCAAAGATCAAACATATTAGTCCAAAACAACATCAAAGACATTTGTATATGCTTTACGACTTTAGAGGGAGGTTAACCTTCAATTTTTACAAGAGATCTTGCAAAAACAATATAGAGTTATACATGATGTACTATTGTCAAAATCCAAGACTTTTCCAACATTTTGAGTACCTTAATTACACCTCTTGAGTCAAAACTTCAAGTCCAAGATCGTTCCTTAGATACCTTAGAAGTCTAAACATTGTTGAAACAGACCTATACAAGTGGAACTTTTAAAACTAAACCTAGATCTAAGCATCTCAAAGTGCCTAAATCATCACAATCTATCACATCTTTGCTTGTACAACCTAGTTTCATCTTCGGGATTTTTCATCCTTTAATCATGAAATGACATCATACAATCAAATCAAACTTAGTCTTATCAATAGAATTTGTCATTCTATTTGAATTAGTTGTAATCCTTGGCACTCCTCCAAACAAAGACCAAAGTTTACCTAGATTGTAACACTTGTATGCCCATTTTAACAAGATCCCAACATTGAAACTCAAAAAAGTGAAATCCAAACCACCATGGCTGAAACAGATGAGGATCAATTGAATGCTTTAGCTCATCAAATAAAAATCCTTCAACAATATAGCTGGAATATGCAAAGGGAAACAACCACAGAAGGATATTTGTTGCCAGACATCTATTCTTATTCCTCTGATAGAAATTTGGATAGGACACCTTCTCCACCAACAACTACATCATCCAAGTTCAATTTCTTTGAATTTTTGCAAAAATTCATTAAGCCCAAATCAAATTCTTCAAATATAAATGATATTGAACAATCTTACCATGTCATGCATCTATCATCATCTCCCATAAGCCAAAATAAATCTCAGGATTCTTTCACCCAAGTCAACGATTCCATCCAACCACCTTCTTCTATCATATCTTCTATATCAAATGATTCATGTCAATCTCTCAGTCCAAACCATGTTATCATAGACTCCTCTACACCTCAAGATCAAAGCATTATTTCCACTTCATCCCATGATACAAAAATTCCACAAGTTCTTCCAATCTTTGACCAAGACCACATCTCTCAAGAATTCTATGATGATCCCCTCCTCTCACTTTTCATCCATGATGAGTCCCTTCCATCTCAAGAGAAAAGTATCTTTCCAAGTCCTTCCACCCCATCTAATGAATCCATATCATCTCATGATTCCATTGCATCCCAGGAGCATGATAATTCTTCCATCCTATCTAATGATTTCCTATCACCCGATGATCAATATATGCTTTCTCATCAAGATCAAGATATGCTTCTATCTGAGGATATCCCTTCATTCCATGAGGATGTTCATCCTTCTCAAGATCAAGATATGTCTTCCATACCACCACATGATGATTCCACACCTAATGAAGAGCAAGCTACTTCATCTTCTACACCTCGTGATCCTCTTCCAAGTCAAGATCAAAGTACCCCATCATCCCCATGTCAAGATCCTATCACACCTATGCAAGCTATCCATGAACCCCACACCTACAAATTGGGATCCTCCACCTTCATCCACTTTGGTTTACTTCCAACACCTATCCTTTCATCCATATCATATTCTCCCCAAAATGGACTTGCATCTTGTTTCACAAAAAACACATATCCCATTGGTAAACAAATGTGTCAAAGTTGTTAAAATCTAAGAAACAAATTACAACCTAGAATCGAATTGAAAGAGATAGATCAAATAAACTGTAAAATACAAATAAAATGAGCAGCATAATAGTGATACCGAGAGAAAACTGATGTGAAGTGCTCCAAGGAAAAATAGCATCAAATTACTATCTCCAATATCGAATGAATAAAAAACAAGCTAGGTAGCATGCTTATATAGACTAGAGAGAGGGATGAGGTGGCAACACCGACCAATGAGGAGCAACCATCTATCATACTAAAGATAGTAAAGTATCTTCCCAAGATAGTTAATGGATGCTCACATGTAGGAAGATGACACCATGTTAAAATCTAAGATCTCCATAGAAATATCAACACCAATATATGAACCAATTAATCCTACAATGTGATCATTATTATTACCCCAAACTGATTGCTTCCAAGGTGTGTCTGGTTCAGGTATGAGCCCATAAAGGTATGGCAAAAGCTTAAGCCACCTGAGATGTGTCAGGATACCTTTCTTCCAAGACTCATAATTATCCTTATTCAGCATTACCACATAACGATGAATAGAATAACCCATGATACCTCCTCAAATGATCAACAGAAATGAATCAACCACAAGATTACTCCCCAAATTCACTCAATCAAAGAACCCCCCAACAATATATGAGCTTGGCACTTTATATTTAGTGCGTTTACAATTACCACCAGCAAAAAATACTAAGTGGACTTGATCTCAATGCTATTACAGATCCTCAAAAGGAGCATATGCTAAAAATACAACTTAGGCATAATACCTAATAAAATAAACAACACCACTGCAAACTACACGAAAAAAAATCACTTTCAAAAAAAGAATCACCTCGATCTAAGGTTTTATGAAAAATTTATGCATCTTCGAAGTTCCCAAAATGAGGACTGCGCAGTGTCACGACTGAGAATCTGTAATTTTTGAAAAATCTCTGCATCCAAATCAAAAAAATACTACACTAGTGAATAGAACATGAAAAAATAGCCAAATTCAAAAAAAAATTTGTGAGAAACGGAGTTCGTATGAGCAAGAATGGAGCATTGGAAAACTGCTTTCAAATCTACAACTGCCAACAGAGAGGAGTACGGCTAAAGCTTGCTGAGTTCGTTTCTAAAAAATATACAGACTGTATGCAAAAACTAAAAAGTACCCAGATGGTTTTTTTATGCGGCGAACAAAACCCAAAAGATGTTTTTCCTAATTATATACAGAAGATGTAGATCCAATGTAAATCAGACGCCTTTAGCAACAAAAAATGGCATGCAAAGGATGTATCAGCTACCTAAGACAAGCAAAGCATGCTGCAACCTGCAATACTAATTGAAACACAAAGTATGCAAGCCGATTGATAGAAACAAGATTACTGGATCTTCATAAATCCTTTCTGATTCTCCAGATTGTTAAATAAAAAGCAAGAGAAGAGTATATAGGATTTTACAAAATCTCTATAAAAATATAACCTTACAAAACTTGCTCTGATACCATGTTAAAATCTAAGAAATAGATTACAACCCAAAATCGAATTGAAAGAGATAGATCAAATAAACTATAAAATGCAAATAAAATGAGCAACATAACAGTGATACCGAGAGAAAACTGATGTGAAGTGCTCCAAGGAAAAATAGCATCAGATTACTATCTCCAATATCGAATGAATAAAAAACAAGCTAGGTAGCATGCTTATATAGACTAGAGAGAGGGATGAGGTGGCAACACCGACCAATGAGGAGCAACCATCTATCGTACTAAAGATAGTAAAGTATCTTCCCAAGATAGCTAATGGATGCTCACATGTAGGAAGGTGACACCTCATAATCCTCTCACCTAATTAAACATGCTTTATTAACCTAAGCAAGCTTAAATAAATGTGAAGGAAAAACCTTATAATAAGGAATAAAAAACCTACACTAACAAAAGTACGAACTACAAAGGAAAAGGATTAGGCCTTCCTGAACAAGGCATCCTATAACCCCTTTTTTCTCAAGAAAACCCATATTACCATGGCCTTGGTTATACACCTAAGTGTCCTAGTCCATCAAACCTTCCATCTATCTTGGGTCCTCGTCCTAATCCACCAAACCTTCCATCTATCTTAGGTCCTCATTCTAGTTCATCAAACCTTCCATCTATCCTAGGTCCATATCTTATTCCTCAAGAAAAACAAAGGCACACATCCTTGATGCCCTTTCAAAATTCTACCACCAACAACTCATCCAAGATATCTCCATACCATTCATCTTCATCCATCTCTCCTATTGCTCTTGGAAGCAATTTGGGTGCCAAATTTCAAAAGCTTCCATATCAAAATGAACATGTATCAAAGGATCAACATGTCTCCTCGAAGAGGCATGCAAAAATAAAAGAAAATTTGATCCAAAATCAAATGAAAAATCAAAAACGCCACAAAGGCCCATCAAAGCAAAAAGAAAAATTTCCAAGACCACAAAGGTCTATAAATCAAAGAGAAAAATATCAAAGGCCACAAAGGCCCACAAAGCAAATATCAAAGTCAAAAATCTTGTGGATTCCAAAAAGTCTCATAGAAGCAATGAAATCTAAATCGGCACCCAAATTTGCTAATCCAAAAGCTTCCTCCAATCTTCCATATAAAATCCTATCACCTTCCAAATCCATTTTTCCTCCATCACTTCATCACCTTTCAAGGTGCATTCCAATGTTGATCTTGCCATCCTTTCCATCTATCCATCAACAAACCTTTCAACCTCCTATCCATTATCCCATCATACCCTAAATTTGCCAACATTTAGGAGTCCAAATTCCCATTGCCATGGTTTATTAGAGCATGTATTCGAGAGATATTTGGTTGTGAAACTTGACGCTTAAGTCCTTCCATATCCCTATCATCCATATCCTATCTTCCATATTCCTCTTGCACTCTACACTTAGGGACAAGTTTCGTCCATCTTATCATTCATGGTCATTATCCCTTTTATGCTCATTCCTTACTTTTCCACCTTTGATCTTGACAAAGTTAAGGATCTTCTTGAACATCATTTATCTTATCCTATATGTGTTATCCATATCTTCCATATCATATCCTTCACCTTATCCATATCCCATCATTCTTTCTAAATACACCCTTTCTTCCTTTCCTTGGTCTTGATGAGGAATAGGGGAAAAATACTGGAGCCTTGTGTCTGTATCTTATCTAGCTGCTCTTGATCATCCCATTCATTATCATTATCCTTGCTTTCTTCCATTCCATATCTCCTAGCTTATCAAAATCCATATTGTGTCCATTCGTAACCTTGAATCTTATCATGCAAATCATATTTAATCCTAGCTGTAAAACATTATCCAATCCTCGTATCTTTCATCAATCAATGATCAACAATCATCAATCTTATCATCATCATGCCTTATGGAATCAATCATTCCTAGAATCTTAATCAATCAACAATTATCATATTTTGACAAAAGATATGTTGCTTGTGTGACATGTTTTGTAGTGAATCTTTCATTTTGATCTATCATTTATCCATGGTTGCATTATCTCTATTGTGGGGAATCTTGTTCCTTCAATCGGTCATATCATATCATTCATCCATCTATCTTGGGCTATGTGACTTTCCTTGCATCATTCATCCATCATGCTTCCATCTCTGCATCTTTCACGCTTCCATGTTCACATCATAGCTTGATCCAGTGTTTGTATCATGGTATCCCCTAGTATTACTCGTCCCATTCTAAAAATCAGTTTGTCTTATCCTATCACACTGGGGGCATGTCCTACATTGGATTGGATTCTTATACATTCTCAAGGTCAGAAAATAAAAAATCTAAAAACATTCAAAACAGATCAAAATCCAAAAACATTCAAAACATATCAAAATCTGAAAACAGGTCAAAAAGTCAAAAAGTAAAAAAAAAGTCTTTTTTCGAACTACGTCATCTCCAAGCTTTTAACGTAGGAAAGGGTGATCTTTGATTATCCCCCAAGACATTTAGGTCAGTATTTTAGGTGTCCATTATTTTCATATTTTCATCTTGTAAATCTTGGTCGTTTCATCAGTCGAACTACGTGGTCTCTGTGTGTATAACATAGGCAAGGCTAATTTGTTGATCAGCCCCCGAGGCCCCTAGGATAGGTGTTTAGGTTAGGTCTTGGTCATCGTGGTCATTTCTCACCGTGGACTGGGGGAAAAATCATGCACTTACTAGGGGAAATTAAACTTTGAGCTTGAACCAACAAGCAAACAGTTGTTGGACCAAAGTTACAAACACAAACTTCAAATGAATGATGATCTTTTTGAATCAAGGGTTTATCATGTTAAACATGAAAGTTCAAATTGTTCTACTTTGATTTTTGATATCATATCTCTCAAGTCCACAATGATGTATCGAACTAGAGGAGCAAGGAAGGAGTATGATTTTTCTTTGTCTGTTGTCTGTGAGTTTATCATTATTACTATGCAAGTTGTCGCGAGATGTGCACTAAAAAGTATCACTAATGACATTCTGAATTTGCATAGGAAAAAGATTAACTCTTGTTTGTTTACACAAGTGATGCTCAGGTCATCTTGGTTTAATTATGCATAGATGCTTGTGTTAACTTACAATTTTAAAACATCATGGAAGTAGTACTCAAGTCATCTTGGTCTAAAATATGTCATTGATGCTTGTACTCACTTTCAACATTTTAAAGGCCCAATGATGATAAAAAGCATGAAAAATTGGTTAATATAAATGACAACTTTTGAAAATGAGATTTTCATAGTTAAGTTAGGTTGCATTCATGTTAGTGTTGCATGTGTATTTATGGGGCTTTTCAATGCTGAAACAATTTCACAATGGTGTCATCTCTATTATTAATGGATTGATTACACTGGACATTAACCAAAAACACATCATTCTTATTTAGTTGCACATCAGTTGCATCATCATTTGCATATTTTAGAAAACATTATCATCTCAGTTGCATTCATGCATTCCATCATAATATGTGCATCAGAAAATAAAAATTAAAAAAATTAAAAAAGGACATACATTGTGTATCATTTCCAACATCAAAATCATGTCATCCACTACGCTTGAATAAGTGAGTCTCTTCAGATTTCCAAGAAAGTTGGGAAATATGTCAGAGTTACGAAGTTTAAAAGATCAATCTACTTCCCACAACTTTTGGAAGTTGGATAGACTCATTTATTCAAGATTACGGTCTTGAACATTTGAGGTCATGCACATTCCATCATTTGCATTACACATCATAATCATCACATTACATTGATTAATCATAATCATCACATTGCATTGCATAATCATAAATCAAATCACATTGCATTGCATAATAAAAATATATTCATCACATTGCCCAATCATTATTATCACATAGAAATTAAATAAATTCACAACATTGCATATCATAATAGTGAAATCAAATGCATATCAACATTTAGATCATAATCACCGTTCCATATCATATCTGATCAAAAATGTCATAATGTCCATGTGTACAAGGATATCCAAAAAGTAGGATGAGATACATCAAAATCCAAAAGGGCATTGTATTATGGGAAACACATCCTCAATCTCACAAAAGGTGTATACACAATGTCCAAGGAACATCACAAAATGCTATGTTGAGCTCCCACCAAATGTTGTTACTCTCATGGAACTAGTACCTCCTCTACCTGACAGACCTGCACCTGGATCTCTCCTTTCTCCAGGAAATGATTGTGTGACACCCATGCTCACAGTTCGAGAACAAGATCTACCAGAACGAGGTTGTACAAAACTCTCTTGTCACTCAGGAGGAACCAACTCATGATATTTACCTTTGTAAAACTACAACTCCTGGGAAATGTGTCGGATCTCTCTA
Organism: Sequoia sempervirens; assembly: GCA_007258455.2. Lineage (NCBI taxonomy): Eukaryota > Viridiplantae > Streptophyta > Pinopsida > Cupressales > Cupressaceae > Sequoia > Sequoia sempervirens. The sequence continues at coordinate 220,858,009 of VDFB02058242.1, read as the reverse complement.
AAGAAATACAATGTACCTACAGATGGTGTCATCTGTTGTATCCTCTCGACAATGGCCTCAACCTGCTATGTCCGATGTCTAAAGGCATCCCTCTCTGAAGTAAGTATGATCATTTGTACCTGCAACTGTTGTATTTGTTGCCTACACTAGAGGCACCAAAACTCTATGATAACAGTACATTATAACTCTAACAAACTTTGAGTAGGGATGAACAACATATTAGTTTGTTTTATGTTTGCATATGCTCAAATGCAAACATAAAACAAACTAACCTAAAATGTAGCTATGATGCAATGGGGATGATAAAATGTAACTATGAAGCAATAAGTTAATCTAATATGAGAATGCAAAGTAACACATGATATGAAAACTAAGTATAAGACTCCATGAAAGCTCCAAGCTCCTACGAAAAACCTACATGCTAACAATACTCAAAGTGTGGATGAAAAATGGCATTATAACACTATTCCAATTTGTTTCTCAAAATAGCAAATTATAACATTACTCAAAAGGTGGATCCTAAATGCTAAGGAAAGAGGGTGTATTTATAGGGTTTCTCAAGCATTTTGTGAGGTGGCACCTATCAACAGTCTAGATTCGAAGGAGAAATAATAGATGGTGGAGATGAAAGGAATCAGGATGTTGTCCCCTTGACCAAGGACAACATTCCATGTGTGTGGAGAGAATCATTTGACCAATTGGAAGCATGCCAAATGTATGGGATTCCCAAGTGTGTGAAACAAAGACCCATGTGCTCCAAATTTGTTGGAAGTGTGGGGAATAGAGCCATGTTCTTTTTCTCATTGGTGGAAGTGTGTGAGGATAATTCTAATTAATAATTAGGCTTATTTATTTTCATGTGACCTTTATGAGGTGGCACAAAAAAAGTTGTAGAAATGTGCTCTAATTCTTAATCAGGATTAAGGAAGGTTAATTAAATAAACACGTTTAGGGTATTTTGTTTATTTAATTATTTAGAAGGATGTGAATTAGAAGAATTAAAAGGAAAGTGAACAATATAAATAAAGTAAGACCTTATTTATATGTAGTTGAAGCATTAATTAAATAGGTTGTATTTAATTAATTGAATGTGATGACCGTTTTTAGGTGTATACACATATATGTATATATATGTGTGTATGTATGTATGTATACATACATATGTATGTATGTATATATGCATACATGTACACATGTACATGACATATGTATATATGTATATATGTGTATGTTTATGTATGCATAAATATATATGTACGTGTGTACATATACATACATATATTTATACATACATACATACATACACATGTACATGTATACATATATTATACTTACATACATACATATGTACATATATACATGCATACACACATGTACACATATATATGCATACATACATATGCATATGTATGTATACATACATACACACATACACATATATGCGTACATGCATACACACATACACATATATGCATGTACATACATACACACATACATGCATATACACACATACACATGTATATACATACATACATACATACACACATACACATATATGTACACATACACACATGTACGTGCATATGTGTACATACATATGTACACATATACACATATATGTACACACATGTACATACACATATGTATACATACATGTGTGCACATGGTGAACTGGAAATTTGGGGTTTTCAATTTTGGGTTTATAGAAATGTAAATTTAGGAAAAATGTATGTATGTACATACATGTACATACACATATGTATACATACATGTACACATTCATTTACATCTATGTACACATACATGTATATACACATACAACAAAAAAAATGTTATGGACATTATAGGCATGTTGTTGTTTAAGCCTTTGATTTAGTTTTGTAAATATTGATAGGCATGCAAAACATGGAAGAAAATAGGAAATTGAATCAAAGGCTCAAAATATTGATAGGCATGCAAAACATGAAAGGAAATAGGAAATTGAAAATAGGCATGCTAAATCAAAGGCTCAAACAACAACAAGAAATTTCTAGCCTCAACAACAGTTGTGTTTTAACAAAGGCTCAAAATATATTGATAGGAAATTTATATCAATATATTGAGCCTTTGATTTAAGCCTTTGATTATAGGCATGCTCTCCTATAAGGAAGTTCCCATTTACTACTTTCAACACTGTCAAACAGATAGAGTTGACAGCACTAACTCTTGATATGGAATTTGAAGATTAAGGTTTGTGTCCAACATCCAAAGAAGTTGAAATGCATGACAATGACAAGCATGTCTAATGTCAAAGGATATTAAAGTTGCATGTGAAGATGTCCTACTATATCTACATATTGATCATGTATGCTTGCAAAGAGTTAACACATCATGTTTGTGAAAGGTTTTCACATATTTTAAAAAGTATTCAAATATCAAGAAAATTGGCATGATCCATCTCCTATAACAGTGACATTCAAGTGTGATGAGAAGCAGATCTCAAGGGCTTTTGGTTAATGTTAAGATACTCTCTTTATTTTGAAACCCTAAGTCCTAGAAGACTATCTTTATCCTAAACCTTAAGTCCTTAAAAGGCTTTGCACTTTTCTTTTCTTTTAAAAGTGACTTAGGCTTGTAGGTCACTTAAGACTTAAGTGACAACTTATGTGGGTGTTCTAACTATATAGTATAGTAGCAGAGTGGGAATGGTTTTAATGGAGAATGCCTATATGGATGGTGAGCAGGAGCCAAAAAGACATGATGAATCTACTAGAATCTGTGGTAGCTCCCAAAATTACTTGTTCCTAATGTTTGATGCATATTTTTTAAAATTTTGATCGATTCATAATAAATTTTATTTTATTAATATTTAAATTGTACTAAAAATAAAACCTTTAAAAAATTGATTGTCCAATCAGAAACTGGAAAAAAATATACTTTAAAGTTTGAAACACTATGACAAATAGTATTGTTATGAAGCCAAACATTTAGAAAGTGAAAATAGTCAAAATAAAAAAATCCGATTGGTCATTTGACTGAAGTTAGGGATATAAAAATTACTGCATTCAATGAATACCATAGTAACATTCCTGCAGCAGGATCTAATAAGACCAAAGAGAATAGAAGCATAAGTCTTTGAGCACATTTGGTGACCGGCCCCTTACCCTATTGGTGACTAGGAGAACCAAGGTCTTTTTCTGAGTTCAAGCGGGAATGAAACATCAATGGTCTTTATTTGATTTCTTCTTGGTGCCAAAATACCAATCAACAATGTTTATTGAGTTCTTTTAATGGTCCTTCTCTATAGATACAATTTGACTGGCAGCATTTGCAACTGCTATATGGAAGTTTTCATACAGTTTTCTAACTGTCTCTTGCATGTTACAGTCTAGCAATTGCATTGGTATACATGTATCCAAAATAAAGAACTCACTAATTTTTCCTTAGACAAAGAAAGTGTGAGATCAACTATATTTGCAACAACCAACGAATGCAAGTTGTTAATGCTATGTGTTCAAGAGATTGTGATTAGTATTCTATTATGGTACTTACTAGTTAGCCCCTATTTTTCTCTCTAATAAATATGATATTCATTTGCAATTTGTGGTTTTGAATTGAAACATTAGTTGAAACATTAGGTTTGATGCAAGGAACTTTCTCCAAAGCATTCAAAACAGGTGTATTGTGTTTGTGGGTGATTCTATTGGAAGGAACCAATGGGAATCCATGGTTTGCATGTTGGTTGAAGCAATTTTTGATAAGACTTGGATATGTGAAGTGAAAGGAAATCCCATCTCAAAGCACATGGGATATTTTTCTTTTTGATTCCCAAAAAGGACCCATTATCATCACCCGAGTGTGTATTCTCTGTAACTATCTATTAATTTTCAAAAAAATGCTTAGATTCAATTCTCATTATCATTACCCAACTCTATTTTATCTATAACTTTGTAATAATTTTGTAAGAACTTCCTAACTTCAATATTATGTGGATAATATTAATTTAAAAGGGTTGTTTAAATGCAAACTCTATTACACTATTGATTTTCTAAGAATTGGTAAGTGGAAAATTCCCATTATCATCACCCAAGTGGGTTTTGTGTGTAAATTTGTTTTAAATTTCTAAGACTTGCATAAAGTATTAATTTAAAAGGGTCATTTAAATGCAAAGTAACATAAGAAATACCTTGGGGAACATGGAAACATGAACTGTTTCATGGTACCTGTAGAGGTATTTATACACATGCTACCCTTTTTATCATATTTTAACATATATAAACCCAAACTAAAAACCCTAAATTGAAAACCCCAAATTTACATTTCTATAACCCAAAACTAAAAACCCCAAATTCCCAGTTCACCATTAATGGCTTTATAACACATATATTTCTTTCACATAAATTATGAAAATCCATATCAACCAAGCATAAACCCAAAAAAAATCCAACACATATCCTTCAGTTCAGAAAAATTTTCCCAAATCACAAACACCTAGGCGTTACCTACAAAGAGAACATGAAGAAAAATCGTAGAAGAGAACCTGGGAATAGCATTCTCGATACGGGTCTTCTTGCTATATATCGATGCTTTCAAACCCCTATTCGGCTGAGGTCCTCTTGCTTTGGAACGCTTTCACATGAGCATGCAAAATGGTCAGGAGCAGTTTTTTTATTTTATTATTCACGTTTCCGGTTGGAAGCTTTTCAGTCAAGTCATTTTCGGTCGAAACCCTTCTAGCCAAAAACGTACTGCCATGTCACTGCCACATGGTTTCATTCAAAATTCACTCAACCAAAAACCTTCTAACCAAAAATAGCTCACTCGAAACCATTTATTTGGCCAAAAGTGTGACACACTATTGTGCTTTTATCCTGTGTCAACGTTGAATAATCTGTAGATCATCCTTTTGTTGTAAAGATTAATTCTAAACTTGGGGTTTGGGAGCAAGCAATGGAATTTGATTCCATTCATTTTTCCTACTTTAACTACAAAAAAATTGGTCATTGGGAAAATAAATTCCCTTTGAAGGTTCAGAAGCCCGTGGTGAAGCAATGGAGGGAAAAGGAGTGTGGGCATATTTTTGAGGAGGCTCCTAAGGAGCCTATTAGTGAGGCTGCTACTACTGTGCATGTGTTGTCATAGGCCCTGGATCCTTTGGTCCCTAGGGAAAGCATCATGAATGGGGAGGTGGCTATGAAAGTTGGGAATGATTTGTTAAAGGACTCTTTAGAGGAGGTGCCCCTTCTTCATTCTGAAGAGGTTGTGTATTTGATGACCCAAGCTAAGGAGGATGAAGTATCGAACCTCGTAGTGAATGATAAGATGCAATCTCCTTGGCTATCCAGGATTTGGGGGAAATGAAGTATCCTCAAGGTGTTATTGATGCTATCCCTTCGACTGACGGAGGGGTGGAGGTTGAGAATATTGAGCTTAAGGAGAGTGATGATGCTTTGAAAGAACCTCGCTATATTACTGTTAAAGGAAGGAACATGAAGAATCAGTCTCCCCCACCGAGAGTTTCTACTAGGAACTGTCAGAGGCCTGATTGTGGTTCAGAGCCAAGAGGAAGAGGTCATCCTTCATCTCAGTCCTCTCGGGATAAAGAAAGTAGACTATATATTGTTGATGGTACCCAAAGGACCTTATTGGAGATGTGCTCTAAGGGCACTTCCCCTAAATGCTTATGAAGACTATTTCATGGAATATGAGGGGGTTAAACTACCCTCACAAATAGGATCTCTTATCAAATCTTGTAAGGGATCATAAACCTAACATTATTCTTATTCAAGAGACTAAAATGGGGTCTGATAAACTGGGAAGAATTAAAAATAAGCATTTTAAAGACTGTGGGATGCAATGTTCTGAGGCTATTGGAGCTTCTGGTGGAATTGTTACTTTTTGGAACCCTAAGGCTATTAAGGGTGTGGCTTTGTTTGCTAACTATAATCATGTGGCAACCTATTTCACTAAGTCAGTGATAAGTTTTTGTGGATCCTCTCCAACATTTACGCTCCTAATTGCAAGAAAGCTAGAAAGAGGTTTTGGGATAATCTCAACTTGTTCAAATATCTTCACCCTTCTTCCAATTGGTTGGTGATGGGGGACTTTAATACCTTGCTACATGACTCTAATAAATTGGTTGGTTCGCAAGTGGTGGATGAGAGCAGATTTTATTTAATGAACCTATTAAATAATAATGTTCTTCTTGACTTGGATCTTAAAGGGGCCTCCTATACGTGGTCCAATCATCGGGTGGGGGACGCTTTGATTGAAGAGAAGTTAGATTGGGATCTTATGTCTCCTGACTGGCTTCTTTTCTATTCCTGCTCTATGTTGGCTCTTACTAGGCTGGGGTCAGACCATTTTCCCCATTTCTCTTTCTATGGACCTTTTGGGAGGAGGAAATTTTTTCCCTTCAAATTTCAAAAGATGTGGACATGTCATTCAGATATGAAATATAGGATTCTCTCCTAGTGGTATATTTAGGTGGATGGGTCTGCAATGTACAGTGTGGCCAAGAAACTTGCTAATGTTAAAAACAATGTTAGATGATAGAATAAGACGTCTTTTGGTCAATTTGTTGTGGAAAAGAATGTTTTCAAGGAGGAGCTTCTTCTGGTGCAGAATTCTATTCAAATATTGGGTGATGTTTGTTGGATTTTTTGGTTGTTTTGCTGATATGTGGTTGTCATTGATGTCAACACTATTAGCATTAGTGCATTAGAAGTTGTATATGTTGAGGATATTGAGAAAATTGTAATAAGAAGTGCTACAAGTTGTCAATGGTGAAGTGAAGTTTAATTTGTAAGTGAACTCAGTACGTTTATTTTTAGAGGTTGTGGACTAAAGGTTTTCTTGTTGAGTATATTTAGTTTATCCATGTCGAGTTTCAGAGATCCGCGTGAAGATTTGATCAAGTTATGAAGATTTGTATTCTGACAGTTTTTTTGCTTCAATTTGTGTTCCTAAATTAAGATCATGTGATTTCACTAAGTTCAGTTTTTGTGGATGCTTCTTTGATGATTCATGATGTTTTGGATGTTTCTATATCATGCTCTATCTGTGCTACACATCTACATTGATCGTTGTGCTCACGATCCGATATTTTCTCTTGAGTGTTCATGTTTTTCATGTTCTTGGATGACAAGGTGTTGAAGCATGTTGTGGATCTTCGAGGAGTAATTAATTGAAATGGTTCATGTTTGAGGATGTCATTTTCAGTCTTCACTATGTTTTGGCTGACCTTGGTTGATTCGCATGAAAAATATTTATTGTTTTGGGCCAACAGTTTATATTCATTTTATTATTTCTTTGTGGCTGATTTATAGCGATGTAATTTCTTGTTGTGGATATATATAAGCAATTGCTTATATCATTTGATGTAGTGGTGTGCATGAATAATGTTCTAAATCATTCGAAGGAAGAGTAGAGTGTGAAGAAGAGTGAAGAAGTGTTCATGTGCTTAACCAAAACTATAATCAAGAATTAGCAGATGCTATTTTCTCAGTTCAAAATCTGATGGATATAATCATAACCTTTCAGTAAGATAGTGTGTCTTCCTTTTTAATTGAGTAGTGAGATCTAGGCAGTGTGCCTAAATGCATGTGCATTCCCCATTCATATTTCCTTATACTTTTAATAGGGTATAATCTTTTGGACTGACCTCCATCGTGATTTTCCCCTAATAGGGTTTCCACATAAAAATCTTGGTGTTGTGTGCTTTTGATGTGTTGTTCATTCATGCTTTCATGGTTATTGATCTGATTTGTGAATAAGGTTAAAAAAGTTGAATAAGTTTAAAATTTTGTGACAACTGATTCACCCCCCCTCTCAGTTGTCTATCCTTGTGTTTCCAACAATTGGTATCAGAGCAGGTTCCTTGGAAGAAGGTTAACAGCTTGAGGTGATCTAAGATGGTGACTTATAAGAAGGATAGTCCTATATTTGATGGAACAAATTATTCTTTGTGGAAGACTTGAATGGAGTGCCATCTAAGATGCATTGATGAACCCTACTAGTGCATTACAGGTAATAAGTATGTTATTCCATAGAATGGTCCAACTACTTCTACTGAGATCAGGGATGTTGAGTATAATATCAAGGCTAAGGAGGCATTGTTGAGCGCTTTGACTGATATTGAGATGAAAAATGTGATGGATCTAAAGACTGCTTATGAGATCTAGAAAAATTTGGAGACCTTGTATGAAGGTGATGCTAATGTGAAGATTGCTAAGCTATAAAGTCTGAAAGGGAAATATGAAAAGTTGAGAATGGGTGATGATAAAAATGTTACTACTTTCATGCAAAGAGTGAATGAACTTGTGTGTGGTATTAGATGTCCTAGTGGACAAATAGACAAATCAAAGATTATTGCTAAAGTGCTTAGATCCTTGCCTGATTCTTACAAAGTCAAAGCTAGTGCTATTGAAGAGCTCCAGATAGTGAAAAATGTTACCAGAGATATATTGATTGGTAAGCTTACTAATTTTGAGTTGAGTGAATTTGGTGATGCCCTTCCTAAGGTAGAATCTGCATTCAAGGTCACTACTTCTAGAAGAGATAAACAGAGATATGATCTGGGTGAAAGTTCATCAAGAAATACATTCAAGTATGAGGATGAAATGAAACAGCTCGATGAAGAAGAAAGAGAGCTAGAAGAGCTTGAAGCACTGATTGTGAAATGAGAAGGCAGAGGACAAGGTAAGTATAAGGGGAATTTTCCTATTAATTTTTTCTCTTGCAATAAGATAGGTCATTTTGCATCAAGGTATCCTAAGAGAGTTTCCAAGCCAATATATAACAAGCCTAAATTTCAAAAGAAGTGTTACTATGTTGCTAATGAAGGTGTGACAGATGATGAATCTGATAAAGGAAATGCAAGTGAAGATGAATTTGTATTTATTGCTATCAAGAAAAATAATCCTGTGTCTACCGAATCTACTAATTGTACAAATGTGGAGAAAGCCCTAGCTGCTCGAGCTGAAGAGAAAGATGAATGGGTAATTGATAGTGGTTGCTCTCATCATATGACAGGAGATAAAAGTAAGTTTGTGAGTTTGGAAAAATATGATGGTGGTGTTGTGATATTTGGTGATGACAAAGCTAGTGTGATATGTGGCAAAGGATGTATTTCTCTTGATGGTAAGCATAATACTGATGATGTCTTGTATGTGGAAGGTTTGAAGCATAATATTTTAAGTGTTGGATAGATGGTTGATAAGGGATACAATCTTCAATTCATGGATGGTAAGTGCAAAATATTGGGAAATTTTGGAAATGTGATTGCATCAGGTACAAAAACCAAATGTAATATCTTTCACCTGAGTGTTGCTAGCAAAAGTTGCTTGATTGTTCAAATTGATGAAATTTGGTTGTGGCATAGGAGAATGTGTCATGTTAAATGTGATAATATTGTCAAGATAAGTTCTACTAAGGCTATGAGAGATCTTCCTAATTTGATGAAACCTACTAATGCCATATGCAAGGAATGTCAATTAGGAAAGCAAACTAGAATTTCATTTCAAAGCAAACAAAAAAATTCAAATGGATTGTTGGATCTTGTGCATACTGATTTGTGTGGTCCTGCTAGAGCCAGAAGTTTACAAGGATATAGGTACTTCATGTTGCTTATTGATTACTATTCAAGAATGATGTGGGCTACTTTCTTAAGGGAGAAATCTGAAGCTTTGGAAAAGTTCAAGAGCTTTAAGGCTATCGTTGAAACAAAGACAGGTCTGAAGATTAAATGTATGATATCAGATAGAGGTGGTGAATTCACTTCTGGTGAGTTTAATTCTTTTTGTGAAGAACATGGAATAAAGAGACAATTATCTGGACTGTGGAGCCCTCAGCAAAATGGAGTTGTGGAAAGGAAGAACAAAATAGTTCTAGATGCTGCTAGAACTATGATTTTGGAAGGAAATGTACCTCATATCTACTGGAGGGAAGTTGTGAGTACTATTGTGTACACACTTAACTAGGTACAAATCAAAGGTGATATTGGTAAGACTCCTTTTGAGCTATGGACTAGTCAAAAGCCTACTATTAGATATTTGAAGATCTTTTGAAGCAAGTTTTATATCAAAAGAGATGAAGATATAGGAAATTTTGATGCTAGGAGTGATGAAGGAATATTTTTGCGTTATTCTACTAAAAGCAATGCCTACCAATGTTACAATAAGATATTGAAGAAAATGGTTGAAAGTGCAAATGTCAAGGTTGATGAAGACATAGTTGCACCATCCAGAACCTATGGATATGATTCTGATGATTAGAATGATAGTACAAACAAAATTCAAACTTCAAATCAAGTCCAAATCATTCCAGTGAATCAAGAAGATCAAGAGGAAGGATAAATTGGTGAAAGAGCAAAAGAGAGATTAGAAGAGACTGAAGTTGAAGAACATTCTAAGAAGACTCTAAGGTATGTGAGGTTAAATCATTCAGAGAATCAAATTATAGGTGATAAGAACAAAGGTGTTCAGACTAGGAGGAAGATTGTAGAATAATATTGTTTGATTTCAAAGACTGGGCCTAACAATGTGAATGAAGCATGCAAAGATGAACATTGGGTTGAAGAAATGAAAGAGGAACTACAACATATTGAAAAGAATGATACATGGATTCTTGTTCCCAGACCTAAGGATTAAAATGTAATCGGAACTAAATGGGTCTTTAGAAACAAACTGAATGAGCAAGGCGAAGTGGTTAGAAACAAAGCGAGACTGGTATGTAGTGGTGTGCATGAATAATTTTCTAAATCATTCGAAGGAAGATCAGAGTGTGAAGAAGAGTGAAGAAGAGTGAAGAGGTGTTCATGTGCTTAACCAAAATTGTAACTAGGCATTAGTAGATGCTATTTTCTTAGTTCAAAAGCTGATGGATATAATCAAAACCTTTCTGTAAGACAGTGTGTCTTCCTTTGTAATTGAGCAGTGAGCTCTAGGAAGTGTGCTTGAATGCATGTGCATTCCCCATTCATATTTCCTTATACTTTTAACAGGGTATAATCTTTTGGACTGATCTCCACCGTGATATTTCCCCTAACAGGGTTTCCACATAAAAATATTGGTGTTATGTGTGCTTTTGATGTGTTGTTCATTCATGCTTTCATGGTTAATAAATTTTAATAAGTTTAAAATTTTGTGACAACTGATTCACCCCCCTCTTAGTTGTCTATCCTTGTGTTGCCAACAATGTTGGGGATCTTGTTTGGAGGGAGAATGTTCTTCTATCGAGGTTGCATAATAATGTGGCCAAAGAGGAGGAATTTTGGAAGAAAATGTCCTAAATAATGTGGTTAAAGAGTGGGGAAAGGAACACCAAGTTATTTCATCTCTATACTTTGAAACATAGGGCCTCCAATCATTTTAACTCTATAAGGTTTAACAATCAGTTGTTGGATAAGGATGAGGATATTTCGCAAGCTGCTTCTTCTTTTTTCTTTGAGCTCTTGAAATCTAATGTTGTTCTTGATTCTTCCTGTGAATATGATCTTCTTTAGGATATCGCTAGTATTATCTCGGCTAATCTCAATCGGTAGTTAGTTCGTATTCCTTCGAAGGATGAGATTCAAAATGTTGTTATTTCCTTCGAAGGTAACAAAGCGAGTGGCCCTAATGGGTTCCCTATGTTTTTCTTTCAGTCCTTTTGAGATATTGTGGGTAAGGATGTGGTGGATGCTACGAAAGAATTTTTCGGTAGTGGTAGCCTCCTAAATGAACTTAATGCTTCTTTTATTGTTCTTATTCCCAAGAAACCGAGGGCCCTCTCTTTTGATGAGTTTCGCCCCATTAGTTTATGTGAATTTTTCTACAAGATCTTCTCTAAGGTGTTTGCAGTTAGACTTCAAAAGATTCTTCCTCAAATCATTTCAATCCAGCAAAATGGCTTTGTTCCTAGAAGGAAAATTCTTGATTCAGTTCTTGCGATGCATGATAATATTCATTCCTTATCTGTGAATAAAAAGGTTGGTTTTATTTTGAAATTGGATCTTCCGAAAGCTTATCACCATGTTGATTGGGGCTTCTTACTTAATATTTTAAAGGCCTTTAGTTTTTGGGAAAAGTTGGTGTTGTTGGTTTCTCAACTAATTTCTTTCCCCAATTTTTTTGTTCTTTTCAATGGGTCTCCTTCTCCTTTCTTTGGCTATTCAAGGGGATTGAGATAGGGAGATCCTATTTATCCCTTCCTTTTTATTATTTTGGTGGAGTCGCTTGGTAGACTTATTCATATATTTGTTAATTTTGATCAGTTGGTGGGCTTTCTACTTCTTCTCAAAATCTGATTTACTCTCATTAGCAGTTCGTGGATGATATTCCCATGCTTGGGGAATCATCCATTAAAGAAGCTAAATTTGTTAAACGTATTCTACAATTGTATGAATTGGATTCTGGACAAAAGGTTAGCCTTCCTAAGAGCATTGTTTTCTTCCTTAATACCCTCGTTAATAAGCAGCAAAGAATAGCTCAAATTCTTTAGTGTAAGATTGGGGAATTACCTTCATCTTATTTAGGTCCCCTTTTGCTCTAATTTTGTGCCATATTATTTTTGGAGGAGTTTGGTGGACAAATTTAATGCCAACTTAGCTAGCTGGAAGGATGCTTTGTTGAGCCAAGTTGAGAAGATTCAATTGATCAAATCAACTTTCCAAAATCTCCCTGTCTATGCTCTGAGCCTTTTTCAAATGCCTAGGAAATTTGTGGATAAATTAGAAGGAATCAAGAATAATTTTCTTTGGTCTAGGGTGGAAGAAAGAAAGAGGTTACATCTTCTCTCGTGGGATGAAGTGTGCAAACCTAAGAAGGCTAGGGGTCTTGGCATTTAGAAAATATCATATTTTAATATGGCTTTACTCACTAAACAGCTTTGGAATCTCATTTCTAGTAATAGTGAATGGGCCAGTATTGTCTCAAGTAAATACCTCAAAGGAGTGGATCATCTTAGAGATTTCCTAGATTTGAGCTTTTCTCATCCTTCTGGTTCTTTTCTTTGGAATGCTATGGTGAAATCTAAACATATTGTTTCTAAAGGTTTGAGGTGGCAATTGGGGAATGGGAGAATGATTTTTTTTTGGGATGACTGATGGTTTCGAAATGGTCCTCTAAAAGATGAACCTTGTGCTCTTCCTTGGATGGATCTTTGTGTTCAAAATTTTGATCACTTTGTGGCTGATTATATAAGCAATGATATGTGGAAGAGGTTGCATGATCTCTATCCTGGTTTGGAAACTCTCTCAAAAGCCTTGGCTTTCATTCACATTCCTTCTTTAGCTCCGTTGGATAGGATTGTGTGGAAGTTTTCTCCTAATGGTAAATTCTCAGTCTCCTCGACTTTTTCCCTGCAAGTCTCTTTTATTGGTCCCGCCCCCTTTTGGGCTTCTCTTTGGAATCCCAAGTTCATTCATAAAATTAATATTTTCTTTTGGTTGTTCTACCAATGTAAAGTGCTAACAATTTATAATATTATGCGAAGGGGCTTTGTGTTTCCTAACCGTTGTTTTTTATGTGAAGAAGAGGCAGAGGACCCTACTCATCTTTTGATTGGGTTTAGGTTTGTGCGGGGTATCTAGGATCATGTGCTTTCTCTCTAGGGTCTGTGTTGGGTTTTTCCGTCCTCTCTTAGTGACTTAGTGTCACAATGGAAGGCCCCTTCTTTGAACCCTACTTTGGTTTCTCTTTGGTCCCTCATCTTGCATCATATGGCTTGGGGAATTTGGCTAGAAAGAAATAATAGGATCTTTAGGGACTCTTCTCTCCTGCCTATCAAATTGGCTGATAATATTTATGTTGCAATTAAAGATAATTTCTTATTTCAGACTTCCTTTTTGGATGGCCCAAAGCTGGTGATTTCTCAAGGGGATGATGAGGTTGTTTGAAATTGGAAGTTGTCTTGTAATATTTCCCTACCTTTGACCAAAGGTAAAGCTTCAAGGGAAGATGTGGTGTGGAAGGCTCCTCATGTTGGGTAGGTGAAAGTTAATATTGATGGAGCTGCTAAAGCTAATTTGGGTCCTACTAGTTGTGGGAGAGTGTTAAGAGATTCTAATGGTAGGTTTGTTTCTGCAGTGGCGTTCCCTTTAGGAACCCAGACAAACCACTTTGTGGAAGCATCTGCAACCTATCATGGTTTGAAGTTAGCTCAGTCAAGATGGTATGATAATGTGTGGATTGATGGTGATTCCCTCAATATTATCAATAACCTTAGGAAGGTTTCTCATCCCTCTTGGATGGTGGAAGCCCTTATTAATGATGCCTTAATATTTTGGATTCATTCAATCAATGTTTCATCTCCCATATTTATAGAGAGGGGAATAGGCTTGCTGATTATTTTTCCAATTACGAGGTGAATGATTATTGTGAATGGGGAGAACACAACCTCCTTCCCCTAGAATCTCATTCAATAATTAATCATGAATCACAAAGGTGTTGAGAGGAGGGGTCCTTTTGTGATGGGGTTTTGTCACATGCTCTTGATGTGGAATTTCCTTCTAAGATGTAAATCTCTTAGAGGAAAGGCCATGTGGTATTCTAATGGATTAGTGGCTTGAATGACTAGGAATTCACTTTTCATTATTCCTCTCTTCTATCTTGTCCAATCCACATGAATTGTGGGTATTCAGAGGGATTTTCTTTTCTCAAGGTTTCCTCTTTTTCTCTACAAGTTCTCGAGGATTCTTCGGCTCCCCTACAAGTTCTTCTTTTTGTTGGGGTGCTTGCTTGCTGCAACTATGGGGGGTGACTGAAATATAACTGAGCCCAAATCATGTGACACTGTGAAAGCCAATAAAAAGGTATGGGAGTTGTTGGAGGCTGAGGGAGTGACTCCATATATGGAAAAGCTGCATGGGCATGATGTGAAGACGTCACAAGAATTTCTTGAGAGCTGGCATAATCATGTGTTGCAAATTAGGGGAAAGGAGTTTAATATCATGAAGGATCTTATAGATGAAATCACTAGTTTTTCAACTGAAGGGAAAAAATTCTATAGAGATAAGAATGAAGTTAGTACGGACATGGATACTTTCTTCAAAGATGATGAGAGGTGGAAGCTGGAAAGGGAAAAATGTGGTGGCTATTATCATTCTTCAATCAAGGCAATTTGGAGAGATGTTGCAGAGGAAATAATGAGGTATTTTACTCTTGATGGTTGCTTATCTATTCCATCTGGGCATCATTTTTTTTTCTTAACCATTTTAGGCATAAGAAGAAGGTCTTGTTCCCTTTCTATTTACTAGTTTCTTTAGAAAATTGTATACTAGATCATAAACACAATCCCAAAAATTATATCCTTCATGAAGGTTTAATTATGCTGATCTTTGAGTATGTTAAGTCCTTTACTATCCCTACTCAACCCAATATTTCCAATGTTGGGAAGAAGAAGAATCTTGAGTATATGACAGGGTCAGAGGATGATTCTGATGATGAAGATTATGCCCCTGGGTCTGATGCATCCTTGGATGTTGAGTCAGAATCTCTTAGGGCTGAAGAGTATGATACTGGAGACGAGGAAGAGGTGGTTCGGTCCTACCAAAAGTCTAAACCTATGAAGCGGTCGAGTGGAAAAAAGATAAAGGGGGTTGCTTTGGGAAATTTGAGCAAGGAGGATTCGAATAATAGGGGTTCGCTGGGGGTCTCCCCTATTTCTAATTTGCAAAAAAAGAGGGGTCGAAGAGGAGAAATTCTCCTATGAATCTGGGGAGGGATGAGCCACAGGAGCATAATGGTAATTTGATGGGTGTTGAGGACCATTTGTAGGAGCAGAATTTGGCTAAATTTGTTGTTGTCTCTAATCAGAAAGGGAAGGAGACCATGGAGAATGATAATACTAGCAATGATTCCCAAGAATATTATATAGTCGACAAGGATGGTTTTAACTTTAGGAGGGAAATTGTGCCTAATTATATTGGTTTGGTGAAAGAGATCTCTCTTTCCTTGTTCAAGCTAAATTCAAATGGGTGTTCCATGAGATGAACTCAACCAATTTTTGAGTTAGAGCTATGAGTAATAATGTCGATGAGCCCTCTTCTTCTAAGGGGCCTAATGTGCAGGCTCAAGTTAACAAGGTTCAGCTCGAGGTTAATCAGTTATTTTACACTCTTAAAATGGTTGTTGATGAGATGATCAATATAAAAAATACCTATGAACAAAAGATTGTTGCCCTTGAAGGAGGTTTGGAGCATGTCAATAAAAAATTGGAGAAGGTTCTGGAGGTCAATAAACATGCTATGTGCAATGAATCTGAGGGTTTATTTTGTTGAATAAGAAAGCTAGGAAGTGGTCGGGGGACAATTCTGGAATGAAAGACATGGTTGTTGGTGGTGGTGCTCAGCAAAAGATGGCAAGTGAGACAGGGCCTTCTGCTAGAACTCGTAACAAGACCAAATTAAATGTTAAGGCTAGTATTCCTGTTGAAGAGGTGGTGGAAGTCATGAATGTCCATCAGAAAATCATTGATAGTGATCTTGAAGTGGCAAAGATTCTTAAGAATCTCTAGTTGGGTTCTATTTTTTGTGCTTTTTTTTCTGACTGTTTGTGTGTTGGTTTTTAATTGCTTTTTGGCTACTTGTTTTGTTTTTTATTATATGATGAAGCAGCGGTTTATCTTGTAAATGGTTTTGGGGCCCCTTCAAAACCTATTTTCCTATAATAAAAAACTTTGTCTTTAAATCCAAGATTGAATAAAAAAATAGAAATGCTAATTCCAAGAAAAAAAACTCGGAGAAAACCAAGTGTTCAAGTTTTGGGGTCTAAGGCAAAGGCTAATACCCAAATTTTGATCTAGAAAGTTATAAATTTCAAAATTTCCATGGGTGATAGGTTAAGATGTATGATAGTTCAATTAGTTAAATTCCCCTTTTCTCAGCATATTGAAAGCTTGAAACACATTTTTGGGATTTTTCATGGGCCAAAAGAAATGGAATGTTATTTTAAATATCTTCTTATTATTTTTTATCATGCTTTAAGTTGCAAACAAATTCATTTTGGGTTTTTTATTTACAAAAATAATGTGGTTCTAGATTATGTGAGACATGATATTTTTCTTAATATATGGAAAAGTAGATTCTTGGCTATTTTTCAAACCATGGTGTCCATCAAGAAGAATAAATTCTAAAGTTTTACTCTAATATCATTTTCTAAATTATTTCATCATGTTCTCAGCTACAAGGGGTTCCCAGTGAACATACAAAAATTGGTTATCATTTGGACAAGATTAAATTTCAAATACTTCAATACATGGTGAAGATACTATGTGTTCCAAACAACTGCAATGTATGCTTGATTTTAGATTGTAATCATGCTTTGTTGTAATGGATATTTTGGCATGTGTGGGAGCTATGTTGTCTCTCAATTTTTTGATGGTTTTGGATTGTTTATAGTGGTATAATTTCATTTATTTTCTAGGAATAATATGATAGAAAGATTAAAAATGTATGGAATTTTTCAATAGATATAGAAAAATATCCTCATAACAAGCTTTCCACTAATGTATTTAATTGGATGAAAAAATAATCCACTTTCCAATTTAAATTTAGTTGCTTTAATACACTTTCCCATGCATTTACCTATTGTCCTTTTAGTTTTTGTTTGTGAAGGAATAGATAATGGCTCGACTAAAATATAAATATAAATTATATAATATAGCAAAAATAATAATTTTTAGAAGGTGCTTGGCCACTTTTACTATAAAAAAAAAGAAAAATAAAAAATTAGAAGGTAATATATTTATGGTTATTAAGGATGACAACTTATTAAAATAATTTCACCTTAAAAATGGTTTATCGGCCAAACTAGCTAGAAGAATTGAATACTACCAAAATCGATCCACATGTATTATTTTTACTTCCAATAACTTTTCCATAAGTGGTGAGAAAGGTCTATTACTACCAATATCAATCTAACTCTAAGTCTTTTGTATAAAAGGTCTCAAATTTTAACCCTAAATTGATGCTACGTTTCGTGGATATAAGTGTCTAGTGAGAAAAGTCTAATGGTAGCAACATATTTTTACTCTGTTACGAAGAACTATGTGCAAAGGACTTAGCATTCATATTTTGGTTGTAAGTAGATGAGTAAGTTTCCTCCGTCTAATTATTGTGTGTATATTAGGTGTTGAAATAATTTTCCTTCTTATAAAGGTAAAACTTGTATTCCCTGCATTTTTTCCCTTTCAGTTTGGGCTCATTTTCATCAGTTATTATTTTGAGTGCATTTAGATTTGGGTATCCCTTATGTAATAATTAGTGTACAAGTAGTGTTGATTTAATTTTCACTCCCTAATGATTGATTTTGATTCTCAATTCAAATTCATAATAAATATAGGATTGGATAAAGACACCTATAGCTTTTAAAATTAAAATTAAGATTTTTAGCCAATTATCCTTTCTAGCTAGTTGTTATGTGTCAACTCAAAGTGCAATTATTTAACTTACCACCTTTAGAGAGTTATCTGTCAACTAAAAGTACAATTATGTAACTTGCCACCTTTAGAGTTGTACTTAAGGGATAATTCTAATTTATTTACATATCATCAATTAAATTTCATTCTTACTTACATAACCATTCAAAGAGAATTATCAAATCATCCATATTTCATCATTTGTTACTATCAATATCTATGGTATGCTCTCCTTATTTTCTTTAATCTTATTTAAGTAAAAAAAAATTACAAGTTTCCACCTTTAAAGTTAAATACAAAGATAAACCATAGTATATTTACACCTCATTATCTTTCATTTCTATTTGTATATAATCCTTAAAAGAGCATTAGTAGAGCATTCATACTGAATCATTTACTTGCATAGATTTTTTAGGGTATAATTTTCTTGTTGTCTTTTATAGTTTACCTAAGTTGGTAAGTCAACATCCTAAGGGTTTGACTAGGAGAGAATAAATGTTTTCCTTCATAGTACCAAAAGATGTTTTTAAACATTATCGGCCAATTATTCCAAGTTACAAACATCAAGGTAAGTGGGACAAACAAACCAAAATCGATAAATTTTAGATTCATGCAAGAAGATTAGATTTGTAGTCACATGAATTCCCTCATAGTTGTGTAAGATAATTCTATAATTGGAAGTGAATAGATATTTTCCTTCATACTACCAAATATGTTTCTAAACATTAGCCAATTATTCAAAGTTACAAACATCAAGGTAAGTAGGACAAGCAAACCAAAATCAATAAATTTTAGATTTATGCAAGAAGATTATATTTGTAGTCACATGAACACTCTCATAAAGAGCCTATTGTGTCTTGCACCAAAACCTCATATTTATTTTTTCATTACCAAAATGGCCTCCTCTTTTCTTCTTTGTTTGCTTCTATTTTCCTTTGGTTTTTTTTCTCTGTTCCTTTGATTTTC
This sequence comes from Sequoia sempervirens, assembly GCA_007258455.2. Classification (NCBI taxonomy): domain Eukaryota; kingdom Viridiplantae; phylum Streptophyta; class Pinopsida; order Cupressales; family Cupressaceae; genus Sequoia; species Sequoia sempervirens. The sequence continues at coordinate 220,838,668 of VDFB02058242.1, read as the reverse complement.
CTCCATTTTCAAAGTTTTGGGGTTTGTCCTTCAGACATGACTTCTTTGTTGAGCCCAATCCTTGACCCATGTTTGTTATTTCTCTTGTCATAATTTTGAGTGTCGATTTTTTTACTTTCATCATATCTCTCACCATCATTTCAATTGCCAACCCCTAATAAGATGCATGTCTTGTCATCTACACCAACCAATCTAGCATAAAATTTACTTCACTGACATGCATTAATGGATATTTGGGTGCACACCCCATTTATGGTTTTTATTTCCTTCTGAAAATTGAGTTGTGGTTTCTTTTGGTGCTCAGCAGATGAATTGTGTTGTTATAGTTTTGTGCACATGTCATGGCTTCGGTAGTCATGTGTTGCTCATGTTTTGTGTGTTATCTTTTATTTTTCTGCTTTGTTATGTTTGGTGTGTTATCTATATGGTTTCAATTATAGTTTTCTTCATTTTTTTTCTTCCTTTTCTTGTTGGTTTCATATTTTTGTTGGTGTTTTTCTTTCCATTTTCATTCATAGGGTTCAATTTTGAGTTCCTTTTATTGTTTTTTTAAATTTTTTATGTGTCTTTTGTTCACCATTTTTTTGGTTCTTTATTTTTTTCCTCAATTTGAACCTGTGAAGTGTTTTTCTTTGCCTTAGTCTTCCAATCTTCGGCCTCCTTTTGTTTTGATTGCGGAAGTGTTCAAGTTAATGAGGGGCTGGTAAGAAAGACAGGCAATGCACCACGTGGTGGTTGCACAGCTTTCTCTCATTGTTTTCTTTTTGAAGGAGCACCCAAGACACATGTCAAAATGGTGAAAGTTTTCTAAAAAAACATTTTTCAGAAAACATAAGGTTTATGACCATGCGATGTGTCATCTCTCTATCAAAGGAAGATTGTGCCTCTTATGAGGTAATATCTTTTGGATACTGTTGAAACTTGCTCGATTTTCTTTTCTTGGTTCTTGGGACGGAAGCTTCAAGTCGATACCTCAAGATGATGTGATTGGTCAGCAAAATCCTTTTTCCAAGCTATTGTTTTTAGGATTTGATTGTGCATAGTATTCTATCTTTGAAATATCTAAAAGACAGTAATGCAATCGCTGGGAGTTAATGAGCAAAGATATTTTGTGGCCTAACCAAGGGTTTACAATCAGATTGCGAGCTATCAAATATCAACATCTGGCAGCAATTAATTTTGTACTAAGGCAGTTTCTCTTTCTTTTGGTGGCTATAAGAGGAGAGCGACGACATAATGAAGGGTTGGATTCCAAGTGATAGTTTTTCCTTGTTGAAAAGTGTTTTGTTAGTTTTCTTAGGGTTTTTAGAATTATTTTCAGAAACAAGTTACAGAACTATTTTATTCTGGCATGTTATATCTATTAAGGTTTAAACTATTTTCGGATTGGCATCCGACCTTTGTTTCAAAGTTCATTTTATAATTAAAGCATGAAATATTGAGGAGAATTTGTTGAGACTGTGCATGTATGGCCTTTTTCAAGCTTTCTTTCTTTATATTTTCATTTTGAATGAAACACTGTGCCTTGCAAGGTATATCTAAATAGTTTAAGTAGCAGATTTCTATGCTTTATGCTTGTATGGTAGAATAGTGGCTTAGGAAAATTGGACTATGTCATTGGACTTTTCTATTTTTCTGAAAGTTGTTATTTTATTGTGCTATGTTGTATTGGGAGATAGAGTTCTTATGATTTCTGAAATATTGTTCTTTTACTCATAAGAAATATTTATGTTTGATCGGACCTTAATGAACACTACCTGCAGAAAGATCTAAAAGTTTGCACTGTAATTGAAGTTAGCCTTTGTTGTTCATTCTCTTTCCAACAATGAGGGGTTGTGGCATTTTGTGTCTATTTATATCAATCATACGAATAATCTGGGTTTGAAATGTTGTAAAAGCTTTGGCGCATCACCTTTTATGTTTTATGTTTACATTTATTTCTTGGCCTTATTTCAAAACCCCAAAAGAAGTGCTGAATTTCTATAAAAAACTTGAAGGTATTCAGTGAGACACAATTTTTCCGCCACTCACTAAATTTCCCATAAGACTATCAAAGAAGTGTAAGCTTTGATGATCAATAAAACCCATGTTGAATCATCTTTTAACCACTTACCTAATATATCTGCTTGTTTATCAAGTTACCTTCCTACGATTGAGAAGAGTGGACTCCCTCCATATGGGAGAAACAAAAAATCTACCACCATTGTAGGTTGACTATCAAATTCATAAAATTATACAACATGAAAAAGTAACTAAAGAGTTTCCAAATGATAATAAAATATTAAATCCTATAAAAAATACCCAAGGAGTGTTCAATCTACCCAACCACAATGAAGATTATTCAATAGATGAAGTTCCATCTATTGAGAATAGGGTAACAAATGTGGTGTCTTGTTCTAAAAAATGGTTAGCTCAACCATTTCACATGTTAGAACTATGTCATCCAAAGGCCCAAGAAGATGAGCCAAAATAGGTTGGAGGATCATCTTGTGCTACAACTACGAGAATAAAAGAAAAGGAAAAATATAACGCATCTAGGATCGAAAGGAAGGAGCAAAAGATAATTTTGATAGAAACAAGTGAAGAAGAAGTCCCTCTTTAGAGGAGGAAGATATTACATACTTAGGATGCTCCTCCTTCAATAACCTTATTCTCAACCACAGTCTTCATCTTTGTCTCCTCTTCATGAATATCATACTCCATCCTTTTATTCATCTCCACCTCATGAATCTCTTGTCCCATCTCCATCACCAACTCATTTAGTTCACCCTACCACTCCTAATGTGGATTCACCTCATCCACCTTCAATTCCTCTACCTCATGTTCCGACTTCTTCTCCTCCTGCATTTCCTCCAACATATCAACATGAATTATGTTTTTCCTTATGGATTTTTGGCATCAAAAGTAAAAAAATTATATCAAAATAGGTTTTTTTATCCTTTTGGATGGAATCGTGAGGTCCTTTTAGCATAAAAACACTTGTTATGGAAGTTGTTCACCAAACCTGAGCTTCAAACCCCCATTTTTTGTTGTCTTATATGATGTGGATGAATTGAATGAAATAAAAGTCAATTTTGACTTTCTCAAGCCTCTCGAATGTATTCAAACAATAAAAAATATTGTCACTATAACTAAAATAGATGCAAACAGCAAATATTACCAAAGACAAATATAAAATAGAGGTTAACAAACCTTCATAATTCCTTTCTAATTTTTTAAATTGTCTTAAACACAAGAGAAGAGGCATAGAAATATTTACAAGATCATATATAAAACTCCAATCTCTCAATCAAGAATCTAGGAACTCAAAACTCTAAAAAAAAGATTAATACAATGTTAGAAATTTGAAAAAGATGAATAACCCATGAACATTTTAAGAGAGATTCTACTATACAAAAAACTATAAATGCATAAACAAAAGAAAACCAACAATTTTAAGAGATATGCAAATATCAAGATGACATAATTGCATTAGAAGCTCACCAAAAGAAGCTATGATAAGATTTAAAGTACAAGATAGGTAGTGAGTTTTTATAGACCAAAGAGAGGGATGAGGTGGAAAAACTAGCCAATAGAGAGTGACCACCAAAAATTCTAAAGAAAACAAAGAATCTTTCAAAAATAAAAATAGGAACTCCCTTATAGGATAGTGACACCTCAAATTACCCACTCACCTAATTAAACTCACATTATTAACCTAAGAAAGCTTTATAAAAATGTAAGAAAAACCTAATACTTGGGGGAAAATAAATAACCTACTAAAAAAGTAAAAAAATACACTAACAATATAGTCAATCACGTAAGGGTCCATAATCCATAACCATTAATGTTGGGTAGTTGTAAACTACTAATAAAATGTATTATGTTGTATAAGATGTATGTTATTAACAGACAATGTTACCTTGCTATTAACACCTACAACCATAAAAAAAGTTGTCATAGATCCATTTTGTAATAAAAATCAATATTATAATATAAATGGAAGAAAAATTTGTTGTTGTAATGGCACAAATTTTCACCTTAGGAAAATTTCCCATTTATTTGTGCCCTTAATTTAGAATTACAATTACAATGATGCATAAACTTGCCACTGTCTTTATGATCTTCTCACGTATCCTTGTCTTTTTGCATCAGTGGAGGAATATTTTTTAGTATGTGCGCGCACCACACAGACGTTTGCACACCATGTTGTAATCCTGACAGATTCCTACCTTTGGGATCCATAGCTCAGCATTATGTTTACTGGTTGGTCGTGAATGTAACATTCTCTGTTGGGTCTTGGCACATGAAAAATGACTCTTTGCCTCCATTTTACCCATTCAAACTCATCTTTTCACTCTCTTACATTCTCTAATTGATTCTCTATTCACTTCTCTCACTCTCAAGCTCAATATCTCTCACTTCTTCACCATTCTTGCTTCTCCATAGCTCTATATTGCTACTACAATATTTCTACTTGGTCTCTATAGTGTCTTCCCACTTCAATGCTATTATCTTTGTACATTTCACAAAGCTCCATTCTCTTGGAAAGGTGTCATTTCTCATCATCTTCCTCTCTCATCCTTGAGTGCTAGAAGAAGGGAAGGTGATATTTCTCTTCTTTATTTATTTGCATCATTTTTCATATAGAGTAGCATTTAGGTTGTCTTTTCTCTCTATTTGATAGTGTATTTTCCTTTCTTTCCTTTATCAATTTCTCTATGTTGTTGCATCTTGGCTATTTGTGGAGGTGGGAACACAAAAATGGGGGCCTAACTAAGGTAGACCTCAAAACACAACCCAACACTTTTCTTATTTTTGTGTGCGTAGGTGTTGGTTCATTCACTTGGAGTTATAGTTGAAGAATTGGACTGTGCATGAAAGGTATCTTTTCCTAATCTTTCCTTATCATTCTTGTCACTTGAATAATTTCTTCTAGTATTCTTCTTGTTGTACTATTTATTTCCATATTTTTGTATTAAATTTCCAAATTGTAAAACTCTATTTTTAAGGTTGTAAGTAGACCTTGAGTGTCTTTGATTGTCATTCTACTTGATGTTTGTACAAGACACCAACACTTCCTTGATACTCTAGTATGGCATGCTATAGTATGGTCCCCACACTGTCATCCCCAAATAGAGAGTTGTCTAATTCGTAGTCTGAGACCCTTGTAGTCTACTCACCTAATTTTTGAAACACCTGTCATTAGGAGAAGAGAAGCAGGGTCCTATTTTCCCTTCCTTTTTGGCATGTATTTCTTTTCTTAATTCATTAGTCAATCCAAGGTAGTTTAGGGAAGTTTGTGCCTTGGAGCTCTCTTGTGACCTAGAGCCTTGGGGGTGACGAATCCCCCTACTCTACCTTTTTGGTGAACCCAACGTGAACATCCTTGTTTTCATTTATTAGTATCGATAATCTTTCTCTCATGTCCTAAGTGTGTTGTAGATTTATGTGTCACAAATTATGTAGCTTTATGACCCAATCTATGACCCCTATCTATGTAGTTAGAAGGATTCTTGGATATTCTAAAACAAAATCTAGGTAGGTCACTATCTGATTAACACAATCTTCTACATCTTCTAAGTTAGTTCCATCTAAGTATGTGAACATGGTTTTGTTCCTGCATGTCCCTCCTCTTGAAAATGCAAGTGTGATACCTGATATAACTTTCACCTCACATGATGAGCAACTAAATAAGGAGCCTTCCCCATTATACATTCCTACCTGGATTAATGAAAATGTCATAACTGACATCTTAGTTGATCTAACAAGTCGAGTTAAAATGATAATGGAGGAAACTTTGTATATAAATAGTTTACACAAGGAGGAATATCAAGAATTTCAAACCACTCTTCGCACTCACGATGGACTTTCTATTGCCCCTATGGGCTCTATTTCTTTATCATTCTTGGTAGGACCCAAGGCTATTGATGTATCATTTGTCGTGATCCCATAGTCCAACCTATTCAAAGTCAAGGTAGGTATTTTGTGGCTAGCCTCCATGAATGGTGTTGCCTCTATAGTAAACTAAATGCTCAAAGTTCCCCCATGAAGGCACTGTGCACGTGGTGCACAACATCCGCTATAAAATGCTAGTGTCGCGTGGGGGCTTCTCACTAGATCACTTTTGGCCTAACCTATTCGAACCTCTCCCTCCTAGGGGATATTTTTTATACAAGGCTTATGTTAAATAAATACTAGGGGATTAATGTCAAATGTTAGTTATTTGGTCTCTCCTTATGTTGTCTCAATAAAATCCTCTATGATAGTGTAGCAAAAAGCTGCCTCTTCTACCCTATCTAAGGGAAAGGGAAAGCTTTCTCTCACTCTAGAGCCTTCTCCTCTTGTGTATTTAGTTCGATCTACTTCTTCTTCTCATCCTATTGTGGCATCTTCAACTCCCACTCCTATGCCTCGCATGGGAAGTGTGATGGTTCCCACATGGAAAAAATCAAAGTGACAAGTCTTTGAGCTTCTTGTGCTACCCACAGTACCATGACCCACTATCTATGGTAGGGGGAAGTATTCTTGCGGGGTCATTTTTGTGTCTTGACCTTTGTGGTCTACTATTGTTCCTCCACCTTCTCCTAAGGTAGAGAATAGGAAGAGGAACATCGTCAAGGAGTCGGTGTCTATTTCTCCTCCTATGGTTATTTCTGCTCCTATGCTTCCTCCTCCTGCTCCTACCCAAGATACCATTCTATCGAGAAATGGTTGTGAAGGATACTCATGTGACTAAGAAATAACATCTGATCCCTTCTGAGGCTATGTACACATAGCTGGCATTACCATCTTACACATGAGGACAAGTGCAGGTGAAAGGATCTAGCCACAGAGGATGTCACCTTACAAAAAATGGAGGGGGAGATAGTGGACCTATCTCTACATATTTTTCTACTATTTCACTTTATTCTGTTTTTTTTTCCTTAGTTCCTATCACCTCTATCTTGATTTTGGGTTTTGTGGTGGGTCTTGATGATGCTCACCCTAAAAGGGTGTAAGTTCTCATCACTCCCTCCATGGAGTCCCCTATCTTGATGTCCCTCCTGGACATCCCTCTTTTCTCATAGCCCATAGATATGTTGAATACAATGGTGTCTATTACGGTTTTTCTTGTTCCTCCTCTACCTCCACTTCTTCTATGGGGATTCCACATCCTTCACTGAAGTGCAAGCTAGAGGATGACCTCACTGCAAGTGGAGGTCAAAAGAAGGGTTCATCTTCTTCAGAAGCTAGTTTTGTTTTTTCTTGTATCATCCTTATGATGGAGACAACCCCCACATCCCTAAAGTTTTTCATTGCCCCTCTTCTCGAGGTAGGTGGTGACTCTTGGGTATCTTTTTCTTCTCCCACTCGGTTGACAAAAGGTACTTCAATAAAGTAAATGTTTAATTCAGTGGATGGAATGCTAGCTCTGTCATTGATTTTAATGAAATCAATGACCTTTGCTTCACAAGAGCTCAATGAAGAAGACCTTGAGGGGCCTTCTTCCTTGGCCCTTTTTGCAGGTGAGTTGGAGGGTACCTCCCTCACTATCCCACCCTTACAAGCTTGTCTACCCTCCCCTTACAATGATCAATAAATTGGGAGCAAGATGACATGTTGGTCAATGAGGACTAGGGTGGTACCTCTTCTTCATCTATATATAATATTTGAAGATGACATGTTGGTCGATGAGGACTAGGGTGGTACCTCTTCTTTATCTATATATTAGATTTGTTTATGTGTTTGTGTTCCCACGTGCTTTTCTTTTTATGTTTTTGATCCTGCTTAGAGGACCCTTGTTACCCTTGTAGGTGCTTGGATACATGCATGAAAAATTCTTCGTTCACTTCTTCTACTTGTATCATTGTTCTTCTATGTGTCACATTGAAATTGATTTTTAAATATTGGGGACAATGCAAAGTGTTGGGAGAATTTAGGCCTTCTTCCATGTTGACCCAATTTTTTTTTCACTTTGTCTTCATGTTCTAAGAACTTTTAGGATTGATTAACATTTGTTCATGCCCCATATTATATATTTGTATCTATGAATAGATCTGACCTTGAATTCTTAGATCCACCTATCTCTTGATTTTCTCATCTATGTCTACTTCTTGATGTTGTGGTTCTTATGTGTTGTCCCTCGCATGTGTGACAATATACCATAGATATATCTCATCATGTGTTGTGTGACACAAAATCTCTTCCTCTCCTTTCTTTCATTAGGATGTCATGTGCACCTTGTTAAATTTATGATCAAATGTGATGCATAGAAAATTAATTCAAAATCATACACAATAACACAGTAGATACCCTGGGAAAACCCTCCTCTTGAGGGATAAAAACCCAGCAACAATTATCTCTCTTATATATATAAGCAATGGAAACAATATACTTTAAAATGTGGCCAAACACAAGGCCAATATTCAGCAACAACAATGGCTGTAATAACTAACAAGTAATCTGCTCTTACTTGACCTTCAATCTACACTTAATGAATTCACAATCTGCTCCTAGTAGAATTTGCACTTGTGAAGGAGGAATGAATGAACTTGCTTGATGTAGAATGGAGTGGAAATGACCTCTTATAAATACATATCAATAGAGAGGTTGAACCTCTTCAAGATATAGGTTGGGCACATAAGAAAAGGATAATTACAAATAATAATTGTGAATTACAATGAAGTTCAGCCAAGATGAAAATATAAATGTCAACCAAGGTAAAAATATAATGTTGCAAAGTGAAGTTCCTCTTCACTTAATTATCTCAATAAAATAAATAGCCTAAAGGCTATATACAATTTTATGTCTTCTCACATGGCTGGAAGGATGAGCTTGAAGTTGCTATAACATCAAAACTCCCTCTCAGCTAGGGAGAAATACTTCCAGCTGCATAAGACATATCACCTCATCGTGATGTCAACCACAATGGCTAATCCCATATGTGGAAAAGAAAGAGATATAACCTCACCATGATATCAACCATCATGGCTACTCCCATGGATGGAAAATAAAGATATCACCTCACCGTGATATCAACCACCATGGCTACACCCATGAATGGAAAGAAGAGATATCACCTCACCGTGATATCAACCATCATGGCTACACCCATGGATGGAAAGAAGAGATATCACCTCACCATGATATCAACCATCATGGCTACTCCCATGGATGGTATGTACAAGTGCTCATCACTCAACGTGATGTTGTCACCTCACTGTGACATTCACCATGTCTCTCCCAGAGGGTGAAAACACAAGTACAAGGAAATCATCATAGAATCTCTCACGTGATGTTGTCATGGAGTCAAACACATTACATCCACCATGGCTCTCCTAGAGGGTGGAAACAAGGGATTTCACCTCAAATCTCAAAGAGAAATGCATTAACAAGGGCTTGCACCTCAAATCTCTCTCAAAGATAAATGCATTAAAGAGGATCACTGATACTGAGACTCCTTCTTAGCTAGGGCTTGATTCTCCACCATACCAAGCTTGTCTCGAAAGTACACAAACTTTATCCTGGAGAGAGGCTTGGTGAGAATGTTTATGTTCTATTCATCAATGTGGATATACCTCAACTGGATTGCCTTCCTCAATGACATATCTCTCATATAGTGGTATTTTATCTCAACATGCTTAGTTTTTTCATGAAACACAGGGTTGACATAAAGCTTCACACAGCTCTGGTTATCACAATGAATGATAGTAGGCTACATTGATTTACCAAACAATCCTACAAGGAGCTTCCAAAGACACACTACTTCTCGAGCTACCACACAAGCTACAATATACTCGGCCTCTATTGTACTCAGTGCCATAGAAGACTGCTTCCTGCTACACCAGGATATCATCGCAGACCCCAAATTGAAGCAACATCCAAAGGTGCTCTTCTGATCAGTAACACACCCTACCTAATTAGAATCAGTATACCCATGCAGCTCCAAGTCCACACCTGAAGAATATCTCAAGCCATATCCAACTGTGCCATGCAAGTATCTCAAGATATGCTTCGCTGCAACTAGATGTATTTTCCTTGGTTCACACATGAATTGAATGAGTGCACTCACTGCATAGCAAATATTTGGTCTAGTATTGACTAGATACATCAACAATCCAATCAACTACCTGTACATCATGGGATCCACTGGATCTAAAGTAGTTGCAACCTCTTTCAATTTATGCAAGTTGGTCTCCATAGGCGTAGACATGGATTTGCAATCCATCATACCAAATCGCTTAAGTATATCAATAGTATACTTCCCTTGACTTAGAATCATCTCATCTAGATTTTTCCAAACTTCTAAGCCAAGTAAGTAATGCATGAGACCAATATCCTTCATTTCAAACTCAGAAGCTAGCTCCTTCTTGCATTTGATAATGAGGTGATCTTCTCCTATAAGAAATAAATCAACATAAAGAACCAAGATCAACTATATTACCATCTTCTTCAGGTTCAGTAGGCCCCTTTGAGCCTTCAAGTACTTGCATAAACCTTCTGACCTCTTTGTCCAAGATTGCCTACAACACTTGCCTTAGATAAATGTTTTCCAGTGCACACCTTTGGTACTGTAGAGAGTTTAGGATATTCCTCCTCGACCTCATCCCATATCGCTCTATTTTGAATAGGTTTGCGGAGCTACGAATGACAAATCTAGATGATAGTCTTCAGAAATTTTGATCTCAACAACTGAAGGGATCCTCTAAGGATTTAGCACCTAGCCTTGCAATACAGTAATCTTCACTTCTTCTCAATGAGTTACATAACTCCCTCTTGATCCCTACTTCAAAGATTGCAAAGAATACTTTTGGAAGTGAGCTCCCTTTAGTCACCAACCCAGTCCCATGGAAAAAAGTTGTGACTTCATGCTTGATCATTTCTTTCGTTGGCATGAATTCCTCACAAGATGCCTCAAGCTTTTCATCACTAACCAATCTCTCATCACCTTCTTGCTCCTAGATCCGTCCTGGAAGCATTAGAGAGAGATTACTAAAATTTTATAACTATCCAAAGAATATCAAGGCTAGAATCATACAAGGTTTACTATCTTAGGTTATAGCATGAATAAATAAGAATTTATGAACAATATTAAAACATGAATAGATAAATCAACCTATAAGAGAAATATATCAAAAGATCAGAATGAAGGGATAAAGAAACTTATCTTTATTGAATTTTGATATAACTCTTTCTTCCTTCTTTTACTCCTCTCGAGAGTGCTAAACTCAGCACAACAAAAGACAATCTACATAACTACAGATTTATTGAATGCATTATGCGGTTAGCATGTAGAACCAACTCTCTCCAATAGTTCAAGGCTCTATCATAGTTCATTTATTAGAGAATGATATTTATGTGACCAACTAATCACCATTGAAATTGTAATTCTCTTTTTATTTTAGAGTCACACTCAGAAATCTTCACAACCAGCATGAAATAACTTGCAATAAATGAAATCTTCAAAGGATCTTATGCTAGTGAACAAAATTCAAGAGAAACCACTACATCTCTTTACTAATTACAAGATCTAAATAAATGATATAACTCAGCAAACAAAGAATACTTATCTCTTTAAATATTCTGATGAATGATATTACTGGACACAGTATAGAACGATGCTCTTGTGCTCAGATCATTCCACCATCTTCACGGCTTGAACACAGGCCCATGACTTACAATATAAATTCACTAGAATCCTTTTGAGGAGAGATCTCATCCACGTTCACAAATGAAGCATGTTGATTAGGCCTAGTTGGGAAATCCTTTGCATAGTAACCATATTTGTCACATCTAAAACATTGCACATGAAAGAGATTCCTCTTCTTAAATGCAGGAGCACCATTAGATTCCTTATCTCTATTCCTCTTGAAATAACCTTTATTTCCACCTTTCCCTTTCTTCTTCGAGGATTGAGTGGAAAGAACATGAATATCTTCATTAGTGGAGCTTTGGCCAATACCTCTCGTAGCCAATCTAGACTCTTCTTGAATATAGTCTGCCCTCAAATGATCAAACTTGGGAAGTTTCAATCTCGCACTGATTCCTTGAATGTAAGACTCCCAAGATGAAGGAAGACCATTAAGGGAAAGCATGATAAAATCCTTATCATCAACAAAATGACCAATAGTAGAGAGTTGATCTCTCAATTCAGAAGTCTTCAGGAAGTGAGTGATGATAGATTCTCCTTCTGCCATCTTAACATGATGAAGTTGTTGCTTTAATGTAAGTGCACGGCTTGTGTTGTTGATCTCATACATCTCTTCCAAAGTCTTAATCATCTATCTTGTTGTCTTCAACTTAGAGATGATTGGAACAATATGGTCCTTCAAGGAATCAACTAACATCTTCTTTGCCTTAGTATCTTTCTTCTTCCATTGAATCTTCTCATCAGTGGGCTTGGAAACTTTTCTCTCCATGAACTCAACCAATTCATTTTCCTCCAAGGTGAGCATAATTCTAAATCTCCAAGATGTGAAATTTGATGCTCCCTCAAGTATGTCCTTGATCTTGAGACCGTTCACCATCTTGACAAAGAGATAGAAGTGAACAAAGATGAGAAGAAGAATAAAGAGTATCGCTGCAAGACTAAATCTGATCAAGATCTTCTTCAAACCCGCTCTGATACCATGTTAAATTTATGATCAGATGTGATGCACAGAAAATTAATTCAAAATCATACACAATAACACAACAGATACCCTAGGAAAACCCTCCTCTTGAGGGAGAAAAACCCAGCAACAATCATCTCTCTTATATATATAAGAAATGGAAACAATACACTTTGCAATGTGGCCAAACACAAGGCCAATATTCAGCAATGGCAATTGTTGTAATAACAAACAAGTAATCTGCTCTTACTTGACCTTCAATCTGCACTTAATGAATTCACAATTTTCTCCTAGTATAATTTGCACTTGTGAAGGAGGAATGAACAAACTTGCTTGATGTAGAATGGAGTGGAAATGACCTCTTATAAATACATATCAATAGAGAGGTCGCACCTCTTCAAGATCTAGGTTGGCCACATAAGAAAAGGATAATTACAAATAATAATTGTGAATTACAATGAAGGTTAGCCAAGATGAAAATATAAAGAAGGTCGGCCAAGGTAAAAATATAATGTTTCCAAGTGAAGCGCCTCTTCACTTAATTATCTCAATAAAATAAATAGCCTAAAGGCTATATACAATTTTATGTCTTCTCACGTGGTTGGAAGGATGAGCCCAAAGCTGCTATAACATCAACACTCCTTTGTGTACCACACACCATCCTAAGGGGGGGCTACCATGATGTTCTAATTTTTAATACGATGAATTCTTTTGAAAAGGATTATTTGGTGTCAAATTTTCTTTACAATGAATTCCTTGATGAAAGAATCCCTTATTGAAATATCTCCTAATTTCCAAAATGTTGAATTCCCTCAAGGCTCCTAGATGGAATTTTCTTTCAAAAATGATCTTGTATGTGAAGGAGTGTGAAAAAATTTTCATTGAAAAAGGAGCACTTTTTCTAAAACAAGAGTCTGAAACTTTCCTTTGAAAAGGAGCATTCTTTCCAACAGATTCCTTGATGAAAGATCTTTCAAAAGGATCCCTTGATGATAGAATAACTTGCAAAAAATGTGGTGTCTTTCAGTCAAATCATTCCTTTGAATGGGCCCCTTAGTTTCTTGAAGGGTTCCCTACTAAAGGAATCCCCTTTGAAAGCTTTCTCTTCGAAAGTAACTCTTTGGTATTTTGCAATGTGTGTCTTTTATCTAATATTTGATGTCACTGTGTCTTGGTTTCATATATCTTATATCTTGGTGTCTAGCTTGGGGGTAGCCTGACTAGACCATCCTTCTCTATGATTTTCCTGCAACACATTTTGTAGCAACCATAGGCTTATCTATATGATCTATGTATCTGATCAAATTGTTTCTTATCATGTTCACTTGTGTCTTCTTGTATATTATGAATGTGTGTCTTATGATTAGCTATTTTTCCTAACATGTTTGTCTATAGCCTAACATGTTTGTGGTGAGATCGTGGCTAGCTTTGCAGTATGAGAACCTGTGGAGCTCCCTCTTTCATATCTAGGTATGTTAAGTTGAAGATCTTCTTCTTCAATGATATTGGTGTATTCTCTTCAACCTCTTTCTACTTTATCTCACATGTGTATTTAAACGTATGCTCGCTAAAGTGGGGGGAAAATGTAATGGTGCAAATTTTCACCCTAGAAAAATTTCCCATTTATTCACCCTTACTTTAGAATTACAAGTAAGATGATGCATAAACTTGCAGTTGTCTTCTTAATCTTCCCACGTGTCCTTATCTTTTTACATCGGTGGATGAGTATTTATTGAGGACACACGCGTTTCATGTAAATTTCTGCATGTTTTGTTGTTGTCTTGACAAATTCTTTCCTTTGGGATTCATAAAGGTATTATGTTTCCTAGTTGGTCACGAACATAACGTTCTTTGTTGGGTCTTGACCAATGAAAAATGACTCTTTGCCTCCATTTTAACCATTCAAACTCATCATTTCACTCTCTTACATTCTCTAAAATTTATTCTCTATTCACTTCTCTCACTCTCAAGCTCAATCTCTCTCACTTCTTGATTGTTCTTGCTTCTCCATAGCTCTATCTTACTGCTACCAACTTTCTACTTGGTCTCTATATTTTCTTCTTGCTTCAAAGCCATTGCCTTTGTAGGTTTCATGAAGCTCCATTCTCTTGGAAAGGTGTCATCTCTTGTCATCTTCCTCTCTTAGCCTTGAATTCTATTAGAAATGAAGGTGATATTTCTCTTCTTCATTTATTTTCATCATTGTTCTTATAGAGTAGCATTTAGGCTGTCATTTCTCTCTATTTGATAGTGTCTTTTTTTTCCTTTCTCGATTTATCTATATTTTTGCATCTTGGTTGTTTGTGGAGGTGGGAACACCAAAACAAGGGTCTAACTGAGGTAGACCTCAAAACAAAACCCAACACTTTTCATGTTTTTGTGTGTGTAGGTGCTCATTCCTCCTCTTAGAGTTATAGCTGAAGAACTAGACTGTGAGTGAAAGGTATCTTTTCCTACTCTTTCCTTATCATTATCATCATTAAAATATTTTTTTCCAGTATTCTTCTTGTATTTTTTATTTCTAGATTTTCATATATTAAAATGTCAAACTATAAAACTATGTTTTTCAGGTTGTAAGTAGACCTTGAGTGTCTTTGACTATTGTTCAACTGGTTTTCCATACATGATGCTTATGTAGTGCATTAGAGTCCAATTCTTGCATTGTCATCCTCAGATAGAGAGTTGTCTAAGTTGCAGTCTGAGACCCTTGTAGTATACTCACCTGATTTTTTAAACACCTATCATTAATAGAAGGGAAGCATCTAGTCCTATTTTCCCTTCCTTTTCAGCCTGTCTTTACTTTCTTAACTCATTAGTTGACTAAAGGTAGTTTAGAAAAGTTCATTCCTTGAGGCTCTCCCATGACCTAGAGCCTTAGGGGTTATGAATCCTCCCACTCTACAATTATTTAGTATTAATCTTATTTGAAATCTATACACAGTTTGATTATGAATGCAAGATTGAGTCTAATTATATATTAGACCACAAAGTGGCCAATGAAGAGTCTCAAGTGAAATGAGATAGTATGTTTTATTATTCCTTTAATGAAACTATATGTTTAATGAGAATATTCAAGTTAGTGATTCTCATTGTGCGTAAAATGGTACAATTTTAATGATTTGAGAGTATTCCAAATGGTGAATTATCTTTTATGAAGAAGAAATTATGAATAGTGAATTGACTATGTATAGGCCTATTCTTAGTGTAGACACCTAAAAATGACCTAGGCCTGCAAGCTTCATTTTTACCACTTTCGTCCTAGCATAATTATGACATTTAATTATGTCCTTGGTCCATAATTTGATTAAATAATTAATTATTTAATTAATTCATGTCCTTTTATTCTTCATGATTATTAAATAAATAAATTTTATTTATTTATTAAATGCGTCATTAATTGTCTAAGTCTTTCTTTAATTAAATAAATTTCTTAATTTATTTAATTTCGCTTTCTGCATTTAATTCTTCCTGATTATTAAATAAATGAATTACATTTATTTATTTAATATGTCACTAATCCTCTTAATTAAATAAATTGATTAATTTATTTAATTATTAATCTTATCTTCTAAATTAAATAATTAAATTTAATTATTTAATTGCCAATCAATATTCTTCTCATTTTAAATAAATTAAATTATTTAAAATGTCATTTCAATTTTAACTGTCAGTCCATTTTGATAAATAATCTGAAAAATATTATTTATTATCTCTCAAAATCCATAATTTGAATTAATTTCATTCAAATTGGTAATTAACCTTCCAAAATCAAGCAATCGGGCAGATTCTTGATTTTCCAAATCTGATCTTCAGTCCAAATCTTATCTTCTTGATTTTTTGAATCTTGCAAATTAGACAATCTTATCTTCTTGATTTTTGAAAATCTTTATTTTTCTAATTAATTTGTCTCATTTATTCTCCACCGTCGATCTGATTTTATTCTGACCGTTCAATTAAAGAATTTTCCCTAACCCTAATTAGGGATTCTCAGGTTTGATCCGGATCGTTCATTTTAGGTTCTTATCATCAATTAATCTCCTCCGTCCATTCGAAATGGCATTTTCTATAAAATGCCATCTTCTTCTCACTTTTTGATTACGCAGACACACGCACATGCTGACATTTTGCATAGGCATTATAGGCATTTATTTACTTTCACACTTAGTCTTTCATATGTAATTTCAATATTTGTTATAATCATTTGAGCAAGTCATGGCATTGTTTTAGGCATAGGAATTTGTCAATCATAGGCTTTTAGACATAGGCATTTAGACTTTCAAGTAAATCCTTCAAGGCTTGTTGTAGGACTTAGGCATTTTCAAATTGCTTGAACAAAGAAAATCTGAGGGCAACATCATCCAGCAAGTAAGAAGGTGTTATGGAGGTATAGGTATGGAACGACGCAACTAATTTTTAAAAATATCGTGACACATTTGATGCGTCGCGACGCATTCGCTAACAGAAGGGTCGCAATCACCCTAATAAGCCGCAACTGACAGATAGAACGACGCATTTGATCAGTCCCGTCGCATTCGAAGACCCAAACGACGCATCTGCCCTGTCGCGTCGCATCTGACTGGTAAAAAAAAATTTGTCATTTTTTTCATTCTGATTTTTGGATTTTAGGGTTTTTCTGGTTTCTGGTTTTCTAGTATTCTATTTTTCTATGATTTTTATTCCTGCATGTTGGCTAGATTAGATTCTTTTTATGTTACTAATCTTCGCTTGTAGCGTGTGGCGATCCCTATTCATGTGTCGAAGACCATTGCTTAAAGAGACTACTAATTCATTGTTTGTAGATTCGAATGTTGAAGAAGAAATAACCAAACATTGTGCTTGTTTTTCTTTCATAGATTAGCAAACATTTTATTTTGGTGCATATAAAAAGAACACATGTCTTCTTTGATTGATGGTGTTTGTGGAATGGTAGGTGAGTATGCTCTCACTTGGTGAAAACCCTGTGACCAGAAAACCAGACCCATTCTTATCTATTATTACCCTAACTTAGTATATTGGAGTATCCTCTCCCCTCGCGCTTTTGGGTGATCTTGGGTGTAAGAGAAACGGTTACCAACTCTAGAAATTGGGCCTGCCTGGGGATTTCATCACCCCAACATGACTCAAACCGGCAACAGAGCTAAAGCCAAGCTACCCCCGACCGGTATATTAATGTAAACCTTAAGGGAAAACCTAAGGTTGCTTGTGCGGATGTGTCATACAGACGGAGTTGTACTCCCTTAAACCCTATTGAGCTTAACCTCTTCAGGCTGGAGTGCCACCTTAATGGTGATTAATCTCTTGCCCCATGTATGGCCACTCGAACGAGGGTCCCTAACTAAAAACTCTTGTATAGAAAGCCAAAATCCTTCTATTTGCTAGCTCAGCACCAATCGGTGTGAAGGCATCCACACTTTCACAGTTTGTAGTAGAGGTGATCAGCTCACCATGGGAGTTTCATGGGGGTTGGAAGCTTGGTTGGCCTAAGAAGAGAGTGCACTATAAGGGGGAGCTCGTGCAACCAAGCTTCTGAATTCACACGCTACAGATATGCGGTTGGGGAAACCCGCATGGAATCTAGCGAATATTGTCATGGCCTAACCTAGGATCATGCTTATCTGATGTGTGTTTGGTTACTTTTAAAATGTTGTGTTTTTCAAGTGTATTATGGTTCTATCATAGTTCGAAACAAAAAATTCTCCAAATAGATCAAAATTTCCATCAAAACGACAAGAAAATCATCTTGAAACAAAATTGTGTCACATATGTCAAATCGCAACTGATTTTCTGAAACGTAACCACTCTGTTAAAATGCATCTGAAACTTAGAACGCCGCATCTGTAGGCGTCACGATGCATTTGAACACTGAAAAGCTGCATATGCAAAATCAAGTCACATTTGACAGTCCAAAAGCCGCAATTAAAAACTTGAACTGCATTTGCCAAACTGTGACGCATTTGTAGCTTCAAACGATGCATTTGCCTGTCAAAATTTTAAACTTTACAGTCAAAACCTGAGGTCTTCAAATTGTCAACCATTTGTCAACCATTGTTTCTAGGGAGATTCTATCAGACCCCAAACTTGAAATTGCTCAAAGTCTTGACCATTAGTTTGTATCAGTCACCATAGGTTTCATACCTCATTCCTTTTAGTTGCATACATTTGACATTAGGCTATCCCTAGGTTCACATTTTGCATACTTAGGATTAGGAAAATCTCAGCACACTTTGCAAACACCATTGTTTTTGAAATTAGGCTCTTTTGGACTAAGTTATCAAACTCCTTTTTTCAGTCATTGTCCTCTTTTGTGAAATTTTTCCAACTCAAAAGTCTAGTTAGGAAAATTCACTAGTCATTTAGACCTTGTCACCTTGTCATTTCCAACAAAGTCCTTTAGCAGTCAAAATCGAAAACAAAGTTAGAGCTTAGAAGTGCTTAGATAACCTTGTCTTACATAGCTACACATTGCATATCCTATTCACGAAAATCCAAAAACATTAGTCATTCTAGTCGTCATTTTGAACTTACACTTCACATAGTATCATACTTGCATTTAGTTGTCATTCTCAGTTGAGCAATCTCATTTATGGTCGAAACTAGACTTCAAAAGCAAAAGAGACAAATCGAAAACTTTCGGCAAGACCCCCCATTTACTGTCAACAATCCTCCACATGACTCAAATTGGACCCTTTAAGATCCATTTTCCAATTTGGACAATCAACCTCCAATAACAACACAATCATCATCAAACAATCCATTCGAACAATTCTTGCAAAAGGATGAAAATGGCCAACTACTTCAAGAAAACATAGAGGCATTGACACAAGATCCAGAGGCCTGTCAGCTTGCTGAAGCAATGGTCCGTCAAGACAGAGACAGATTCTTAGCTATTCTCTTGAGTGAAGGAGCTAAGTTACCACAAGGATTTGACGCTAACACGCTAAACTTGACACCTCCTGACCCTAATAATAACAACGCACATAACATATCACATAGTGGTCAAACTCCAAACACTACGAGCAACACTTCCTTTGACACCACAATGATAGTGCATGCTACATCCAACATCCCAAACATTTCCAACACAATAAATACTACATCTATTGGAGGATCACATTCATCCACAATGCCCACAACATCCACGACACTACCCCAATCGGATGGGACCACTCTTGGCTCCTCAACCATATGGGTAAATTATTCCAATCCTCTTTTTACCACGACAGTAAATACCACGGGGGCATCATCAAGTCACAACAATTCCCCCTTGATAACTCCCTTTACTACCATGAGCACAACTTCGACATATCCGCTCAGTGGTACTTCACAAAATCCTTTGGGAGGAGGCACAAGACGTATATTTATCCAAGGACAACAACAAAATGTTAACACGACAACACAGTCAAATGTCATTGCCTCCCAAGGTACACACACAAATGTTCCCCTTGTACAAAATCAACAATTCGCACAAGGCGGTCAAGTAACACAACCCATGACATCATTGACACACCATAACAATCATGGTCACAACAGCCCCCAAAAAATGACACACATGGATGGAGGACACATCCCAACCTACTCATCTAGCATTCATACTCATCAACATCCACCCAACCATAACTTCCAATACCAACAACATGTCAATCTGCACACGTCATACATACCACAACAATCCATATCGCCACAATACACCAATATTCACGCACAACAAATAGGAACACATGGTGTACCAGGAAATCCAACGCACAAAAACATAAACGACCCTACCATAGATGAACTCAAAGCAAGAATGAGGGATATGGAGACAACTATCCAAAACATGTACATTTCAGGCAGGAAATCAGAAATATCATATGACCTAGATGTATACCCATTTGACACAAGCTTATACATGCCTCCATTTCTGCCAAGATATGTGTCACCCAACTTCACAAAATATAGAGGCAAGACAAATCCCATTGAACATGTTCGCGAATTCGCAACCAATTGTATGGACATCGCCTACGAACAAACATACTTGATGAGACTTTTTTCTAAAAGTCTGGCGGGTCAAGCCCTTGAATGGTTTTCAACTCAAAAGGATATCCAAACATGGGATGAGCTCAAACAAAAATTCATAAGAAATTATGCGTACAACATCGACATGGATACCTCTATCACTAGCTTGTGCAATCTCACGCAAGAGGATGCTGGTGAGACATTTATTCCATTCTTTCAAAAATGGAGAAGCCTCGCTAGTCGATGTCACATTGATATCCCCGAAAGAGAAAAAGTCAACATGTTTGTCCAAACACTTCTAGGGCCCCTAAAATTCGCATTGCAAATACATTGTTGCACAAACTTCACAGAATTAGTTGAAAAAGGGGTCTAGATTGAGAAAGCCCTTATCACAAAGGGAGAACTGAAATATGGTTCCAAAAACACAAACGTCAATCCACCCACTGACAAAAACAAATATTGGGTTAAAAACAAGCATGTTACAAATGACGGTGTTGTTGACGCCAAGACGGCAAACACTGTAGGCCCTGTATTGGCCCTAAAAGGGGTTCAACAACAAAATCGACCAACAACGAAATTGACACCTCCCAATACTTCTTCAAACAACCAAAGTGGTCAAAGCAGTCAAGGACAATATCGTCAGATGAGACAATTTCCTAGGGGTCGCACATACACCCATTTGGGTGAACCCATTGAAGTAGTCCTTAAGAAATGCATTCAGCATGGGGTCATCATACTTCCAAAAATAAAACCATATGACCCAAGATAGTTCAAACCAGCATGGTGGAATGCAATGCACTTTGCAAATACCATCGAGCAAAAGGGAATACAACCTCTAAGTGTCGACAATTGAAAAACATAATACAAGACCTTATCAAAAATCGCACCATCGAAGTAGGTGGATCGCAATTCACCTCCAACTCATATCATACTATCCACAAGAATCCACTGCAGGACCATGGTTCTCATAATGCTTCCACTTCAGGTTCATAGAACCAAGCTAACTTCACTCGAGCCAAGTACGATTATTCCAGTGGACCAATTATAAATAATGTCCGAACTGACAATGAGTGCATCAACACCATTACGGTCAAGAGAGCACCCCGATGTAATGCTACTACTCGAAGTGGAAAGGTCACTATAGCTAGTCCACCTCCCGCTAGACAAGCCAAAATCACTATACCGGGCCCATCAGCTAAACAATCACAACCTGCTTCATCTGCTAAACACCCAAAACCTATCCCAACCCCACAATAGTGGAAACCCAAAATTCAGTTCAACCTCATCGACCAGCTAGGGAAGACTCCCACGCAAATATCCATCCTTGAGTTGCTTCATATCTCTCCTGCGCACAAAGAAATCCTAGATAAAACTCTCCTAGAGTCGTCGATCCCCAAGGATATCGATGTCAATCAGTTTGAAACTATGGTGGGATATCTCACTATGCCACACCACATCACCTTCTCGGATCAAGATTACTCATCACATAAAACCAACCACAATGATGCATTACACATAGAAACTTTTATCCACAAGCACAAAGTTAGACGGGTTTTAGTAGATGGCGGAGCAGGTTGAACATATGCTCCCTCAAAATTGTTAAAGCTCTAGGGTTCTCTGATGCATGCGTAGACCCAACAAAAAGTATAGTGATCAAAGCATATGATGGCGAGGAATGCTCTTCACGGGGCATTATCTCTCTCCCTATCAGAGTGGGACCGGTCATCATGGACACGACTTGCCAGGTCCTAGATTTGGAACTACCATATAACATCTTACTTGGCCGTCCATGGATTCACGCATTAAAAGTCGTTCCATCTGCATACCACCAATGCCTCAAGTTTCCATTTGATGGCACAGAAGTAACCATATACGAAGACCCCGACCCTTTCCAGTATTGTACCAACTTAAGGGGTATCTCTGAAAACTGAGTACCTATTAACCGAGAAGCACCTGGCTCCTCGTCATCCAAGTATATCGACCCTTCCACACTCACATCATCTTCCACATCTGCTCCATCCATGTCTTCCGCCGTACCACCACCTTCCACCAGCCCTAAGACTGAATCAACTGTCAAAATCCAAGACCTCGGCTGTGGAGAGTTCAAACTAAATACAACATATAGCATAACAATAATACCCACACCTCCAAAGATATATGGTCGGCCATGTTTCAGAATGGAACCTCAGGAAACTTTCAAAGTCCCACTGAATACAGTTTTTATCAAGTGGGGGGACATGAGTGATGAAGACCTTGCTAACATCACAGGATGGATCTATAAGGATACAGTTGCATTACCTCCATTACCAGTTCAAAGATATGGCAAAGGTTACAACATCATGAAGGCTAAAGGCTACGATGGTACTAGTGGCCTTGGAAAAAATAAAATTGGTCGAAGGGAACCCATAGAACCTTTTCAAATTCTGAAGTATCTTAGATTAGGGTTTGGATCACTCGGCAATGACGATCGACATACCTCTAGACTTTCAAATGAGCGAGTACATGCTTCTGACAGTGTCAAGACTACTAGGGAAACCCTCACTGAAACAGACTCACATGAGTGGGAATTTGGCTCAGAACGATCCCTAAGTGACTGTTGTCTTGATGATTTGTTTGTCGAACCAGGGGAACTGACCTCTGAACAATGATTTTGGCAAACATTCAAAATTGAACAAGCACCAAATAGTCAAATTCCCACTACCACTTCCCATGACATACAACACTCGTCATCTAAACCCCATCCGTCCAATCCATCCGAGGTATCAGATGACATTGACAACCAGGACTCTAAAACCTTCACTCCTTATTACGACAACGAATATGACACTAGTGAAGGAGAATATTGGATAGAGTCTGATGTCGAGTTGGATGATGATAACCTCATCTACAACATCACTGAATCCATCTGCATGCTGTCCGCATCCTCACCCCAATTCACTAGCCTTGACGATGGCATTTCTTTAGTTTACCCTGAACTAGTCGATTGGGACCAACAAGGAGTCCCGCCAGTTCTGGACACATTTCATAATGATGAGGCAATTGCTGAATTCATGGGATTACGAGAAGGCATACCTAGTGGGGACCACAAATCCATATTCTCCATTGATTTAGACTGCACTGCATACTTCGGCGAGACTGTTCAGTCCTCTAGTTGCAAAAGTAAAAAATGAAACGTCTCTAGGTGAAAACCGAAAGGCACCTCTTGACGATAAAATAGTAAAAATAAAGGACGTATCTGCGGGTGAAAACCTCTCTAAGGCACCCAAAGATGGAGGACTGGACTTTCTCCCCGTGCAATAGGAGAAATCGGCTATGCTGATTGAGGACACAATAGAGGATAACATTTCAACTGCAGAAGACCCCAAGATGGTCCTATTTGTTGCATCATTAACTGACCAAGAGAAACCAGAATTTCATAAATTCTTTGCAGAATGAAAAATAAATTTTGAATGGTCCTATGCTGATATGCCAGGATTGGACCCAGAACTAGTTCTGCACCATCTGCCACTATTACTGGATGCTAAACTAGTCAAGCAGAAGTTGCACAAAATGCACCCCCAAGTTGCCCTATTGGTCAAGGCCGAGTTAAAGAAATTGCTAGATGCCAGATTCATAAGGTCTATTGACTACGTTGAATGGATTTCTAATCTGGTTCTGGTCACAAAGCCAAATGGGTTGATTCGTGTATGTACAGATTTCCAAGACCTAAATAAAGCATGTCCAAAGGATGACTTTCCTTTGCCAAACATTGACACTATAGTGGACCTTATAGCAAGGTATGAGATGCTATCACTCATGGATGGTTTCTCTAGTTGTAATCAAATCTGCATTGCTCCTGAGGATCAACACAAAATGGCATTTACTTGCCCATGGGGTACATACTGTTGGAATGTCATGCCCTTTGGTCTAAAAAATGCAGGTGCTACATACCAAAGAGCTATGACAACAATCTTCCATGACATGATGCACAAAATAATGGAAGATTATGTAGATGACTTATTGGCCAAATCAGCAACAAGGAAAGATCATTTGAAGGTACTCGACACAATCTTCAAGAGACTTGAAGAGTACAAAGTTTGGCTAAACCCTAAGAAGTGTGTTTTTGGGGTCACATCAGGTAAACTCTTGGGATACATAGTTTCCCAAAGAGGCATAGAGGTCGATCCGGCAAAGGTCAAAGCAATCATAGACATGCCTCCACCCAGAGGGATCAGTGAACTCAGAACTCTGCAAGGCAGAGTACAATCTATTCGCCGTTTCATAGCCCAATTGGAAGATAAGTGTCATCTGTTTCAGTATCTATTGCGCAAAGGGATCCCCTTTGTATGGACGGATAAATGTCAAGAGGCCTTCTAGCAAATCAAAGATTACCTGCTGTATACACTTAAAAATGGTCACATCACATTGTCTGGTAATTAATTAAATATTTTTAATATTTAATTAAAATCTTCAAATTCTATCTGCGTATAAATAAATTTAAATAATTTATTTATATTTCTTCATTCTTTCATTTCGATTAAATAAATAAGTTTATTTAATCATCCTTTCGTATTCATTTCTAAATTAATTAAATAAATATTATGATTTATTTATATTAATTATCAATAATCTTCGTTTGAATATCTTATTCAAATAAAATATTATTCTTCTT
The DNA here is from genome assembly GCA_007258455.2 of Sequoia sempervirens. Taxonomy (NCBI): domain Eukaryota; kingdom Viridiplantae; phylum Streptophyta; class Pinopsida; order Cupressales; family Cupressaceae; genus Sequoia; species Sequoia sempervirens. The sequence goes on along the minus strand of VDFB02058242.1, from coordinate 220,813,450 downwards.
CTAAATATCATTTATAATTAAATATTCTAAAAATATTTAATTATTTCCTCTAATTTGATTCTTATATCTATTCATAATTAAATATTTCCAAAAATATTTAATTAAATTCTTATAAATATTTCAAAAATCTTCTAAAGCCACATCATGATTAAATATTACAAAATATTTAATTAATTCTTCTATAGTTTTCAAAAATTAAAAATCAAATATCAAAAAGCAATAAATGAAATTAAATAAATTTAAATATTTATTTAATTTGGGATTTATCTTCAACTCCCGGGAAGCAAACGGCCAAAACAGAAAATTAAATTTCTTCTGTTCCTGTGCAGGTTTGTTCCCGTGGGTTGAAGACAGGATTCCATCCTTCTCTCCAACCTCTCAACCTCCCCCATTTTCTTCTCAACCTCTCAATCTCTCACCATTCAAATTTACCAGACAAATTCATAGCCGTAGATTCTTGCCAGCCGGGATGGAGCCTGCAAAAAATCTATAAATACAGCTGCCGGGAGCTCCAAAATCATATAGAATTTTAAGCAAGTAAACTATAGGCAAATTGCAAGTAGCATTAGCATTCATAGAGCATTTTCATAGCAATAGCATAGAATCATAGGAATAACAGTAGAATCATGACATTTTCAATTCACAGCCCCTGTACATAATCTGCAGCCCCTGTCCATATTCATTTGCATTTTCACTTTCATCAGCATCTAGAATAGTTTTCTTTTGCATACTCGTTCTGCAGCAGCCATTTGGAGAAGCTTACACAATCTGAGAGCCAAAAAGCTTCAAAAGAATCTCTGTGGATAGAGAAAAATGGGACGGCACTGAAGAAGATTTTGTTTGTTTAAATTTAATTTAATTTCTTTAGTTTAAGGTTTCATTTAGTGTTTTATGTTTTCTTTTACATTTCAATTAAGCATTATACACATTTTTGGCGCCCACCGTGGGGCCCTTGCCCCTTTTTAATGTTTTGTTTGCAGTTTTTTTTGACAGGTTACAGAAAAAAAACCTCGGAATAGCGCAAGAAACACGTTTCGGAAGAACACCTCCAGTTTAGTGCCCGTGAAGACTGTTTTAGCGCCCGTAACGAGTCTTTCAGCGCCCGTGAAGACTGTTTTAGCGCCCGTAACGTAACTAGTCTTTCAGCGCCCGTGACGAGTATTGCAGCGCCCGTAATATGTTTTGCAGCGCAAATTTTTAGAAGACTGTAATTTGTAATCTGTAACTTTAGTTTAGTTTAACTGACTCCGACGCAGCCGCGGACAGTTATTAAAAATTAAAAATTAAAAAAAAAAAATTTATCAATCCTAGGGTAGACATCTAAAGCATAAAATTTATCAATCCTAGGGTAGCCATCTAAAGCATAAAATTTATCAATCCTAGGGTAGTCATCTAAAAGCATAAAATTAACCAATCCTAGGATAGACACTTCATCTTTCAATTTGGGTTTAAAATTGAATTTTCTTGTTATGTGAAGCAACATCTTCACTTAGTTAGAAAATTTTTATTTTGGTGCTTAATAATTGAACCCTTGTTTGCTTTGTTCTCGGTGATAGGCCTATGCTCTCCCCTTAACTGGGTGATCAAAATGCCAAACTCATCAATTTTCTTTTATGCAATTTACTGTTTTATTAATACCTTGTAGAGAGCCTGCTCTTGTGGGAAAAAGTACTCACCCAAGAGGAACGACTCAAGTGGGTTCAAGCCAAAGCCAGGCTATTCCACCCCACTATAAAATTTAAAGAAAAATTGGGGAAACCCTCTTTTGACGGTAGTGTGCATTGATAACCATCCCCAAAGCCTTTGTTCTAAAGGTAGGGAGGTCTCTCGAGGGAGTCTATCATTTGCCGCACCGAACGGAAATCCTTACTACGAACCTAGTGTAGTAACTAACCGAGTCAGTATCCAAACATCATCTCAATCACAGTGCAGGGGAGGGAAGAATCTACCCCCAAGATACTCACCATATAACTGCCAAGGATTGTTTGCTCAGGGGATCCGTATCCACTTCCGTCACTCTGAGTACGCACCTGGAAAAGACAAAAACACGGGCGCCCTTTCGGGGGTGACACGGCTGTGTGAGTCGACGCAGTTTTAAGATGTGGGCTGTTGATTGCTATGATGACCTACTTGAGAACTAAGAGTGAGTCTGTTTGAAGTGCTTGTCATGTGTAAAACCTGTTAAAACAATTTTTGAAAAACATTTTGGTTACACACTTGATGTTTAGCATAGGACTTAAAACAACCATTTTTAACTTGTTTGATGTGTTTTCATTACATTAATTTAGATAAAGATCATCCAAAACACTCATTATCATATTGATCAATCTCATGTTACGAGATTGGAAATCTACAAAATTTGTAAAGAAATCCGTTTCCAAAAGGATTAAGAAGCCAAAGAAACCTCTCAACCACAAGAAATTATTGAAGAAACAACAATTCTTATATCAAAGTCGAAAAGTTTTACTTAAATATAGAACTTTTCTTCATAGGTATCATGATTGTGTTAGAGGTCTTTCAGATGATTATGCCATAGAGCCCTTGTATTCACAAGCTTATTTTCAAAGAAGAGCCCTTTCTCAAAGGCATAACCATAGTCAACGCATCCGTTTTAGTTATATTCCCCAACCAGCAATTGAATACTCTACTCGTCCAAATCAAATCTTACAATAGAGAACTTAGAATACATTAGGCATCTATCACTAAATCCATCTTTTTACAAAGCCATGATCAAAACTTCATAAAGTGCAAAAATTATCATTTTCTTGATCTTTTGCTTATATTCCCATTAACAGGATTTTCATCCTTTCACTTAGGGAACAACACAAGCTATAAGATTAGAAAATTTCGTATAAGTCATAGAATTTTCATTCTATTCTAACTTTTATACATACCACATCAATTGCACTATTTCACTTTTTTTGATCAAAAGTAAGTAAAATTTGGAGTAAAATCTATGCCTGTTCTCACAAGATCTCAAAAACAAATGGAAAAAGACGAGGGAGAAACTACAACTAGTAAAATGGGTGATCGAAATGAAAAAGAAGAGGACACATTTAATCTTGATGAGATAACGGAAGAAAAGCTTCAAGAAGCAGAACAAGATCCTCAATTCCATACTCTTATGGAAAGAATCCTAGAACGTAACAAAGAAAAATACTTTCTTTCATTAGCTAATCAAGGAGCTAAGTTGCCTCACACCTTTGACATAGAGGGGATTAAACAAAATCCTGAAAATCCTCCTAATGACTTTAGTGCTCTTAACCAACAGATAAAAGAATTACAAGGGCAAATAAAGGAAATGCAAGGAGGTACAACAAAGAAATATGTTTTGGAAGACATATCTCCTTATCCATTTGATAGGAGTCTTCAAATGATTCCATTTCCAAAACATTGCGAAATTCCTAAGTATGATAGGTATAATGGAAAAACTGATCCCATAGACCATGTTAGGGATTTCCGAAACATGAGTCTTGAATTCGCCTATGATGATACTTACTTGATGCGATTATTTCCACGAAGTCTAGGTGTACAATCCATGGAGTGGCTTTCAAAAATCACTCCACCTATCAAAACTTTTGAGGAGTTGATAAATCAGTTTATCTCACAATACTCCTACAATATTCAACATCAAATAATAATGCTTGATCTTTGTAAAGTAAAACAAAAAGTAGGAGAACCCTTTACTACATTTTTACAAAGATGGAGAAGATTATTTGCACGATATTCTCGTCCTATTCCTGAAAAGGAAAAGATGGATATTTTTATCAATAGCCTTGATCCAGAATTAAGCTATAGGCTTAACCTTCATTGTCCTCATAACTTTGAAAAACTGATTGAAAATGCAATCACTATTGAAGGGGCCTTGGTTAAAAGGGGAGTGATAAAACTTGATAATCCAAGTACATCAAATCAAAACAACGATAAAACAAGGTTTTGGAATAGAAACAAAAATGTTGTTAATGATGGTATAGTGGATGCAAATAATTTACGAACAAGACCATCCGTTTTCAATCTATCAAGTGCTCCAAGAAACAATTCACAAGGAAATACAATTCAACAAGGAAACAACAATCAACAAGGACAAATTTCCAAGCAAGAGAACATGACCAATCAAAATACCAATCAAAATCGTGGTAATTTCAATAATAATCTTGGCAATACCCAAATATCAAATCCGTCTAGACCTTCATTCTTTTCAAATCGACGGACTTTTACTGCTTTGGGTCAATCTCTTGAATCTGCTCTTAAGGAACTTCTTGATAATAAAGTTATCACTTTACCACCACAAAGAGATTATGAGCCACGAGTTAAACCACCATCATGGAATGACTCGTATTATTGCAATTATCATCGATGTAAAGGTCATAGAACAAACAATTGTCAAGCTTTGAAAAATCTAGTACAAGATTTAATTGACAATGGTACTATTACAATTGAGGGACATCATACCAATGATGATCATCAAGCATTCAAAGATCCTTTGCCAAACTACCAAAAGGGGGAAACATCGGATACCAAAGCCAAAAGCATACATAATGTTGAAGACAATATAATCCACTATATTTACACAGATGATAATCGGATTAATGTTATCAAAATTAAAGGAAAACAAGAATATCAACAGGTTAATGTAACAACAAGAGGTCAAGCAAAGGTTGTTTTAAAAGGAAGTTCATCTAAAACAACTATTTCTTCTCCAACTCAGTATAATCTGGTTGATCAATTGAGAAAAACATCAGCTCAAATTTCTATTCTTGAACTTCTTAAAATATCCCCCATACACAAAAATATTTTAGAAGAAGCGCTTGTGAACACAACTGTTGATACTGATCTAGATGCAAACAGATTTCAAGCCATGGTGGGACATTTGTCTTCCCCCACTTGTCTTTCATTTTCCAATAAAGATGATGCTTCTATGACACATCCACATAATTCCTCGCTCTATCTTGAAGTCATGATCCATAAACATCGAATTAGACGTGTCTTAATAGATGGAGGAGCCGGTTTGAATATTTGTACCTTAAAATTGATAAATGCCTTAGGAATTTCAGAAAATGAAATTGATTCACGAAGGAAGATAACCATTAAGGCATATGATGATGAAGAAAGAGCTTCTAAAGGATTAATATTGCTACCTATCAGAGTGGGACCTGTTGTGAAGAATACTTTTTGTCAGGTTCTAGATCGAGATCTGTCTTATAACATACTTTTGGGTCGTCCGTGGATCCATGATATGCAAGCCGTACCATCAACATATCATCAATGTATCAAGTTTCCATATGATGGACAAGAAATAACTATACAAGCTGATTACAATAGTACCCAAACTTGTTCCAATCTTAGGGTGAGTCAAGATGTCTTTGTGCCACACAATAGAGAAGCTCTTGTTGTTTCTTCTTCCAATCTACAAGTCCAATTGCAAGAATTGACAAAGAATCTTGATACTAAGCTGAAGTTTAAAGACAAAGGGGTAGGTGAATATTCACTATCTCTTTCTACTTTACCTCCTTCTCCAAGATCACATGGTTTACCAAATCAAAAGATTGTGACTCCTTCTACATCTCAAACTTCCGTGCCAATCACAAAGTTTGATGGAAAATTCATTAGAGCTAATACCACTGAAGAAGAAGCTGAAGATAGGGACATCTTAAATTGGCTATACAAAGATGAAGATGAATCTCTCTTACACATTAAGTTACCTAAAGAACAATATGGTAAAGGGTACGCTATTATGCAAAAGATGGGTTATGAAGGGAATGGTCCTATAGGGAAACGAAGAGAAGGAATTGTGGAACCAATTCAGCCTATTTCAAAGCATTCAAGTGATAAAACAGGACTTGGATATGGTAAAGATAAAGAAGAACTTACTTCACAGCAGACATCATTAGTTCATAAAGGAGAATCTGTGTCGGATAAATCTCATGAATCAGTTTTCCAATTGCAAAATAGTTCAGATACTGATTCTAATGAATATGAATGGGACACCATTTATAATGATGAATTCTGGAGGGATAAACAAATTGATACTATACATAAATATGCACTTGTTCTTATACAAGGAGAAGGTTCAAGGCCTCCACTCGATTATATTTTACAAAGCGATCATGACTCAAGTGAGGAAGAATCAGATTCTAACGAAATTGATAATCAATAGGAGAATATCATCACAGACCTTGTTTACCATGAGGATGACAACCATATCATGACTTTGACAATACAAGACCTTACCCAACCTAATGATCCTATGCCTTTAGTTTATCCAGAACTTATAGATTGGGACATTGATGCACCTATCCATATTCCTACATTCAGTAATGATGAAGATGTTATAACTTTCCTTTGTTCCTCAAATGAAGAAAACAATTGTTTCATTCAAGAATCTTATACTCATGATTTTGACAAGGAAAGTGTCAAGTCTCTTAGCTGCAAAATAAATGAAATAAAAGATGGATCTATTGATGAAAACCGAAAAAAGGCAGTGATAGATCAAAACAAGAGAAAAATAAAGAGCGAATCTGACAGTGAAAACCTTTCTGAGGCACTGAAAGGATGAGAAACTTGACACTCTTCCCAAGTATTATCATGAAAGATCTTCTATTTTGATTGAACCAACAGAATCAATCAACATAAGTACACCAGAGCAACCAAAAGTTTTGCAAATTGCAGCATCATTAACAGTTGAAGAAGTCCAGAAATTCATGCAATTCTTGAAGGATAATCAAATTAACTTTGCTTGGTCATATGCTGATATGCCAGGGTTAGATCCTAATTTGATAATGCATCATTTATCTATCAAACATGGGATAAAACCTGTAAAGCAAAAGCTCAGAAAGATGCATCCATGTTACGTATTGGTCAGGAAAGAATTAAAAGAAGCTTTTAGATGTTGGATTCATTTGAACTATTGACTATGCAGAATGGATTTCAAACATTGTACCTGTTTCAAAGCCAGATGGAAGGATCAGAGTTTGTACGGATTTCAGGGATTTAAATAAAGCATGCCCTAAAGATGATTTTCCTTTACCTAACATAGATTTGATTGTTGACTAAATAGATCAGATTCGAATATTCATTGTGATGCATGCATTCATGGAAAGTTATGTTGGCCATTTACTTACACTTTAAATCTCATACGAGAGATGAACACTAAATCTTGATAAAGAATACTGTCGGAATGGAAAAATTCAATGTTCGACTGAATCCAAAGAAATGTGTCTTCGGTGTTACATCTGGAAAACTCTTAGGGTACATTGTTTCAGAAAAGGGTATAGAAGTTGATCCAGAAAAGGTACAAGCTATAATGGATATGCCTCCACCATGAAATATCAGTCAATTAAGATCCTTACAAGGAAGATTACAGTCCATTAGAAGGTTTATAGCTCAACTAGCAGACAAAAGCTTTCCATTCACACATCTATTGCATAAAAATGTTCCATTTAAATGGGATGACAAATGTGAAGCAGCATTCAATCAGATTAAGCAATATCTTACACATCCACCAGTTCTAATTCCACCTATTCTAGGAGAGCCGCTTATACTCTATATTTCAGCAACAGAAGTATCTTTGGGTGCATTGCTAGCACAAGAAGACTCTACAGGTAAAGAAAGGGCTATATATTATATCAGTAGAACCTTAACAAGACATGAGTTAAACTACAGTTTCATTGAAAAAGCTTGTCTTGCAGTAGTGTTTGCTTCTCAAAAGTGGCGACATTATATGTTGACTCATACAGTTAAGCTGATAACAAAGATAGATCCATTAAAATACTTATTAAGCAGAGCCACTTTAACAGGAAGACTTTCAAAATGGGTAATGATCTTAAGTGAGTTTGATATTCACTATATAGATCGAAAAGCGATTAAAGGACAGGTCATTGCAGATCAGTTAGCTGAAGCTCCTTTACAAGAAGACAATCCAATGAATATTGAGTTTCCTGATGCAAATGTCTTTACAACAATAATTCAGAGACCGTGGGCATTGTACTTTGATGGATCTTATACACAATATGGCTCGGGGGCAGGGATTCTTTTTGTTACACCTGAAGGACATACCATTTCACGATCATATCGGTTGATGTTTCCTTGCACAAATAACATAGTAGAATATGAGGCATTACTCATAGGATTAAAGATAGCTTTGGAATGGCAGATTACAGAGCTGGAAGTTTATGGTGATTCACAACTTATCATTAATCAAATTAATGATGACTATCAAACCAAAGATGATAAGTTGCTACCATACAAAAACATGGTGGATGATTATAAGAAATATTTTGTGTCAATTAAATTTTCACAAATATCAAGAATTGACAATAAAGCTGTAGATGCAATGGCTACCATTGCTTCTTTATTACAAATATCAGAAGATCAAACCAAGTATGAATTCGTGGTGGAACAATTATTTTCTCCTGCATATGATAATCCTGAAAACCAAGTTATATGTCATTTAACCGGTTCAGATTCACCTTTATATGGCAAAACTTATACCTATTTGAAAGATAACATCTTGCCTTTAGATTTATCCCGAAATCAAAAATGGAATTTCATACGCCAATCATCCCGTTATACTTTAATTGCCAATATCCTTTATAGACGTGGTCTTGATGGTACACTCCTTAGATGTCTTGAACGTGACGAATCTGAAAAAGCCTTACAAGAGGTTCACGGTGGTATTTGTGGAACTCATTCGAGTGGTTTGACCTTAGCGAAGAAACTTGTCAGAATGGGATACTATTGGCCTACCATGGAGCAAGATTCTTTTACTTTTGTTAAGAAGTGTTCTAAATGCCAGATCCATGGAAATCTTATTCATGCACCTGCACAAGAATTGTAGCCTTTTATTTCAACATGGCCTTTTTCTCAGTGGGGATTAGATCTTGTTGGTAAAATACATCCTTCATCGTCAAATGGTCATAAGTTTATCATCATAGCTACTGAGTATTTTACAAAATGGATTGAAGTTGTTCCTCTAACAACAGTGACTAGTAAACAGATATCTTCATTTATCCTGAATTACATTATTTGTAGATATGGAATTCCTAATTCTATTGTTACTGATAATGGAAGACCTTTTAAGAATCAGGATGTTGATGAACTTTGTGAAAGATTTCATATACAACACAGGTACTCCACACCTTATTATCCACAGGGTAATGGTCAAGCAGAAGCTTCTAACAAAACCATTTTGAAGATATTGAAGAAGATAGTAAATGATGCTAGATGTGATTGGCATGTTCAACTCAACCCAGCTTTGTGGGCATATAGAACTAGTATTCGCACACCAACAGGAGCTACACCATATACTTTAGTTTATGGAGCAGAAGCGATCTTACCATTGGAAGTTGAAATAACTTCGCTTAGGGTTTCACTTAAGGGATTGATAAGTGATGAAGACTACCGAGTTTCTCGCCTTCAAGAACTCGAACTATTAGATGAAAGATGCCAACATGCAGCTGATCACTTGAAAGGTTATCAACAAGTCATGTCTCGTAGTTATAACCACAGAGTTAAGCCATGGGAATTTCAAGTGGGTGACTTAGTTTTGAGGGAAAATCCACGTAATCAGCAAGATAGAGAAAAGAAAGGCAAATTTGAACCTAATTGGCTTGGTCCATTTGTTATTATAGCAGCATATGGTTCTGGAGCATATCAGTTATCCACATCAGAGGGGGACCTATTTGAAGAGCCAATCAATAGTATTCATCTTAAGAAGTTCTATGTCTAAAAAGTCCTGAAAAAATTAAAAAAATCATAAAAAGTCCTGAAAAAATCAAAAAAATCAAAAAAAAATCCTGAAAAAGTGCAATAAAAACAAGTGGTGAAAACTTGGCAAACAAGCGCTACTTGTGATCGAAATGGGCTCCTCCATTTATTAGTTTATGTCTTATTTTCACTTTAGGCATCATTCATCCATGTCTATCATCTGTATATATCTTTCATTATCCATACCGTATAAATGGGAATCTTTAGGTTTCATCATGGCTTGATGAAATTTGTACATATCTTTTATCTTTAGGTTGTGTTTACACTGGGGGCAAAACGCAGAAACATACAAGAGAGGGGCAACGAGCTTTCAAAATATCACAAGCAGACAAATAACAGCTTGACAAAACAAAACAAACATTGTCAAATCAAATCAATCACAAACATGTTTATGCCAATGAAAATAAAAAACAACATGATCCAAACAACTATCGAAGTGAGAATATCAATGATGATAACCAAATTGGATGATCTTAATCTGAATAAATGTTTGAAATGCCTTAAGCAGGATTTGAATGGTTGTTTGATTTTCTATCATATCTCTGGAGTAATTCGATGATGTACTGAACTAGAAAAGCAAGGAAGGAGTATGATTTTTATTTGTCTTCTGTTTGTGAGGAAACTCATTAGTACTATGCAAATTGGTCGTGAGACATGTTCTACTATGGATCATGGATGACATTTCGGAATTTACATGGGAAATGGGTTAACTCTTGTCTGTTTATGCAAGCAATACTCAGGTCATCTTGGTTCAATTATACCTAGATGCTTGTATTAACTTGCTATATTAAAAATCATGAAAGCAATACTCAGGTCATCACTGGTGCTAACATACCCTTTGATGCTTGTATTAACTTTCAACATTTCAAAGCTCTATGATGATACAAAAAGCATGTATAAGATCTCCAAATGGAAATATTGTATGAATGTCCTGCATGGTTAGTATAGATTGCATTCATGTTAGAATTTGCATTTTTCATTTATAGATTTCTAAAAAGCTGGCAAAGACTCAAAGATTTATATCTTATCAAATATGACTGAGTATATTTTGACATTCACAAAACATTGTTTTATACATTTTACATACATTTGCATTAGAAAATCATAAAAACAAAACATACATGCATCATACATTCATTCATCAAATAAATTTCGTCTCATACCATCATGTATATAAATAATCATAAATCATGAAGCCATCATATAGTCCACATCATATATATATCATGTAAAATCATCACTGCATTTCATATATTTCAAAAATGCATGTCAAAATGTACAAGGATGTCAAACTACAAATGATATAATATCATCAAAAATGTGATCATCTCACGGTGTATACAAAATGTCTCAACAGAATATCATAAAAGAGATCATATACAATGCACTAGGCCGAACTATCCTATGATGGAGCTGGCCTAGGACCTGTACCACCTGCCCCTGATGGACCTGTATCACCTGCCCCTGATGGACCTGCTCCGCCTGACCCCGGTGGCCCTCTAGGAGGTAATGGTTGTGTCACACCCCTACTGGTAGTACGAGAGCGACCATGAGTAGATCGTGACTGAGTGTAGCTCTCTCTCTACTCAGCTGGGACTGCATCATGATATCTAGTGCGATAAAACTCTACCTCTCGAGTAGCCCTCGTAACCTCTCTCATCATATCACCTGGCAAAGTGCTACCTGCCACTCTCTGTAGGCTATCTGCTAAGGCAATGGCCTGCTCACCCCGCTGTCTAGCCGCATCTCTCTCGGGCAGCGCGATCAAGTCAACGACCAGAATCGCGGAAATCAAGGCCCGTGTCAGATAATGAGCCCGCAAGCTCCTGACTGTACCCTGCAGAGAAGATATCCACCCGGCCACCGGATCCACCCACGGGATGCCGGGCCGCGATGCTTCATCCGTGGTCCACCGCCTCGCCCACCTCCCCACCACCTCTCCGCCACCTCTCTGCCACCCTACCATCACCACCATCATCTCCATCCGAAGCCACTTCCACTATCCTCTCGTCATCACCGGCCCTCTCAATCATCATCACCACCAGTCTCCGTCGACGCTCCGTCCAATGATGAGCAACAAATTTACCGTGGATCAAACATGCGTGGAGGGGGATGTTGTAGAACATACTGAACATACTCTGGTGTCGCTCCTGCATCAAGAACATCCCCTGGTAATCCCACATCTGTGCTCCTAAACTGATGAACTCTGCAACAGCTGCATCATAAGAGATCCGTGGGCCCCACACTGCAAGCTCTGCCTGTCGCCGCGCATAAATAGCTGAACCAACAGGCATACCCTGAGTCCGACCAAACTGTCGCAATACACGTCCAGCAAGAAATCTCTCCAAGATCCATGTGGTCCGTCCAATCAAAAATCTGGAAGTGCATACAAAAGGCATCTCCCTCGCATCCTCTGGCCATGGCTCACAATCCAAATATGGTCTCCAGCATACTGTGTCCAAACTATCTAACAGCCGCTGCCAATACACTAGTTTGCCCAGTCTAGGCTGAGCAATAATATGTGCATATCTCCATCTGTATGCTCGACCAGCTGGTCGCTCTCCTCGAGTCAATGGACGTAACACTGCAAAATGCTCTCATGCCCATATCTATAATAATGAACATCCGACAGTAAAACTCCGGCCTCTACCATATACGATATGATGTAGCTCGTCATATAAGTGGGCTAGCATACAGGTACCCCATGCATACCGTGTCCCCTGCATCACCATGCTCTCTAAGACACGACCCCATCCGATCGTGAACCCCTTCGACCTATGGTCGGGGCACAACACACCTCCAATGAATCCTGCAAGTACAGCTGGTAGTGGTGGATAGGCATCTGTAATCTCACCCCATGGGATGAAGTACCCAGCAATCTGATCATCTCTGAATATCCATCTCAAAGCAAGAGTACCTCCAGCCTCTCGTCTGTCAAAAACAACAATCTCTCCCATCACTGGGATCCGTAGGATGCGATATACGTCCTCGGGAGTCACTGTAATCTCGCCGGTCGGTAAATGAAAGGTGTTGGTGTCGCTATGCCACCTCTCTGCAAGTGTTGTCAATAGAGCCCTATTGAGGTGAACCTCGGGCATATCAAGTAATGAAGTCAAACCACAAGCATCAATCACATCTCTATCAGACTGTAATAAATGAGGAATCAATGACCATGTGCTCGGGAAAGTCTCTCGTACCTGCAAGACACCTAGTCTCTCCTGTTCACATACATCATCAAAACAACATCAATATCAAATCATCTTAACGTATCAATCCAAAATGAATCAATCAAATTATTTGTTTTTCATTATCATGGAACGCAAATAATCAACATCAAGTTTCTTTCTAAACAACTTTAGGAGAAAACTTATCTATCCTATTTGTTTTTAACAACTTTAAAAGCAAATTTATCAGCTACTATTTGTTCTCCAACAATTTGGGAAACAAATTTATCATGTGGAACAAAAAGCACTACAGAACTGATTGTGGGCGCTACAAAATTCTTTATCAGCGCTAAAGAAACTTTTGCGCTACAGAATCAATCAAGAGCGCTACAAAACTTATCATATGCGCTATGAAATATTTTGCACTACAAGACATATCAAAAGCGCTGTAATAAGTTTCAAGTGCGCTAAGAAATCAATAGTGCTACAATACATATCATATGCGCTACGAAATAGTTCACGGGCGCTACGACATTGTATGCGCTATGGAAAATTTCAAATGCGCTACGATACACCTTAAGGGCGCTACAGTATTAAATGCGCTATGAAAATTATTCATTGCGCTATGAAAAACCTTAAGAGCGCTAAAACTCAAAAATTTCTACATTAAACATTAAAAACGTGCGCAAAAACAAAATTTTCGAAAGACAGGAATTTGCGAGACACATACCGGAGGTCCGTAGTGCGCCGGCCGTTGATGACATCGGATACGCTCGAAACGGTGCAGGTGAACCGGAAGTGCCATGATTATCAACTCAGAGCTCAATATTTGCAAATTTTACTAGGTTAAAATTGAAAATGACATGGAAAATAACATTTTTAACCTATATAATGGTAAAATTGGAGAATTTTTATCATATTTTCACATACCAGGGGCAATTTCTTCATCAAATTTTCATTTCATATCTTATCAGGTCAATTTCTTCATATCATAAGTTTCGAACGCTGAATCGATATCTTTAAAATTAAAAATCATCAAAATTCAAAATTCAAAAAAAAAAAAAAAAAAAAATTCAAATATCGATTCATCGTTCGCGGGGGCATACATTTATCAACATTTCAAATCAATATTTGGGGCAAAATTTCAAAATTCTTTGAAGTAATGCGTAAAACACATCACTTCAAAGAGGGGCAAAATGTATACACTTAAAAATGGTCACATCACATTGTCTGGTAATTAATTAAATATTTTTAATATTTAATTAAAATCTTCAAATTCTATCTGCGTATAAATAAATTTAAATAATTTATTTATATTTCTTCATTCTTTCATTTCGATTAAATAAATAAGTTTATTTAATCATCCTTTCGTATTCATTTCTAAATTAATTAAATAAATATTATGATTTATTTATATTAATTATCAATAATCTTCGTTTGAATATCTTATTCAAATAAAATATTATTCTTCTTCTAAATATCATTTATAATTAAATATTCTAAAAATATTTAATTATTTCCTCTAATTCGATTCTTATATCTATTCATAATTAAATATTTCCAAAAATATTTAATTAAATTCTTCTAAATATTTCAAAAATCTTCTAAAGCCACATCATGATTAAATATTACAAAATATTTAATTAATTCTTCTATAGTTTTCAAAAATTAAAAATCAAATATCAAAAAGCAATAAATGAAATTAAATAAATTTAAATATTTATTTAATTTGGGATTTATCTTCAACTCCCGGGAAGCAAACGGCCAAAACAGAAAATTAAATTTCTTCTGTTCCTGTGCAGGTTTGTTCCCGTGGGTTGAAGACAGGATTCCATCCTTCTCTCCAACCTCTCAACCTCCCCCATTTTCTTCTCAACCTCTCAATCTCTCACCATTCAAATTTACCAGACAAATTCATAGCCGTAGATTCTTGCCAGCCGGGATGGAGCCTGCAAAAAATCTATAAATACAGCTGCCGGGAGCTCCAAAATCATATAGAATTTTAAGCAAGTAAACTATAGGCAAATTGCAAGTAGCATTAGCATTCATAGAGCATTTTCATAGCAATAGCATAGAATCATAGGAATAACATTAGAATCATGACATTTTCAATTCACAGCCCCTGTACATAATCTGCAGCCCCTGTCCATATTCATTTGCATTTTCACTTTCATCAGCATCTAGAATAGTTTTCTTTTGCATACTCGTTCTGCAGCAGCCATTTGGAGAAGCTTACACAATCTGAGAGCCAAAAAGCTTCAAAAGAATCTATGTGGATAGAGAAAAATGGGATGGCACTGAAGAAGATTTTGTTTGTTTAAATTTAATTTAATTTCTTTAGTTTAAGGTTTCATTTAGTGTTTTATGTTTTCTTTTACATTTCAATTAAGCATTATACACAACATCATTTTCAAAGAAGCTAAGGTATGGATAGAGGAAAATGGATGATGATAGAAAGATAGGATGATGGTGCTGATGGGGAAAGGGATGATGATGATGATGATAGGATGATGATTCCCCCTCGAGAGGATTGGTTGATTTGGTTTATGACAAGATTAGGATCAAGACCAAAGGATGTGATTGGATAATTTGACAAGATTGATTGACTTGATTGGTATTGATTAAGGATTGACTTGCATTTGGATTATTTCTTGAAATTATTGAAGATGATTTGATGTATGGATGAATGGATTTGATGAAGATGATTGTTTGGTTGAATGGCTGGATGATTGGATTGAGGTGAAGGATTCATTAGATGATATTATAAGAAGTTATTGGATGGATTGATTTTATTGCTTGGATTGTTTTTTTGGCTTTTTTTTTTTGTCTTTTCAGACCTTTTCCTCTTTTTTTTTATTTTTTGGGGATATTTTGAATTTTTGTATTTTAGAATATTTAATTTTTTGAATTTTTTTGAAATGTTTTATTTTTTTGGATTTTTTTAGGACTTTTTATGATTTTTTATTTTTTATTTTTTGATTTTTGGATACGAGAAGGGGAACATGGATAGGAGGGACTCAAGTGTCTAGTTCCATGAAAGGTGATAGTCCCACTAGATGTATGTCATCACATGGACCATTTCAAGTGCTCATAGATGTTGGTTAGGAATTGCATGAGTGTGAGATGGATTAGGTAGATGGTGGATTATGAAAGGATTATGCAAGAATGGATGGGGAATAGTGGATTATGATGTGGATTGTATAGGACTTGTGCAAAAGGAAGGATGAAAGGTTTATGCAAAAGCATGGACCATAGGAAGGTGATTGGGAAGATATGTAGGATAGTAGTTTAAGGATGGGGAGATGGAGGTATGTGGGAATGGAATCATGATCAATAGTTGAACACATTGTGATAAATGTTGAAGATTTTGATGTGAAGGAGCTGTAGGAAGCAATGGAGATGTTTTCTTAGGAGATGGGTGATGAAGTGTTTTAGGTACCCACATAGACTTAATATTTTTATGAGTTTTATATTTCCTATGGGATTTAGGAATTTGAGACTTTTGAATGGAATGGAAATGTTTAGTGGAAGTGGATGGTTGGAATTTATGAGATGTAGATGTCTCTTTTGACTTGATTTCTTTTTTCTTAGGTACCAAAACCATTTTGCTTTTAGACTTTTCTTTTGGAGGTATAGGCTTATATAGGTTTTTAGATGGATTTTTCTTTGATTATTTGCTTTTGTGCCCTAAGGCATGAAGGTTCTTATGATTTTTTAATTTATAGGTCTAGAGGTATTGAAATTTTTTCTTTTAAATCACATGGGTATGGTGGAATGAGTGGAAGCTTCATGTTTAGATACTGTGTGCATTGCTTGGTCATGATTAGGATTTTTAAAAGAGTTATGGATTGATGGATAAGGGGATTGGATAATGTAGATATTAGGTGTTGGGAGTAGCGAAGGTAGATTATATGGAGGGATATTAGGAGTTGGAAGCAATGGTGGAAAATTTGATGGTGGAAGGTTTATGGCCACATGCTTCTGACATTTGTAGGATGATGGAGGAGGGATGGCAACACATTTTTTAGGAATATAATAGGATTTATGTGGAAATATGACTTAGGATGGATGGAGGAAGTACCAACATCTTTAGCTTGTTTTCCATGAGGTGAGTATCCAAGGACAACTAAGTGTAGAGGGAATTTTACATGGATGGGCTCCAAAATACCTTGTTCATGAAGGCCTAAACCTTTACCTTGGTAGTTCATGTTTTGGAGTATGCGATGGACAATGGGACTAGGTGTGTTTTGGACACTAGACACGAGTTCCTTGTTGGATGAAGAAGGTGAAGTGGATAAAGGTTGTTGTTGTCCTAGAGAAGAACACTCATGGATGAAGGTGGATAACCCATAGGATATGATGGAGGACTTGCAATGGGGTCGATAGTGGGTGATGAAGGATCATTAGAATCTTGACTAGCATTGTGTTCTCTTAGATACAATGTATTTGTTTTATCTTCTATTTGTTCTTGGGAGGCATATGTCTCATCAAGGGAAGTGGATGTTGATGGATCATGGATAGGACTAGGTGAAGGTTCATTTGGGATATATTGCACATGGATGGGTATAGGATCAAGTTTCTCAATAATAGGCTCTTCATCATTATGGATATTATCTTGATCAAAGAAAAGATATAGATTATAGATAGGTTGGATGAAAGTGATTTGATCTTGATTAGGAATAGGGTTTGATGTTTCCACATGCTTTAGAGTAGACTCTTGATATAACTCTTGGGTTGCTTGAATGGAAGTAGAAGGGGATAACTCTTGAATAGGCTTGACATGTTCTAGATGGTCAATAACATGGAGACATGATGGAGGTTGAATTGGGTTAAATGGGGGAGACTCCTAAATAGGCTGAAGGGGGAGACTTCATCGTGGGATTGTAAGAATGGACATGATGTTTGAAGACTCTTTGGTAGGTTTAATCATATGATTTGGATGACATGGTGATGTTTGATTTCTTGCTAGTAGCCTATTGGTCACACCCTTTATAGGCGGATGGGTGGATTTGGGTAATGCCATAGGTTTACTTTTGAAATGTTTGAATTTAGGGCATAGATTCGATGGAGGATTAGATGATGGTAGGGGTAATGAAGAATTTTATGGGTTAGAAGGTGGAAAGGCCAATGGATTAGAACTAGTACATGTTGGCTTAGGGATAGATATTTGAGTGGATGGTGGTATGATAAATTTATAGGTTGCATGAGTTGGATTGGTATTTCCCTTACATCAAAGGTGGAATTGAGACTTACAGGATTTTGATCTTGTTTCAAATGTGGAATTTGGCTCACATGTGCTTGTTGTGGGATGAATTGATAGGTTGATATAGAATTGACATGGAAAGAGGTGGGATAAGGTAATGTGGAATTGTTTTGATAGGTGGATGGATTAGATTGATATGTAATGGAGGGAGATGCAATATACTAATGAGGTGGAATTGATTGGTGTTGAATGAATAGAGGATGATGTGCTTGTTGGGTTTGACAAGTGGTTATGCAATATTGGGCCTTTGTTATGAGTTGTTTCATTTGAGGTGATTGGTTTTTTTTAAGTTGAAATTGTTGGATGAGGCCTTGTAGCCCATGTATAATTTGTTGGTCTAAGGGTTGTGGTTCTTGATAAAGTGATTGGAGGAGGTCTTGGAATTGGGGTACTAGGTCTTCTAATGTTGGCATGGTGTAAAATGAGGTTGATTGGATTAAAGAGATGATGATGATTAGGATATGATGTGGAATGACAAGATTGGATGATTTGGATGATGTGGAAGGTTTTTATTTGAAATTTTGAGTTGGGAAATATCAAACACAAGATCTCACATATAAATTCATGAACACACACACCAAACATAATGATAAATTTATCTTTCACTTGATTAAATGTTATGATTAAGCAAACACCCGAATACACAACAAGCCTAGTGTTAGTCAAGTGGGTATGACCAATTAGGTCTTAAGCTAGGATGCATGAGGTTGAATAGGGATGATTTGAAAGAAAAATATTGCCACATAGTCAGGAGAAAGGGGTAACATGACCTAAACCTTCACTTCCCAAAGGTATAAATTTCTTTGGGGCTTAGCTAAGATTGACAAGATTTTAAATCCCAAAGGAGTGTGTCTTTCAATTCACACTTTAATTGAGGTCATCCCTAGGGGTGATGAAATGCCCTAGTAGGCCTCCTAAGAAGGGTTCTAGACAAAAGCAAACCAAGCGAGGTGTTTTTGATCACATGCAAACACACACTTGATTCACACTCGCAGTTGTTAATTTCCATTAGAAATGAAATGTGTGGAAGCAAACAATGGAAGCACTCATTCATTTTAACCCAAAGTCAAAATATGTGATGGAATAAATGGTTCATTTTAGACCAAATTTTTAATATATGATTGAAGATAAGATTCATGTTAAGATCCCAAATCCAAATGTGTGACAAACAAGGATTAAGAGATGAAAGATGAAATGAATGTACCTAATTATTCACTTTCCAAGTTGTTGTGATTGATCCAAATGCTTTTCCAACTCTATATGATTCAGCTACAAGTCACTAAATCGAAAAACAAGTAAGCTTGCATAGAAAATTATGATATGAAAAAGATGAAGTCTAATAAAATATGATTAAGATGAGCTGATATAGTTGAATGGATTGCATAAACAGAAAATTTAGAAGATTGCATGCACTTTTAAAAAAAAATCATCGAAATTGGATCAATTTTGCTAAAGATATGCTCATTTGAAGTTTAAATGAAAGTTTGACTTTGACTGATAAAAAATCATGAAAAATGACACAATCACCTAATAATTTTGGCACTGTTGTGAATTTTTTCGTGTTAACTTTCTAATGAGTCTCGTTTGTGCAATTTGAATCCCATATGACAAAGTTATGATAAAAAGACAAAAAAAATGCCCTTTCTAAATTAAATCTAAATTAGAAAATTTTAAATTTAAATGAAACTAGAAACCTAAATTAACAATCCAATTACAAATCTAAAAATATAATTAAATACTAATTAAAAATCTAAAAAAATCTAACTAAAAGCTAATTTAAAAATATAAAAATATAATTTAAAATTAAAAAAAAAAAAACTAAATGCTAATTTAAAAATCCAAAAATTTAATTTAAAAGCTAATTTAAAAATACAAAAATCTAATTTAAAAGCTAGTTAAAAAATTTCAAAATCAAATTAAATTATAATTAAAAATCTAAAATCTAAATTAATTAAAAATCTAAGATCTACATTAAATTACAAAAAGCTATATTTAAACTAAATTTGAAAACTAAAGTTAATGAAAACTAAAGTTAATTGAAACGGAAGTGAAAGGAAACTAGTTAAAGCTAAAAATTGAATAAAGCTAAAACTTTCAAGAAGAATATCTAAAGTGGCATTGCCTCATGGAATGTGTTGATTGTTATTTGCATAAAAATGGAAGTGTCGAATCCCCTTAGAAACCATCAAGAAAATATCATTACAATATGCACAGAGGGTGTGTTTGTTAAAAATAACTTAAAAAAATTTCAGACAAATGCAGATAACAACTTTAAAATAGGGGTTTTGGCCTCTCTTAAAGCAATGTGGATGGTTTGTAGAGTGCCTCTCAACAAAACATCATCACATGAAGGAAATATTTGCAGGACTTGCACAAAATAGATTTACATACATGGAAAATGGGTGAAAAGAAGGGAACAAATAAAATGGAATTCAAATCAAGAGAAAAGTAGTGCTTCAAATCAATGTATGCAGAAAGACTGTCGATTGGTTACTGTTGTGCTTGGATTTGGGGGGAAAAGAAATCCAAGCCGCTTTAAGACAAAGGCGACGACTATAAATTTAAGAGGTTGATAATGCTTGGGACAGTGATGGGATTTAGAATATGGATACCAACAATATTGAAAATGACAACCATGGATCCTACAGAGCTTTAATACTACAATCAGCTAACAAAACCTGTAAAAATCCACTTGCAAAACTTGACAAAACTAGGGTTAGAAAAATGCAAATTTTTGCAACCAAAACCTGTAAAACCAACAATTAAATCCTTGGAGCATGTCCTAAAATGTATATGAAAATTTTGGATAAATAAAATGATAAAATAATAAAATGCATTACCTAATCCAAATCTTCAATACCTCAAAAAGACACAATGATGGATGAATTATTCGATTGATTTTAATATGTTGGTTGATCACTTCAGCAACATGATGATATAGTGAAGGTTTGAAGATGTAGAATGATCTCCATGAAAGATGATGAAAGATTGTAGAGATAATTTGATAGAGTAAGGGTACTCAAAAGCTCCTCTCCCCAAAATGGCTTGTGAGAGGTCGTATTTATAGAGCCTTGATGTGGATGGAGATAAGATTTGTTTTTTGAAAAAAGAAGAAATACAACTAGATGAGATAATATTTTAAAAAGGTAGAAAAAATTTGATTTATTGTTTTAAAGGAAATAAATCCTAAAAAGATGAGAAGGATAAGGAAATGATAAACTTATTAAAGAATGATAAAGCATTATCTAATAAAGGATAGGGATGATGTGGAAAGATAATTAAATAATGTAAAATCATTATTTAATTATAGAAAAAGGTGAAAAAGATAATTAAATAAATAAATATTTATTTAATTATAGAAGGGACTATGGATAAATAGGGAATAAATGAAATTAGTCAAATAAATAAAATTTATTTAACTAATTAGGTGATGACATGGGTACCTAGGGAAAAGCATACTACAAGATGTCCAAATGATGTAATGTTGTGACAAGGTATCGTAAGAGGACATTTTTGGGTGTCTACAATAATTTTTTTTCTTTTACTTAGGTCGTGTTGGTGTTTTTTCCAGTACACTCTTAGAGCTCTCTAAAGAGAAACCAACTATCATACTCAAGAGCCCCTAAGAGGAATGGATAACTTAACGAATATAGAATTTTGAGATCTCTATTCCTACACTTTAGGCTCTGTGGGATCTAGGAGGGTGTTCCTACTGTGTTAATTTTTTATTAATTCAGTGTAGAACACATCAATTCACACATTAGTTCCCATGGAAGGTGAATAAACATAATTCACTAAAAGACTAGCTAATCTTTAAGCAAATAACCATTCATTCACTGGGAACAAGAAATTATTTCAAATGCATGCCTCTTGGTTAAAAATTTTTTAGATGAATTATATTATGATCCTAAGTCCATGATTGGGTATATCATACTTCAAAATGTAAATAGCATGTGAAAATCGACCAGTGTCTTATCAAGTGGGCATTAGAGTCACTCATATGACAACCAGTAATAAAAAAATTCTTTAGCTCTGACAATTGAGGATTATTTTCATAATTCCTTACATTATGAAAACTCACTATTCCTAAAATATAACTCCTTACCGAATCTTGTGTAAATTATCACAAATTTATGACCTTATTCAAGCATTTAATTGATTCTTTGAACCAAAGCAAAGATAAGGACATACATTCAAACAAACATTTGACGATGAACAAAGCTATCTTTGATATTGCATTCATAATTTACAAAATTTATAGGAGAGTGAATGCTTTTGACATAATATTTTTTTAATATCAATCCTTCCCATAAAACTATTTTAAGATTAAAATATGCATAACTTAAAACCCAAAAAATTCAATTGTTCAATTTGCTGGTATTTTTTCCATACCTAGCTTCTACCCCAAAATTATTATCAGACTCAAACTTTTTAGAGACCAGAACCCCTAAAAATGAGCCATGAAATCCTTTTTATAATGTAAGGGAGCAAAAATTATCCAATTCAAATGCAGTTACAATTTAAATATTTCATTTCAAAATTAATTTTCATTTCATCTCAAAATTCCCCACATGACAATTTGCAATCACTTGTTGAAAAATGGGAGGCACAACCTGTAACCATCATCAAAAGGGAAATATAGGTACTACCAACATTTTCCTTTAATTGCTAGCTAAGTCTTGCATCCCACATCCACATTGTCAAGAAATCCCATAGTCAACAAAATACCCAAAAAATCAGTACCGCACACAAGGAACCAAAGCAACCACCACAACGCCCATATCAATCAACACAAAATTGTAAACCCATACACCACCTCTCTCTCAACTAGTAGACCAACCAACACCAACACCAAACCCATGATACACATGCCCACTTCATGTCATTGCAAGAGATGGAGAAGAAACCTCTTCTCCATTTTCGTTCTTATCTTTTCTTGGCACAAAATGATCGTGCCCACTTGGAGTTTTAATAGAAAATGGTGGTACCAACAACACCTCCATCCCCGAGATTGTAGCTTGGTTCAGAATCATGAGGCATTGCTTGTAACCTGAGTTCATCTCTGTCACACTCTCTAAAGGGCTATCTATAATAGCAATTGGAAAATTTTGCCTCCCATAAGAGTCATGTCCATATCGTATCTTCCTGCGGAATCCAAAAGAAAATAATGTAGGCTCCTTACCCTTTTCTTCCACCTTCTCTACGATAGTGCCCTAATGTTTTAGTATGCTACTACATCTAATGGGAATGTACAGAGGCTTCTCAACAAGACCTTTTCTTTCACAAATGGAGCACATTCAGGTGCCTCGTGTTCACATATAGAAACATCATCTTGACGATTTTGTGAATTAAGTCTAGGTGACCTCCTAACAGGGATAGTGGAAGCGACTGGTTTACTCATTTTCATTGCCTAGTAGCTTCTCAAACTCATAATCGCACACTCCTTGTTCTACAAGAATTTAGAGAGATGTCAACTACTAAATACAATGGTGAAAATAGCTATCACTTTGTCTATATTTATCAAGTAAGAATGATGGTATTTTCTCATCAACTTTTCTATCACACACTTGAAGAAGCAATTAATTGCTAGTGTTGATTACTTCATCATTTGTCACCCTGGTACTAGGATATCAGTGAATCATTCCTCATAATAGCTAGGAATTAATTCCTCACATGCATAAGGACTTGATTCGATCATTCCTAAAGAAAGCACACCATTACTGCTTCAATGGTTGTAGAACAAAATGGCTATCAGATGCATGTTTTGAATTTTGAATATTGGTCATTGATGTCAAAAATAGATGGAAAATAAAATGGATAGGATGCAGTCAAATTAGGTTTTTCAACCTGATACCATGGCTAATCATTTCTTGGCCAATGGAGGCACACTAATTGGAATCCATGTTACTCATTCCATAGGATTCACCATACTCCACATGATGGTCGAAAAACACCATATGTCACCAATTTGTGTACCTCACAAGTTGTATGGTAGGAATTAATAAAATGTTGCAAGGTGTGAAATGAACAACCTAGATTAAATCCAAATACTGCATAATGACCGTCAATCTCACCATCATTAGTTATTAGGCATTCATACATGGGTCAGGCTCCATACAATGAGGACATGCATCAGCATCTCGTAGACCTCACATGCTTCATGATAGCTCTCTATAAATGCCCGCATAGTGTGTGATGGGTGGTAGGGATTGAATCTCCATATCCAACGGTTCACCTTACTAGACATGCTAAATGTTAGTTATAAAGAGGGGCCATGACTAGGCCAATGATAATAAGACCCTTGAGTATGAAAACTTAAGCCCATTAAAAATAACTAGCCTAACTTTATAAAAATTTGGCTTGAGACCGAGTGCAAAGAGACCGACTTTCCTAACTAAAGTTGTGCTAGTAACCAAACATGTTTGAAGGCTTAGGTTGTGAATTACTTAACCAGTGATCGACAAGAACAAGTCACTGCATAATTATATCATTGAAGGGTTTTGGAATAGGATGCTTGTAGAATTAGGGTTTACAACCAAACCCTTAGCCCATTTTGATTATAGAGCTCAAGAATCATGATTCAAGTTATGGTGTTCTCAGAATTTTGCTATATTTTAGGAGCTTTATTAGGTTGGTTAGTCATACACCTAAATTTTTTTTTCTTGAAAATTTTGTACTACTATAGTGAAATTTCAAATTTTCACCAAATAGATTTACTTTTTTTCCAAAAAAGGACTAGTATCTTAGAAACTATATTCAATTTGATAAAAAATATATTGTTACATATTTTTCAAATTATTTTAATAACTTATTCAAATTTTTATGTAAAGTTGTCTAACTCTATTTTTCTAATTTTTTATTGCCACTTAAGGGCCTAGCTTGGACCCCCATGATCCTGCACTAACTTAGCCAATTGTGTCTTGATGTATGGTTTGCAAAAATTATGAGGAATGTATGAAGGATCTTTTAATTTATCTCCATGGTTGTGTCTATGGATGTATGTATCTTATTAAGGCTCTTGTTCAAAGATTATTTTAAATGCTTTAATGGGAATATAGGTTTGTGTGAATGAATATAAAGATTTGATAAGTAGAGTTGGTAAGGAAAAATGAGCATAATATTGTAGGGAAATGTTATGAAGCTCTTTAATGTTTGTATGAAATGTTGTTATGGAACCCCAATTGCACTAATTTTGACTTTGTTACCCTATGGTAAGGCACCGATATCTTGCCTTTGTGTGATTTACAGTTCCAAGATCAAACACACTTAAATATTTTCAATCTTTAAGTTATTTGAATTTTTTTGTTGAAATGAGTTCTTATCTTGTCCTATTGTCTTGGGAATGTAAAATTCTTGAATGATTTAAGCTAGATCTTCTTATTTTCATAAGCCTCAAGCAAATCTACATAGGACACATCCACTTTTTATAGTATTTGTGATAATTGACTAGGATATTGATGAATACTATTAGTGACCACCCCCCCATGTTTTACAAAGGCTCAAGTGTTGAGGGAAAGTTATTGTAACTTTCACCTATTCATTGGCCAATCCCTAAAGATAACCAATAATTAAAAATGGATAAATCATAAGTAATCTTTAAGAGAATAAAAGGAGTAAAGAATAATAAGAGTTCATAGTATTCATGGGAGCATTTCATATTCAAGTCTGAAAGCACCTGGCTGAAATGAACAATAAATATAAGGATAAGGTAGATGAGAAGAGGAGACATAAGGAGTTTGTTGTTAGATATGATGTGATGGTATATATTAGGAAGGAAATATTTCTAGTAGGAACATATAATAAGTTGAAGATGAGGAAGTTTTAATGATGTGATCTTATCAAGAATTTTGATTATGGAAATTCATATAAAGTGGAGTTACCAAAGACACTTGATATTTTACCTATTCTCAATATTGAAAACATCTATGAGGGTGATCCCACAAAGCTAGCTTACAATTTCTGGGAGATTTTGATTTTGCTGAAATCATATATTTTTAGAAAATATAATGATTTAATCCTTAAAAATTTCCATTTAAAGCATTCCAATTGAAGATCATTTGATCAAACTACCTTAGATTGAATCCCCTTGGATAGAACTTGGTAGTTTTAAACCATACCTATAACGAAGTCTCCTTTACACCTATCAAAATGCTGATAAAAAACCACCTTTTATTTACCTTTTAGGGGATCAAATGAATTCATTTAAAATTTATTTTTTATATGTATGTATTCCTTATTATAAGCTTCCCAAAATGTATAATTTTAAATAAATTTAATTTTATTATTATATTTATATTTTATTTCTTGTGAATGTAGGTTTTTCATAGAAAATCAAGCTCTTTGCTCTACACATGTGGAAAAATAGAAGATTATCAAAAAATAAAAATAAAATGAGTGCACCGGATATTGCAGTCCTTGATCCAACAAAAAAAATTGAATTTCAATACATACAAAAATATTGTGTTATACAATCCACATATGTCTAAATTGTAATTGGTTTGACTTTGAAACTTGATTAAGGAAAAAATATTCAATAAAACACTATGAAACCAATTGGAAACACTAATTATCGTAGTTACAAATCTAAATTTGAAAAAAAAAAAAATTATCCTTCATGGAAAAAAATTTGTGTTATATGGTGAGTGTCACTCCTTAAAAATGGTGTTTACTAAAAAAGCTAGTTTTCGAAGGAGATGGAAAAAGAAGTGCAATTTGATTCCAAATTTTTTGAAAAAAACAATATTTAGAATCTAGAGACAAAATGTCACAAATCACTAGTTTGCATCATCCTCAAATTCCTCATGTTTTAGCCGCTATAGGTTCCTGAAAGTGAAGATTTAGTTAGAAAAAATCAGTTTAGTGTCCAATTTGGCCAAAAATTGTAATTCAGTATTGTGGGATCATCCATGAGTATCATGAAGGATAGTCAAGTGGTAGTACAAATATATTTTATTTGAATGGTTCATTACCACATCAATCACCAGAGGATATTGAGAAGGTCTTGCATACTGAAACTAGAAGTAGCAATAAGAACAAGTAGTACAAGGAATATCAGGTGAAGTGGAAAGGTGGACCAGTGAAGGATTCACCATGGATTTCTTAGGTAGAGGTGGACCACTTTGGTTTTTATCTAGCCCATAGAAAGTGAGGGAATCAATTTTCTTCCAACTTGGGTTGTCTAATGGAGGAGTGTCCCTGGTTGTAAAGAAATCTTGTATGAACCAAAAATATTTCTTTTCTTTCATTTCACTCTATAGCAATTTCATAAATTTATTTTATATTTCAATGCATTGTCATTTTTCAACTCTTGGAGAAGGATATAGAATTTACATGAGTTCATCTATATTATATTCATATTTTAGGAGATTTACATTTGTTTTTAGAAAGTTATCACTCTCATAGTTTCACTATTAATTGACAGAGCATTTGCAACTGACCTAGTCAATAATTATTGTGTGGAGCCATCCTAGAGTGTGTAGAGTTTAATGGAGCATCATATAAGAAATTTGATTCTAAGGGGATCTATCTTGAGATCTATAAAAAATTTAATCTCACAAATAATTATCTTTCATGTTTTGGAGGCTGACCTACATGCTTGATCATTCATCAGATTTCATTAACCCTTGAGGTTGATGCAGAACTTTATTGGAGATAGAAAATCATATTTAAGATCAATTATAATTCATTAGAAGGTATTCATTCATTTAGTGATAGTTAGCTGGATATATTTTTTGACCAACCCCGTCGAGGGACCATAATAAGGCCTTCAACTAGTTGTACTATTAAATTCCCTTGTGGTAGGCCTATGAACCCTAATTATTTTTCATATGATGCATGTAATACTTTAGTCATTGAATCAATGAAATTTCATGATTTTTAATCAATATCTTGTGTTATTTCAACTATGTTGACTTTAAGCTACACAGTTGGACAATCCTTTCTGGACCCTCCATCCATGACTACTCCATGTCTACATTATTAGTGTACCTAAATTTGTAGGAGGCAGTGGGCCAAAGGTTGTGGATGGTGTAGATTTTTTTTTGGTGGATCTTCTTGATTCTATAAGGTAGTGAACCTTCTTGTAGCAATCTTCTTCTATTCTCTTCTATTATGGATAGTGATTCTTTTGCGTAGTGAACCCTTGGAAGTGAGCCATTCTTTTCTTTTGGGAAATGAGACCTTTTGGTAGTGAGCCTATTGCATTTGGTATTTTTATTCATAGGTATGTGAGTTAGTCCTCATTTTTATTTTTCCCTAATTGTGCTTTTCCATGTAAATCTTGTGTTCTATTATGTATTTTTATTGATGTGTTGATGTTTCATTTTTTTACATTCATGTTGATGCCTAATAAGGGTTTGAAGATTAATGATGGTTTGAATTTTTTAATGTACAATTGATTCACCCCCCTCTTAGTTGAATTATGTGTCTAAAAATTGGCATAACGACTACGGTTCCTTGGAAGAAGCTTAACAACTTGAGGTAGATTTGGATGACACAGAAAAATGGTTTCAAGATCACTATTTTTGATGAAATAAACTTTACTTTTTGGAAATCTAGGATAGATTCCTTTCTTTTCTCATTAGGGTTTTGTCTTTGGAAGTCGATTGAAAATGGATACGCTATTCCTACTACTCTTTCAACAAGTGATGACAAGATCAACAATTATGATAATAATGGAAAAACAAAGAATTGTATCTTTAATAGAATTTTTTATTCAAAACTTGTGAAGGTGATAACCCTTAAAAATGCTAAAGATATCTTGACAAAGTTGTATAAAATTTATGAAGGAGATGATAGGGTCAAGCAAGAAAATATGAAAAATTTCAAAGCCAAATTTGAAACCCTAAGGATGTTAGAAGATGAAGATATTGTAGACTACATGCTCTGGGTAGTGATAGAGCCCCCAAAATTCTTGATATTTTGAGGCCCTTTTGTGCTTGGTAGTAACATATCACATGTTTCCCACATGTAGGGTTTAAGGTTTTACCTAGGTAACTTTTCTATTAAATGCTCCATGTATAATCCTTGGGTGTTTTAATTTTTTGTTGACTTGTTTGGCCTAGTTTTTGATGATATAGGTTATATTCTGAGCCACAATTATGCATTCCTTACCAACCCCTTTGCTTAGTTTATTCGGTCACTACCAACTGTAAAGCATTTTAATTTTTCCAAAGTCAGGTTTTAATATTTTTCTCATAAGTGACTTAAGTCTAAGTCAATGATCTCCAAGGGTAAACTCTCATTGGCCTAGTCAAGGCCCTCTTTTATGAATAACTTCATTCTATGTGCAGATTTGAGAGTTACCATATCATGGGATTTAATCTTATCCACTCCCCACTGACTTGCACATCCCAAGTGATGGCTGTTTAATTGTTGTGAGATCAACAAAATGTTGACATGTGTTTGAGTGGGTATGTGGTCCCAAGCATTGTGTTCCATTCCAATGCTCAAGGTTTTAAGATTGACAGTGATAGTTGAAAGATGAAAGATGATCACCACCATTCCCCGCCAGCTCACAGAGATAAGATGCAAAATCGTTAAAAGTAGTGAGGCCCATGAGAAGCTACCACATATGTTGTACGACTATTGGAAAGTGGATCCCACAAGTATGTGGAGAAGGTCCAGTCGGCATGTTTCTATTGGTTATTTTTCCAAGTTGTAACAATGATTTAAATTAAAATGTCATTGACTCAATTTGAGTCATTCGAGAAGGTTGTCTCAGCGAAAGATTGATGATGCACATTCAAAGCTGTGAAGTACACCTGTTGGAATTGTTTCACTTTGCACGAGTGGGAAGTAATGGTAGAGGTGACCCTTAAACTTATTCAGTTTCCTTCAAAATTTGTGTATATGGCTAGTTCTTGCTAATTTGGGATTTGAAGATGTGTTTGGAGTGATATGAAGAATTAAGAGAATTAATTTTTCAAAGTTCATCCCAACTTGCATTAGGGTTTATTGCAATTGAAAGTTTAAGTACAAAAAATGCAATTATATGCTTTTTCTTCAGTTTTTTGAATTAGGGCTTACTTTCAATTCACTTTCAGATGAGTGTCTTTTATTTATTTACTTTTATCACCTTGAATTAGGGTTATTTATGTCTTTAAAAAGGTCATAGCCTTATAAAATCATCTGGAATTAGCACTTGTCCTGAATTATAAGTTTCAATTAGGAGGTTGGTAGTTAAAATTCTCCCCGTTAGAACCTTGGTATATGTAAAATCCATGGCTCCCAAGGTACAAATTGACACCTATTCAACCTAGCCCAGAGCACTCTCCTAGGATGCAATTGACCTGTTGCCCTCCTCTACAAATAAGAAACGAGAAGGAAGGGTCTTATTCCATGGCCCTGTTGTGAGAGAGGGAGTGATGGACAAATAGTGCTCCATAAAATATGTTGAAGTGCCCTATACTAGATGGTAGCTTTTTCAACATTGGTTCGGGAATAGGAACCTTGGAGCTCCTCTCAATAATCCTTAGATGTTAGATATGGGAAAGTTAATTTTCCCCAACATGTATATGGATGTTGATTTTTTGAAGGATATTGCCTCAAGGTATGACCTAGTTTTGCGGCTGGTCAAGATGTTTGATAGGGTAGATTGATAAGGATAACCAAGAAGGAGACTGAAGATATTTTTGACTTGCAAGAGTGGAGTCAGGATATGGTTCCCCTAAATGTGGATGATATTAGAAGATAACACAACAATACCAAGGTTTTCATCAGGAAAATGATGTTTCCCTTACATACTATTGTGACTGGTACTAGGAAACAAATGAGGAAGATCAAGATTGGTGAGAAGGAGCTCAAACCTTTCCCAATGAGCTATTTTGATATTTATTTTAGAAATACTGTCTATTCCTTGTGCCAGATCATTAGGTTTTCTCCACTTGACACATTACAAAAAGAATATATTTATTTCGCCACACATTTGCAACACCCATCATATAGCATAGTCTATGATTATGGTAATTATCTGGTAGATCATATTCACAAAAGTTTGGTTGAGTTGAAGGAAGGGAAACAATGGGTAAAGTTCATGTGGTATTCACTATTAATGCACATGTTCTTGCATAGAGGGCATAAGGTTTTTGAGAAGGATATAACTTTGAGAAGGAAAGAGGAAGGTGTTGATCTACCTAGTCAGTGTTGGACTCAAATTCTAGACAAAGATGACAAGAAATACAATTTTGTGATGTTTAAAAATGATTTTGCATCAAGAATAAGGAGGTCCCTGATATTTGAACCACCAAGAATTCCCAAAGAAATTCATGAGTTCTTGAGACACATGGAGATGAGGCCAAATTTGAACTTGAGTCATAATTGGGGAGATTTGATTTTATATCCTGACAAAAAAAAATTCAGAGTATATGGCAACAGACTAGATCCATATGTCTTTCCAATAGAATTTCCTTTAAGGATAGGATTCCTTGAAATCATGAGGCAATTAGGAGCCTCACAAATAGTGTATCTACCTGATTCAATAAGGAAAGGATCATTCTTTCCAGAATGGACATTTGCTAATTATGTTCTGGTGAAAGGGGCATGGAAACAACTAGTACATCTATTGGCACCTTATAAGTTTGAGACTATGCACCCAAGGAATCATGATCCTGAGGGCTTTATTACCAAATTGAAAGCAAATAAGAAATTGGATAGTTTTATGCATATATTTGATTACCTTGAAGATTTCATTAGGAATATTTTTAGCTTTCAAGAACAAGATGAAAGGAAAGCTAAATACCTTGCTTATAAGAAGATGGTAGAAGAAAAATGGAAGAAGAATCCCCAATATGATCCTTTTCCAAACATACTCGATGAATTTGGAAAAGTCATGCATATTATGGATAGTTTTGAAAATGTAGTTGGTATGTTGAGGGAACAATGTGAAGTCACAAACAAAGGAAAATAAAGAATGATTGAAGAAGATAATGTAGTGACATTGGAAGAAAGGCCTACATACTAGCCACCCAAGCAATTGAGAATTTACTCTAGGAGAAAGAAAGCAGTGGATGAAGACAAAACTTGCCAACCCCTATCACTTCTAAAGGGCCAAAGGTAGATTATCCTGAGAGTGCACTACCATCACCTCCAAGATAGGTTCCTTTACTTGTAATTGACATTGATTCACCCCCTAAAATTCATATTCCTCTTGAGCATCCCCCTCTAAAGAAGCAAAGAAATGAGGTAGGAGTGGTCTAATATTCTGATACAAATGAAGATGGAATCTATATCACTCTTGAGGATATGCAGCAAGCAATGCCTCTCCTTGTAGGGGAAATCACCCTTAGTTTAGGACAAAGTAGTCTTAGGCTGGGAAAGCTTGGCATTAGTGGCCTAAATATGGAAGATGACCTAAGAATAGAAGCTTGTAAGGATTTTATGGAAGATGATTCCTTTGTGGAGACATCTTCATTCAAAGATTTCTAGTGGAAATCCAAAGTTGCAGAATATGTAGAGAGGGTGGCCACTGAAAGGAGTTTGCATCTAGAGTTTCCTGAGAGTGTCATCCAAGCCAATGTGGGGAGTATTATGAAAAATTAATTTTAGAAGATTAGTTCCTAGGATGGCAAAGAACTTGTAAAGAAATGCAGTGTGCGACTTCTACTAGAATGGAACATTTCTAATGTTATTATATTAGATGCTAGAAGGAGAGCTGGAAAGCCTCTGGTGCAGATAGAAGAAGAGTTGAAGATAGCACTTTAGGGATATACATTTAGTGAGGATTGGGATGCATTAGCAATTTGGTCATTGTCTTTTGGATCTAGGAAACCAGTGCTTTCCAAGCCATTATACTTCAATGAACAACTACTTGTGAAGAGGCTTGTTGATACCCCAACTTTAGAAGTAGCTGATATGGCTATTAATGTTTCCAAATTTACTAAAGCAAATATTGAAAATATTACCCTTGAAAGGGATGAATTTAAGAAAAAATACCGAGAGCTACTCAGTGAGTATGATAATAGTCAGTAGAGGGTAGCAGTTTTAGAAACTGAGTTATCATTTTATAAACAAAGGGGAGAAATGTAGAGAGAATAGGGCCAGGCCAGTTCAAGTTAGCCACATCCATCATCTCCATTTTAATACCCCCAATATTCATCTCAAGGTCAAACTTTAGCAATGGTTCTATATAGTTTAGGACAAGGGTCACTTTCAGTAGAAGAATTAAGAAAATAAGATCCTATCTCATCTAGTGAATCTACAAGGGAGCAACTTCTTCTGCAAGTTGAGACATATAAGAAGTTAATGGAAAAGACTTAGGATACAATGTATGAAAATATATCAAAGATTGTTCATACTGTCTTGAAGCATATGATTGAGAAGGTTCAAACCAAATTGAACAGTGTGCATGAAAATTATGTCCTTGATGATGTGAGCAATAGGGTTGTCCTAAAGTGATAAGGAGTTTGCCATGCCAATCTTAAACAAGTGGATTCCAAGGGGTGAGAGGTTAAAGTTAATAGTAGTTGGAGCTAGCCAGCATGAGGATAAGTAACCTAATGTGCTTCCAAAATATACATTTGTGTGTGAGTTAAGTGAGCAAAAATTTTCAAGGATACATAGCACCATTAGAGCAAAAGATAAGAGAATTATTAGCTCATTATGATCTAGCAAATTTGTCGCCATTGCTAGATATTTTTCTCACTAATTATCAATTGAAACCATTGCAAGTATGGAAAAGAGAGATGAATGAGGTTGTTGACTTCGAAGTGAAAGAAATTTGTAAGGAAATTGATATTAATGTCTTTAATGACACTTTGGAAAAGTTGACATTTATTGTCAGCTTTTTGGAGGATTTTGACAAGGAATCCAACTCTATAGAAACCAAGTATTCCCCTTATATGAATAAATTAGATAAAACCATTGATTTCAACTGGCCACCTGATGAAAAATATGAGGAGTGGAGAAGGGCATTGGCTGGTAAATTTGGTTGGTAAATTTGGTTGGTAAAGATGGATGTGAAACATATAATTGGTCAAGTATTGTATAGTTCTAGCCTTAGAAGTTATACTATATAAAATATATGTTTCATAGGAAAATATTAGCTGTTGATGTTGTGGAATGTTGGTTGAGATGCAAATTCACTTTTGGTCTACATCATTTTGTCATCTTGCTCAATGAAGTGGAAATGCTATAACAAAGAAGATTTATTTCTTTTTGACATATGGTTTTTGGAAGGTGTTGTGTGGTCTCACAACATGCCCCAAGATTGAAAAGACTTGGGGACTAGAGTGAAAATATGACTTCTATGGCAGGAGCTAACATATTGGATGATCACTGGAAGTGAAAAGGAAAAGAAGAAATATTCAGTTCAAAGAAAGAGCTTTGTATAGTGAGTGTTTCGTATACCAGGTACTGAGTATCAAAAACACAAAAAATGAAAACGGGCAATGTAAAGTTAAAATGAATGAGTCTAGTAAATTGGAATTTTGGTATAACCAAGGTCCATGAAAGTAAGTGGGTAAAGCTAAAACTGGGTACTGGGTTGAAATGTGAAGTAAAATGCTAATTTATTTTTCTTATTTTGTATAATGGTCCTGGTGATCCGGTATACACACAAGGATTTGTGATATGTTTTTGAAAGTGATTTTTTTCTAGATTTCTTGAGTTAATATTGGAATGATGGTTTTATTTATATGGTAGCATATTTGTTTAAAAAGGGATTTGATATTTGAAATTTTGTGATTGCAGGAGATATCAATTGTGATGCAAAGCTCCGGTATGGACGGTCAGGAAAATTTGAGTCATGGTTGGAATCAAATTTAGTCTGGTTTTATCACTCTAGGATGTGATAATGCAGATGGCTTTGAATCCACCAAAGTACCAAAGATCCTAGTATTCCACTTTAGGTGGGAACAAATGCTAATTTTTGGAGAGCCCATTCCCTAGAGTGAAAAAACTAGAGTCAAGTAAAATGTATGGGGCAAACATTCTATTTTATCATTTTGAATGTATGGAAAGCCCCTATATATTATCATGATTCAAGTTATTTTCCTAGCAAAGATTCCAGATGAAAAGAGGAACCCGAAGAGCTTTAACAAGTAATTGGAGTTGACTTCCATTGACTTCAATTGCTATTCTCCTATTGGTCACAATATTTCACATGCCTTGATGTGATTGGTCCCTTAGATTCCCTCTCATGTAGCTGTCTTATCCTATCTGAGCCTTGTGTTCTATAAAGGGCCAGAAGATGTTTAATTTTATTTTGAAGTTCAAAATTTGAGGAAGTCAGAGGAGCAAAAACTTCTTTTAATTTTTCTTCTTTTTTCCTATTTTTTGAACCATTTTGGTGTAAAACTCTATATGTATGTAGACATTAATTGATATCATAGCTTTGTGGATAGCTACCTATCTAAGTATCTTTTGTAGCTAGTTTTGTAAGTTTGGTTGAACAAGACTGTATGCTATGCCATTTAAGGGTGCATATAGAACCTATTCGGTGTCCATAAACGAAACCCCCTCTTTAATAGCTTGCATCATTTTATAAGTAGTTGTGAAGCAAACTGGTGAAGTATAAAGTGGTTTGCTCTATTTTAATTAATTCTTTGGGGCATCCATGGAGAATAACTAGGAGAAATGTTTTTTAATTCTTTTTTATGTTTTTCTTTAGATTAGCTACTTATAAATATTCTAAGAAAAAAGGTGAATGGAAATAGTTTCATTGAAAATATTTTATTTTCCATGAAATTGTTGAATGCTTAATGCTAAATCTACTTAAGTGATAGCAAATAATTTGTTTTATTCCTGAAATATTATGATGAATCTTTTGATTTCATGATGTCATTGGATGATAAAATTGAAGTTTTATGTAAAATTTTAGTGATCCTTGATAAAACTAGAAATGATTGTATTCCCATTTGAAATTAATAGCAAAATTGTCACATCATTACTTGATAGCTATGTTTAGTGCAATCATGACCTGATTTATAGAGACTTTGGATTAAACAGAAGTCAATCTTTGTTCTGTGAATGCAGAATTCTTAGTTTGTCTTTGTTTCATATCTTTCAAGAAAGGTAGGCTTTTTGCGGTCTTGTCTATGGAGAATCTATAAGAGCTATTTACTTTGAGTAAAATCATTGTCAATAGGAACTGGCGCTAGGAGGGCCACATTTATCATTTTGGTTGTCATGCGTGGATACACATATAATATTTTTTTTAGTTTCTTAAGGGTTTACCTTTTAGAAGTGAATTTTTATTTTGAAATACCCTCTCTAATTTGAAAAAATCTTGTAAAACAAAAAAAAATTGGCACAAGTTAGTGTTCATGATGGAAATTGGAAAACTTTGCAAAATCTTTAACCAAAAACTGCATCCTTTAAGTTTGTTTACCTTTGGAGGAGTCACCAAGTGTAGAATTCATGATACAACTAACCATGGTGAAATTGAGTGTGAATTTTTTTTAACTAGGGTAAGTCTAGCCATAGTTGGAGCGAGCAATTCTGCTAACGGAAGAAGTTTTAACTGCTAAAAGAAAAGGATTGTCCATGAGAAGAACATTTAACCCTAGTGGAGTTGGAAATATTAAAAAATCAACTATTGAACTAAAATAATTAGAAGATTACAATTATTTTAAAGAAAATCCTAATGTCTTGCAGGTGAATAGGTGAGAATATCGAGATTAAGAGATATTTCATCATAAACGAGGAAAAGATATGGATGGATCATCATTCCCTATATACGTGGAAAATGAAAATCATGAGATAAAGCGAGAAAATCAAGCTGAAGACACATGTATTGTGCTTCAAGTTGAAAATGCATTAGATATAAAAAGAAATTTTCCTCATTTTATGCAAGATATAGAATATCAAGTTTTTACTTTTTCCCTTTCTGATAACGATATAAATATAGATATATCTTGGTCTATCACAATGTAAAGTAGAGATAGGGCCGAAGATTTGAGGGTTTTCAAAAGAGAAGGAAATAAAGAAATGAACACAACCATTCATGGAAATGGACTAGGGCTAGAAGAAGGTACAATATTACTGCACCAGACAACATGTGTGCAACCAGTCTCTAATGAGATCATTTACATACATTTAAGCCAAATTTTGGGTAAGTACACCTTCAAATTTATGATGTTTAAATACATGATACTTAAGATTTTTCATTATTACAATAGGATATTGAAAATTTTGACAAGGGAATTTAAAGTTAAGCTTGTTGTAATTCATACTAAAACTGTAAGGGAAATAGCTGTAGAAATTGAAATAAATTGCTTAGTTAGAGTTAGTTTGTGGTGATGTTAGAGTTAG
The DNA here is from genome assembly GCA_007258455.2 of Sequoia sempervirens. Classification (NCBI taxonomy): domain Eukaryota; kingdom Viridiplantae; phylum Streptophyta; class Pinopsida; order Cupressales; family Cupressaceae; genus Sequoia; species Sequoia sempervirens. The sequence continues at coordinate 220,776,010 of VDFB02058242.1, read as the reverse complement.
GGTAGTTAGGGTTAGCATAGCTTAGCTTAGCTTAGCTTAGTTTTTTTTTAGGAGTTTTTCTTCTTTCCTTTTTTTTTGTTTTCTTTTCTTTGCTCAACTTTTGTATTAACAAATTCTGTTTAAATATATCTTAAACATGAGAGTGAAATTTAAACAATCTACTAAACTAAATTGAAATAATAAAACCATAAATAGTGAAACTTTCTTTTAAGATAAATAACCACAAAAAAGAGATATGTATATATATGCGTGTGTATATCACGTATATACATCTTATATCAAAATCCTTGTTGATAACTAAAAAAAAAGAGGATTCAAGAGAAAGGTGAGCAAATTTGTAGGAAATAGTAGTTATCTAGTCAATCTGGGATGCATCTTCTATCAAGGCTAAATACCCTATGTAGGAGAGTTCCTGGTGAGCTTCAAAATTTTAGATATGGAGATCTGTAAGAAAAGGATGAAGTGGAACCACTTCTATGTGATTTAGGAATCGAGGAATATCATCCATGGAGGGAATCCCAATGGTCAGGTGTGCAATAGCTAGAATGGCATCCAAATTCTCCAAGAATTTTGGTTTAACTATTAAGTTTGCAGCAGTGCACACATCTTCAACAGGTAACCCAATGTCTAGAAGTGAAGCTACAAAATGAGAAGCTTTGTCGAAATAAAAATGAAAGTAGTAGTTGGACACAACATATCTTTCCCCAAGGGCTAAGCATAAATTTGGCACAGTAAAGTTGGAAGTCCTAATAATGAAAACCTTTTCAAGCCTTTGTGATGTGATGCTTTCCAAGAAAACATTCTACCTACGAGAACAACTCAAGCAAATGGGAGTATCCATAGTCAAGAAGCAAAAGGGTAAAAGTGTAGAACATAATGGAATTACATGAAAACAATAAAAAAAGATAGAAAAGTACAGAGTTTGAGGAGAAATGCACGAATTTGTAGAAAGTCATGAATAGTGTAGTAGTACATACTTTTCTATAGTTTTGTTTTTAGAAATCGTATGTGCAAGGTGGCAACCAATTAATACTCTTCAGAATTAAAAGTTAAATCAAATAAATTCTTTGCACATGTTTGGTGAAATTGCTTGAAAATTGAGAAGTACGAAGCTTACGAATCAAGAAAATTGGAGATTTTGAATTAATAGGGGGTCATTTCTAGTTTTTGTAAGAAATTTGTAATAATTATTGAGGTGTTAAGTGTATGGATTATACATGAGAATGAGGTTCGAAAAATGTTACATGTCATCACTTGATGAAATAGGAAGATAATATGTGCTAAAATAGGCATGCAAATTTAATGTTGAGTAGTGTGATCATTTTTCAAGGTAATCATTACATTTTGATCCATTAATATAGTGCATCGCCATCAAGTTGAGATAGTTAGCAAAAGTTTTGGAAACTGTGATAAATTTAATCGAAAATGGGTGGTAACTAATATTTCTAGATTTAGAGTTAAATTTGGTGATTAAGTGGTCTATTGCTAAATTTTAATTTGTGCATATCTTTTAACATATAGCATGCTACAGTTAGTTATGATTTGGCATAATTGATGAAATTTAGCTAGAAACACACACTTATAGGGAATTATTAAATGCATTTGGGAAGTAGTGAATTGATGAAGGGATTTACATTGAATGAAAAATCAAAAAGTAACCCTTGCTACCAGTGTAATTCCCAACCTATTAGTGGTGTTTCAATGTTTGCAAGTTGATAGATGAGCTATTAGTGCAAAATCAAAAAAGTGAAAATGAGTTATCATTGCTATATCTTTTATAAAAAAAAAGTGATATCAACTCTTTAGGCTATCCAAATAACTCTACTGGGGCTATGGATTCCTAGCCGGTAGTAAAGCTATGTTTGGGGGAATTAGGAAGATAACCTTATCAAGGCTATGGATGCTTGACTGGCAGCAAGGCTTTGTCCTTGGTTGGATTTGGAGGATTACTATATTATGTAGTTCAATGTTGATGAGTTGATTCTATTCATTGAGTTCCAAAACTATAATTAATTAAGAGCACACATATATTTTTCTGGTGGAGTTTTATTTTTTATGCTAGAACCTAAGGCTATGTGCAGGATCATGATGGGCCAAAAAGTGGCAATATGATGGGTATGTGGTTGGCGACTTCTTTTTACCTAAAATTGATGAAACGAAAAGGGTTTTTAGAGGAGATTCTCAGGTTTCCACCAATATAAATTATTCTTTACTTTGAATTTAATAAGTAATTATTATTCATTTTCTATTTGAATTATGACTAAATTCCTAATTAATAGGCTGATTGAAAAACATCTATAGCTTTCAAACGGTATCACATTTTTTGAATCCAAAACATGTTTCACATACTATAGGATTAAAAAAAGAAAAATTGAATTTCATGAATTTTTGACCAAGCTAAGGTGGTCAGACATACGAGTTTTTTATATTTTTTTAAAAGTTGTAATAAAAAAATCATAACTAATTATTTACATGGAAAAAGGTTACAAAAAAATATCCATCACATCGGGACATGAGTCCTCTACTTATATCTAAAATATTATAGAAAAATATTATCATTTTATTGTGGTTAGGGTGGTCAGACAGACACCAACTTCTTATTTTTCCCCTGAAATTTAAGTACTACTGCATTGAAATTTCAAATTTTCACCAAATAGATTTAAAAAATAAAAAATAAACCTAGTAGTTTAGAAACTAAATTCAATTTTCTATAGATTTTATTCTTACATATTTTAAAAATAATATAGATAACTTATTCAAATTTTTACATCAAGTTGCCTAACTCTGATTTTTCTAATTTTTTGCCACTTAAGGGCCCTTTTTTTCCATGATGATCCTGCACATACCCCTAAGTAAAGGTAGAAAGTTATTGGTTTAAAATATGCATAAGTTTTAATTTAAAATTGGTGATATAATTTTGAATTTGGTTTTATTGGTTGCAAGTTGTTGTGTGGTCTCACAACAAGCCCTAAGACTGAAAAGAATTAGGGACCCAAGTGAAAATATGACTTCTATGGTAGGAGCTAATAGATTGGATGATCACCAGAAGTGAAAAGGAAAAGAAGAAATCTTTAGTTCAAAGAAAGAACTTAAGAAATCTTTAGTTCAAATAAAGAACTTAAGAAATCTTTAGTTCAAAGAAAGAACTTTGTATAGTGAGTGTTTCGTATACCGGGTACCAGGTACCGGAAAAATAGAAAAGTGAAAAGGGCAATGTAAAGTTAAAATGAATAAGTCTGGTAAGTTGGAGTTTGGTAAATTGGAGTTCTAGTACAACCAAGATCTGGGAAAGTAAGTGGGTAAAGCTGAAATTGGGTACTGGGTACCGGGTTGAAACATGAAGTGAAATGTTAATTTTTTTTTCTTATTTTGTATAATGGTCCTGGTGATCTGGTATACATGCAAGGATTTGTGATATGTTTTTGAAAGTGAAATTTTTGTGGATTTCTTGTGTTAATATTTGAATGATGGTTTTATTTATATGGTAGCATATTTGTTTAAAAAGGGATTTAATATTTGTAATTTTGTGATTGTACAAGATATCAATTGTGATACAAAGCTCGGGTATGGAAAGTCAGGAGAATTTGAGTCATGGTTGGAATAAAATTCAGTCCATTTTTATCACACTGAGATGTGATAATGCAGATAGCTTTGAATCCACCAAAGTACTAAAGATCCTGGTATTCCAATTTAGGTGGGAACAAATGCTAATTTTTGGGAGAGCCTTTTCCTGAGAGTGACAGAACCAGAATTAAGTGAAATGTAGGGGGCGAAAATTCTACTTTATCATTCATAATGTATGGGAAACCCCTACATATTATCGCGATTCAAGTTATTTTCCTAGTGAAGATTTCGGATGAAAAGAGGAGCCCGAAGAGCTTCAACGAGTAATTGGAATTGACTTCCATTGACTTGAATTTCTATTCTCCTATTGGCCACAATATTTCACATGCCTTGATGTGATTGGTCCCATAGATTCCCTCTCATGTAGTTGTCTTATCCTATCTAAGACTTGTCTTCTATAAAATACCATAGGATGTTTAATTTTATTTTTAAGTTTGGATTTTATAGATGTTAGAGGAGCAAAAAATTATTTTAAGTTTTGTTCTTTTTTCCTATTTTCTAAACCATTATGATATAAAACTTTGTATGCACGTAGACATTAATTGATATCAGAGCTTTATGGATAGCTACCTATCTAAATAATTTTTGTAGTTGGTTTTATAAGTTCAAATGAACAAGACTGTATGTTGCACCATTTTAGGGTGCATACAGAACCTCTTCAGTGTCCATAAACGAAACCCCCTCTTTAAAAGCTTGCATTGTTTTATACATAGCTATGAAGCAATTTGGTGAAGTATAAAGTGGTTTGCTATGTTTTAATTAATTCTTTGGGGCATCCATGGAGAATAACCAAGAGAATTTTCCTTTTTTAAATGTTTTTATTTAGATTAGATGCTTATATTTTTTGAAAATGTTCTAAAAAAAAAGTAAATGGAAATACTTTCATTGACAATATTTTATTTTCCATGAAATTGTTGAATGCTTAATGTTAAATCTACTTAAGTGATAGCAACGAATTTATTTTATTCATGAAATATTATGATGAATATTTCAATTTCATGATGTCATTAGATGATAAAATTGAAGATTTATGTGAAATGTTATTGATCCTTGATAAAACTATAAATGATTGTATTCCCTTTTGAAATTAACAGCAAAATTGTCACATCATTACTTGAGATTTATGTTTAGTGCAATCTTGACTTGATGTACAAAGAATTGGGATTAAATGGAAGTCAATTTTTGTTCTATGAATGAATTTTTTTTTCTTAGGTTGTCTTTGTTTCATATCTTTCAAGAAAGGTAGGCTTTTCATGGTCTTTTCTATGGAGAATCTATGCAAGCTATTTACTGTGAGTAAAATCATTGTCAACAAAAGGAAAAGTTGCTCCTTACAACAAATGTAAATAATCTTTGTCTTCTATATGTTTCCTCCATTTTGAGGAATGAAAATATAATTGAATTACAGAATATGTCTTATAGCAGTCCAATTAGAATGTGACATGTGTACATCTAGCCTAAAGCTTTTTTTGCTGCCTTATCTATAAAATTGAATTCAAAGCCATTTGTGCAGGTCTTTGGTTGAATTCTAGAATTGAATTGTGAAAATTTAGAACATAGAGAAAATATGTTAAGTCTATGTCTAATGCTTTGAGTCTAGATAGAAAATTTTGTCAAATGTATAGTTCCTTAGCACATATGAATGATATTGGAGATTTTACAAGTCTATAGTCTCTCCATTTTGGTTTTGTATTTGAATTATTAATGAAAATTTAGATCAGAGATCATTTCATTAATTGTCATCATTTCATACTTTGATATATGTTTTGGTTTTAGCTTTGGTTCATAGAATTGGTTAAAATGTTTGAATCAAACCATGAACTCATGTGAAGGGTCATTAGGTTTGATAAGTAGTCTTTAGAGTACAGTTACAAATTTTTGAATTACAAAGTGGTATCAGTTAGATTGTGGGTGTTCAAAATTAAATATACCTTATATTTCAATTCTCTCATAATCCTAGCCCATAGATAATGACATTGATCATAACCCCTTTAAGTCTTTTTTCATGGTTCTAGTTACTTGACTTGAGAACAATCTTTTAAATAATCATTGAACTATCTTTAATTTGTTGTAGTTTGTGTTGTTTTATATTCTTAGCTTAGGATGAAAAATTCATTCAAGGAATTGCCAACTTCTTTAGTAATTTCATCTTATTAGTCATTGCTGAGAATATATCTGCTTAAATTTGTAATGTATATGTGAATTTTCTAAAATAGTTGTATAATGTACATTGTGGGACCACCCTCCTAGGTTTTGTAGAGAAAAAAAGTGCAAGAGATAAAGAAATTGGAGCTATATCTCATTTTTTGTCCACTTGTCTTGCAAGTATTCAAAAATTGAGTTTGGAAAACTAATAGGTAGCTATTAAGCCCTGATTGGTTCACTAAAAACAACCAACAAAATGGTGACTCTACTAGGGATGTAATCTCTACAATTATTGTTCTCCAGAACACATTATCATAGATCACTATGTTTTATGGTGATATTTACTTATAGAGTCGGTCTAGTAAAAGCATCTACTAAATGTAGCTCAAATATTGGTCAAATATTTCACCTACATGCTTGATAAGTTTCCTACCTACTTGTCTTTAAATTTTGTGTTCAAAGTGCATGTGAAGGCAACTTGTATGTGTCAAAGTTTGTCTCAATTTCCAAAGATCTGTTGAAATTTGCAAAATTTATAGAAAAATTCCTACTAATTTGTCTCAAGGAATTTGGGTGGTGACTCTAACATCTCTGCACCAATGCGAGCTGGTGTTTAAGGATATTGAAGAAGTAAAGAATAAAATTATCAAGAAATCAAAGAAGATGATGAATGTTAAGAAGACTCAAGTTCAAATGAGAGGAACATGAGGATACATGAAGAAGCATCTAGAACAAAAGCTGGAAGGTGAATTATCTAAGAACATGAGTTTACATGGGAAATGGATAAAAGAAAAAGAATCAGGAAAGGGTAAGTCTACCACTCATCCCACCTCTGAACATGAAATCCATTCTTATTCTAGTTCAAAATGTGAAATAACTCTACTAGACTTCAATGATAATAATTCAAATGAGAGGGGGGAAGTTTTTATGAAGTCTGTTGTAAATGAGTACTCCTTAGAGCCTGGCACACAAGATATGAAGAGGAGAGTAAAGGATAGAATAGAAAGGGATAGAATATAAAAGGATAATATCAGTGCTAGGAGTGCTAGTGTTGAAGGATATATCACCCTAAATTCCCATACATATACCCCTGTCCCTTCTGATTTTCTAACTAGAGAAGAATATTCTCATGATGTTGCTCCCCACCAATCTGAGACTATAGTAGTGTTTGATAGAGAGTCTACCTTACCAAATGAAGAAGAAGTGTTGAATGATATTCATTTGCTCAATTAGAGAGCCTCTAAGTGCAATGAAAATAGGAAGAAGAGGGATGCAAAAAAGGAGAAGAGAATTAGGGATGTTATGATGCAGAGGGATATGTTGAGAAGGAAGGTTGAGGAGATGGAAGCCTTGGACAAATTGGCAGCCCAAGTCAACCAAGAGAATGACCTAGTTGTGAAGGAGATTGTAGAAATAATCCCTATAAATTACACAACTAAAAATATTATTGTAGATCCAAAAAGTAATACTACTAAAAATACTTCTACTTCATCTACTCCCCCTCCCCCTCCCAAAAATACAAAGCATGAATCATGTGATGTTGATAAAGGGAAATGACCTATGGGAGAGAAAAATGGAAATGAAGGTGTAATAATTGATGAGGTGATACTTCTAAGAAAGATACATTGCAAGATTCTTATGTCCCATTTTTGGAAAAACTCATGAAATAAAATGAGGAATTGGACAGGAAGATGAAGGAGATGGAATTACTTGATGTAAACAAAGAGATGATGAAGAATCTCAACTTATTAGAATCTACATTGAGGTATCCTGTCCCTAAGGCCCAGAGCCCCCAAGGCTGCACATCCTCTTCAAGCCCCTATACTAGTGACAAAACTTCACCCACAAGTAACCCCTCTAGTTTTTCCTCACAACATGAAGATAAAGCTAGAACCGTTCACTTCAATGATCAACATGATTCTCAACACAGAAGGTCTAGATATAATAGTGAAGGAAGGAGAGGCAATGATAACCAAGATGGGGAAGAAGGACCTACTAGGAGGAGATTATTGCATACTGATAGGTATAGGAAGCTATATTTTCAAAATATCCCAAAATACCCAAATCTACTACTAGATAATCCAAGGAAACATGTACCCAAGTTTACTGGAAACAATACTCTCAGTGGTGAAGACCATTTAAAAGATTTTCAGTGTTTTGTAGAAGACTTTGAATTGTGGGATGGAGATGTGGCTTGCTGGATGTTGTGGTTGTGTTGCTGATATGTGGTTGTCATTGATGTCAACACTATTAGCATAAATGTGTTTGAAGTTGTATATGTCAAGGATATTGAGAAAAATTTAAAGAAATGAGTTGCAGGTTGTCAATGGTTAAGTAAAGTCCAGTATGGTTGTATGTTTTGTTTGTTGAAGATTAGAGGTTGTGGATTAAAGGGTTTCTTTCTGAGTGTATCTAGTTTATCCATGTCAAGTTTTAGAGATCCACATGAAGATTTGATTAAGTTATAAAGATTTTCATTTAGACAATTTTTTTGTCTCTTTAGTTAGTGTTCCTAATTGAAGATGAGGCTTTTTCTATTAGCTTAGTTGTTTTGGCTGCTTCTAGATCATGCTCTATCTCTTTTCTACATCCACATTGATTGTTGTGATCATGGTTGGTGATTTTATCTTGCATGTTCATATTTTTCATGTTCCTGGCTGACATGGTGTTGATGCATGTTGTGGATCTTTGAGGAGAATTTAATTAAAGTTTTTTCATGTTGAAGGTGTTGAGTTAGGTCCTCACTAAGTTATGTATGACTTTGGTTGATACGTATTGATTATTATGAATGATTTGGGTAGACAGTTATATTCATTTTATTATTTCCTTATGGCCGACTTGTAGCAGTGAAATTTCTTGTTGCAGATATATAAGAGTGGTTGTTTGTTTGAATTGAAGTGTGCAAGCATGTGTGTATGTTTGAATAATGTCCTAATCATTCCAAGGTAGATTAGAGTGTGAAGAAAAGTGAATAAGAGTGAAGAAGAGTGAAGAGTTGTTCATGCGCTTAACCAAAATTGTAATAAGGAATTAGTAGATGTTATTTTATCAGTTCAAATCCCTGTAGATGGATTTAATCTGAATCCTTTTGTAAGACAGTGTGTCTTCCTTTGTAATTTAGCAGGGAGCTCTAGGAAGTATGCCTAAATGCAAGTGCATTCCCCATATTTCATTTTCATTATACTTTTAACAGGGTATAATCTTGTGGACTAACCTCCACCTTGGTTTTTCCCCTAACAGGGTTTCCATGTAAAAAATCTTGGTGTTATGTGTGCTTCTGATGTTTTGTTAAATTTGTTTTCATGGTTAATAATCATATTTGAGAATAAAGTTAATAAGTTGAATAAGTTTTGAAGTTTTGAGACAACTGATTCACCCCCCCTCTCAGTTGTCTACTCTTGTTTTTCCAATAATTGGTATCAGAGATAAGTTCTTTGGAAGAAGTTTAACAGCTTAAGGTGATCCAAGATGGAAAGTTACAAGAAGGATAGTCTAAGATTTGATGGAACAAATTACTCTTTGTGGAAGACTCGAATGGAGTGTCATTTGAGATACATTGGTGAACCCTACTAGAGCATTACAAGTAATAGATATGTTATTCCACCGAATAGTACATATGTTGAGTATAATATTCAGGCTAAAGAAGCTTTTTTGAGTGCGTTGACTGATTCAAAGATAATAAATGTTATGGATTTGAAGACTACTTATGAAATATGGAAAAAGTTGGAAACCTTGTATGAAGGTGATGATAATGTGAAGATTGCTAAGTTGTAGAGCTTGAAAGGGAAATATGAAAGGTTGAGAATGGGTGATGATGAGAATATTAATAATTTTATGCAAAGAGTGAATAAAATTGTGTGTGGTATTAGATGTGTTAGTGGAAAGATAGAAGAATCTAAGGTTGTTGCTAAAGTGCTTAGATTGCTGATTGATTCGTATAAAGTTAGGGCTAGTGCTATTGAAGAGCTTCAGACTGTAACAAACATAACCAGAGATACATTGGTTGGTAAATTGACTGCTTTTGAGCTAAGTGAATTTGGTGATGCCCTTCCTAAAGTTGAATCTACATTTAAGGCCGCTACTACTGGAAGAGATAGACACATATATGATCTAGGTGAGAGTTCATCTAGAAAGACATTCAAGTATGAAGATGAAATTAGATAGATTGAAGAAGAAGAAAAAGAGATGGAAGAGCTAGAAGCACTTACTTTCAAAAGAGTATTGAGAGGAAAAGGTAAGTATGAAGGAAATTTTCCTCTTAAATGTTTTTATTGCAATAAGATAGGTCATTTTGCATCAAGGTGTCCAGAAAGAGATGCTAAACCAAGACATAACAAGCCTATATTTTAGAAGAAGTGTTACTATGTTGTTGATGAAGGTGTAACAAATGAAGAATCTAATAGAAATGATGTTGAATGGGTATTTATTGCTGTTAGAGAAAATAGTACTGTATCTACTAAATCTTCTAGTTTTACAAATGTGGAGAAAGCCCTGGCTGCTTGAATTGAAGAGAAAGATGAATGGGTAATTGACAGTGGATGTTCACATCACATGATAGGAGAAAAAATTAAGTTTGTGAACTTTGAGAAATATGATAGTGGTGTGGTAAAATTTGGTGATAATATAGCTGGTGTGATCCGTGGAAGAGGATGCATTTCTCTTAATGGTAAGAATAATACTGATGATGTTCTATATGTGGAAGGCTTGAAGCATAATATTTTAAGTGCTAGTCAAATGGTTGATAAGGGATATAATCTTCACTTCAATGATGGAAAGTGTAGAATATTGAGTTCTAGAAATGTAATTGCATCAGGTACAAAGACAAAAGGTAAAATCTTTCACTTGAACGTTGCTAGTAAAAGTTATTTGATTGCTCAAGTTGATGAAAGTTGGTAATGGCATAAGAGATTGTGTCATGTTAACTTTCATAATATTGTCAAGATAAGTTTGACAAAGGCTTTCAGAGATTTACCTAAGTTGTTGAAACCTACTAATGCAATATGCAAGGAATGTCAATTGGGAAAGAAAACTAGAATTTCAATTTAGAGTAAAAAGCATTGTTCAAATGAATTGTTAGAGCTTGTGCATACTAATCTATGTGGTCCCTCTAAGGTCAGAAGTCTACAAGGTTACAAGTATTTCATGCTACTCATTGATGATTATTCTAGAATGGTATGGGTTACTTTCATAAGAGAGAAATATCAAGAATTGGAAAAGTTCAATGTGTTTAAAGCTATGGTTGAGAATAAGAAAATTTTGAAGATTAAGTGTCTGAGATCAAATAGAGGTGGTGAATTTAATTTTGGTGAATTGAATTCTTTTTGTGAAGAACATGGAATAAGAAGAAAATTACCTGCACTGCAAACCCCTCAACAGAGTGAAGTTGTGGAAAGGAAGAATAGAACAGTTGAAGATGCTGCTAGAACAATGATGTTGGAAGGAAATGTCCCACATATCTACTACAGAGAAGTTGTGAGTACTGTTGTGTACATACTCGACAAGGTACAAATCAAAGGTGATACTGGTCAAAAGCCTACTATTAAATACTTTAAGATATTTGGAAAAATTAAGAGACATGAATACATAGGAAAGTTTGATGCTAGGAGTGATGAAGATATCTTTATGGGTTAGTCTACTTAGAGTAAGGCCTACCGGTGTTACAATAAAAGATTGAAGAAAATGATTGAAAGTGAAAATGTCAAGGTTGATGAAGACTTTAGTACACCATCTAGAACCTATGGATATGAATCTAATGATCAAAATGATAGTACGAATCAAGGAAAGCAAGATCAAACTACAAATCAAGTGAAAATCAATTTGAAAAATCAAGAGAATGAAGAAGGAGAAACTAGTGGAAACACAAAAGAAAATGAAGTTGAAGAACAACCTAAGAAGACTCTGAGGTTTGTAAGATTGAATCATTTAGAAGATCATATTATAGGTGACAAGAACAAAGGTTTCCAAACTAGGAGAAAGATTGCAAAAGAATATTGCTTGATTTCTAAGATTGAGCCTACTAGTGTGAATGAAGCATGTAAAGATGGGAATTGGGTTGAAGCAATGAAAGAATAATTGAAACAGATTGAAAAGAATGATACATGGATTCTCATTTTCAGACCTAAGGATAAGAATGTTATTGGAACTAAATGGGTTTTTGGAAACAAACTTAATGAGAAAGGTGAAGTGATTAGAAACAAAGCAAGACTAGTATGTAAAGGATATTCATAAATGGAAGGAGTTGACTTTGAAGAGACCTTTTCCCTTGTTGCTAGAATTGAAGCTATAAGATTATTTCTTTCCTATGCTACTCACAAGGATTAGAATGTTTATCAGATGGATGTCAAATCAACTTTTCTAAATGGTGAATTGGAAGAAGTGTAGGTTTAGCAACCTGATGGATTCCAATTCACTGATAAGAAATATATGGTGTGTCAGTAGAAGAAAATATTGTATGGACTTAAGCAAGCCCCTAGAGCATGGTATGCCAGATTGGACAAGTATTTGATGAAGCTTGGATTTAACAAAGATACTACTGATAGTAGTCTATATTTCAAAAATGATGATAAAGATCTAATTGTTGAAGTCTTTGTTGATGACATTATTTTTGGAGGAGATGATGCCTTGTGCATGAAGTTTTCTAGTGAAATGCATAATGAATTTGAGATGTCTATGATTGGTGAGATGAAATCATTTTTGGGATTACAAATTACTCAGTTAGATAAAGGGATATTTATATCTTAGTCTAAGTATGTGAAGGAATTATTAAAGAAGTTTGGTATGGAAGATTCAAAGCCAGTTGGTACACCCATGGTGACTAGATGCAAGTTGACAATAGAAGATGATTCTCCAAAAGCAAATCAGACAAGATATAGATCAATGATTTGTGGATTGTTGTACTTACCTCAAACTAGGCATGATATTATAAATGTTGTATGTATTGTTGCAAGATTTCATGTTGATCCAAAGGAATCTCCTGTAACTATTGTGAAGAGAATTTCTAGATACTTGAAGGGAACTGTTGATCTTGGTCTATGGTATCCTAAAGATGATGATCTTACTTTGAGTTCATTTAATGATGTTGATTGGGTTGGAGATGTAAATGATAGGAAAAGTACTAGTGGTGGAGCATTTTTCTTGGGTAAAAAGCTAATTTCATGGTTAAGCAAGAAGCAAAATGCCATTTCTTTGTCCATTGTTGAGGCCGAATACACTGTTGTTGCTAACAATTGTTCTCAAGTCCTATGGATGAAGCAGATGTTAAAGGATATTAGAGTTGTATATGATGAGCCTATTGCTATATGGGTATGTGTAGGATCATGATGGGTCAAAGAGTGTCAATATGATGGGTATTTTTAGGGTATGTGGCTAACGACTTTTTTCTTATCCAAAACTGATGAAATGAAAAGGGTTTTTAAAGGATATTCTCAGCTTTCCAACAATATAAATTATGTTGTACTTTGAATTTTATAAATAATTATTATTCATTTTCTACTTGAATTATGAATAAAGTGTTGATTGATAGGTTGATTGAAAAATATCTATAGCGTTCAAATGGTATCACATTTTTTGAATCCAAAACATGCATCACATTCTATGCTTTGCATACTATAGGATTAAAAAAAGAAAAATTGAATTTCATGAATTTTTGACCAAGCTAAGGTGGTCAGACATACGAGTTTTTTATATTTTTTTAAAAGTTGTAATAAAAAAATCATAACTAATTATTTACATGGAAAAAGGTTACAAAAAAATCTATCATATCCGTATGAGTCCTACTTATGTCTAAACTATAAAAAATAATTATTTATTGTGATTAGTACTGCCCATCACTTATTTTTCCCTGAATTTAGCATATTGCATTGAAATTTCAAAATTTTCATCAAATAGATTTAAAAATAAATAAATAAAACCTAATAGTCTAGAAATTACATTCAATT